>JAESUZ010000480.1:600000-823967 GCA_017311185.1 Proteles cristata cristata | reverse complement strand
GAAAGAAGGAAAGAAAGAAAGAAAGAAAGAAAGAAAGAAAGAAAGAAAGAAAGAGAAAGAAAGATGGTAGGCAGGAAGAAAGGGGAGGAAAGGAAAGGAAAGGAAAGGAAAGGAAAGGAAAGGAAAGGAAAGGAAAGGAAAGGAAAGGAAGAACGAAAGAACGAAAGAACGAAAGAACGAAAGAAAGAAAGAAAGAAAGAAAGAAAGAAAGAAAGAAAGAAAATTACCTGAGTAAGTAGAATTTGTCAGACTGTCAAAACTTTGCAAAACACACTGACACAGAGAGTTTCACATTTTGGCAACTTTGCCTCAATATTTGAATATCTTGGTACGATGCAGCTCAGTTAAAACATCTAGAGAAACTCCAGTGCCTTTGGCCATAGGAAGTGGATGAAAGAAACTACAGCAAGGAGTGATGCTGGAATGTTGAGGGCCTATTGTAGAAAGGAGACATGAATGAAAAGGAGATCTCATAAGTTGTACATTAGAAATGCCTTAGTTTCTCTATGACCCTTGAAGTATATATATGTGTGATAAGTTAAAAGCGGTCTGCACTGAGATCTGAGTGGCCATTCACCCAGGTAAGGCAGAGTATATGTTTTATCTAAGTGAATTAATTGCCCACTAAAACAAATATCAACTACATTAGAGGAATATAAAAGAACCCAGTCCCCACCCCATAATAGTCACAAGTCCAGAATGCAATCCCAGCCTTGCCATTTAGACAACAAAAAGAAACAAAAGACTTCCAAATACGCAAGCAAAAAGTCTAAATTTGCAGCTGACATGAAATTCTATGCAAAATCCCAAAAGACTTCCCCCCAAAAGTCCCAGAACTAATACCCAAATTCAGTAAAATTTCAGGATATAAAATCAACACACAGAAATCTGGTTCATTTCTATACACCAATAATGAAGCAGCAGGATATCAAGGAATCAATTTCATTTACAATTAAACCAAAAACCATAAGATACCTCGCAATAAACCTAACCAAAGAGGTAAAAGATCTGGAAGCTGTAGAATATGAAAACTATAGAACACTTATGAAATAAATTGAAGAGGACATACACAAAAAATGGAAGAACATTCCATGTTCATGGACTGAAAGAACAAATATTGTTAAAATGTCTATACTAACACATCAATGTACACATTTAATGCAATCACTATCAAAATATCTCCAGCATTATTCACAAAGTTAGAACAAATAATCTTAAAATTTGTATAGAACCACAAACAACTCTCAATAACCAAAGCAATCTTGAAAAAGAAAAGCAAAACTGGAGACCTTACAATTCTATATTTCAAGTTATATTATAAAGCTGTGGTGATTAAAATAGTATCATACTGGCACAAAAACTGATACATAGATCAATGCAACAGACTAGAAAACACTAGAAATGGACCCACAACTATATGGTGAACTAATCTTTGACAGAGCAGGAAAGCATATCCAGTGGAAAATAAGCAGTCTCTTCAAGAAATGATTTTGGGAAAACTGGACAACAACATGCAAAGGAATGATATTGGACCACTTTCTTACACCACACTCAAAAAGAAATTCAAAATGTGTGAACAATCTAAATATGAGGTAGGAAACCATTGAAATCTTAGAGAAGAACATATATAGTAACCTCTTTGACATTGGCTATAACAACTTCTTTAGAAATGTCTCCTGAGACAAGGGAAACAAAAGCAAACATAAACTATTAGGATAACATCAACATTAAAAGCTTCTGCACAGTAAAGGAAACAACAAAACTAAAAGGCAATCCACAGAATGGGAGAAGACATGACATATCAAATAAAGCGTTAGCATCCGAAAATACAAAGAACGTATCTGACGTAACACCCCCCAAAAATAATCCAGTTAAGAAATGGGCAGAAGATATGAATAGACATTTTTTTTAAAAAAGCATACAGATGTCTAACAGACACATGAAAAGATGCTCAATGTCACTCATCATCAGGGAAATACAAATCAAAACTACAGTGAGATACTACCTCACACCTGTTAGAATGGCTAAAATGAACAACATAAGAAATAGCAAGTGTTGGCGAGGATGTAGAGAAAGGGGAAATCTCTCACACTGTTGGTGGGAATGCAGACTGGAGTAGTAACTCTGAAAAACAGTATGAAGTTTTCTCAAACAATTAAAAATAGGACTACCATACAACTCAGCAATTGCATTATCTACCCAAAGGATACAGAATACTAATTTGAAGGGATACATGCCCCCTGATGTTTATCAGCAATAGCTAAATTATGGAAAGAGGCCAAATGTCCATTCACTGGTGAATAATTAAAGAAGTGGTACATGTGTATAGTGAAATATTACTCAGCCATAAAAAGGAATGAAATCCTGCCATTTGCAATGACATTGATGGAGCCAGAGAGTATCATGCTAAGTGAAATAAGTTGGTCAGAGAAAGACAAATAGCACATGATTTCACTCATATGTGGAACGTAAGAAACAAAACAGATGAACATAGTGGGGTGAGAAAAAGTGGCAAACCATAAAATAGACTCTTAATTATAGAGAACAAACTAAGGATCACTGGAGAGGAGGTGGGCAGGGGATCGGTTAAATTGATGATGCGTTAAATGTGATGAGCACTGGGTGTTGTATATAAGTGATGAAGCATTAAATTCTACACCTGAAACTAATATTACACCATATGTTAACTACCTGGAATTTAAATAAAACTTGAAACTAAAAAATAATAAATAAATAAATAAATAATAAATAACAAAACAAAAACACCTGAAGTTATTTAAAATATCTAGATGATCAACATCATCAGGCATCACGGAAGTTCAAATTGAAATTACAATAAGATGTTAATATACATCATGCAAATTACTAAAATTTATAAGATTGACTTTGTGTTGACAAAGATTTGTCATCTAAAATTCTACTGGTCTCTTAAATGCTAATAACAAACTGAGGGCTGATGGGGGTGGGAGAGAGGGGAAGGGGGGTGAAGAGCATGGGGGAGGGCACTTGTTGGGATGAGCACTGGGTGTTATATGTAAACCAACTTGACAATAAGCTATTTAAGAAAAAAAATACTGAACTTAACCAGTGGAAAAAAATTAAAATAAAATAAAATTCTAATGGTTAGTATAGAATATTCCACCTTGGGAAACTATTTTGGAAATTATTTCTTTCTTAAAGTTACTCTCCATACAGTGTTGTCTTTCTGTTTTCTAGACATTTAACCAAGAGAAGTAACAACATGTCTACTTACAAACATTTATATACATATGTTTGTGGGACTTTTATTTATAATTAACCAAAAATTGGAACTGAACCCATAAGTATATCAACATATAAGTAAATAAATTTGATTTGTTATATTCATATAATGTAATCCTAATCAGCAATACAAAAGGATAAAATATTGGTAAATACACAACATGGATGAATCTCAAACTTATTTTGCTGAGTAAACTTAGACACAAAACAATTATACTGTAAAGCTTAAATTTTATACTATATGATAAAATGCAAACAAATAACTAGTGGTTGCCAGAGTCTAAAGTCAGAGGTAGAAACTAGCTTACAATGGGGCACACAAATCTTTCTGGCATTGTGAAAACATTCTGTATCTTAATGATGACAGTTAATTTATGGATATATGTATGCTAAAACTAAACAAGTAGATGCTTTAAACAGATACAATTTATAATACTTGATTTAATAAAACAAAGTGAGGAATAAAATATTTATATTAGGTTAAACTATTATTTATTTCATCGCTTTACTCCAGAAATGTTTTATAGTAGTAATATGTTCAAACACTTTGTAAAGGGACTTTGCATGTCAGTGACTTTAAGTTATTTTATCTTCCCTAATCCTCACACAATCTTCTCATAAGAATAAAAGAAATTGTGTATTTATTCTTTTAAAAGCTTCCCCAAAGCCACCTTATAATAATAGAAATAAAAAGCAATCATATATTTTAATCTAATCACAAGTAAATGTCAGGCAAAGTAAAATTGAGATGTCAGCAATTTAACTTACATAGTACATGAGAAAAATGTTATCTGTGTTATTCTTATATATATGTGGTTTCTGTATACTTATTTTCTTTCAAAATTAAAAAAGAAATGTAAATAAAATATAAATATCAGTCATATTAGTAATAAGAATCATGTAAACTTTTAGGATAGATGCTGTAAAATTTGAGATTTTTATCTGTTGAACGAATAAAGTTATATACTGACATAACATTTGTCAGACAAGAATAGATACTGACTCTAAAACTAGAGTAATTATTTAAAATTTTTTGGAAATAAATTTTGGGTGACATAAGTTTAATCAAATTATATTAAAACTTCCATTGTAACTACCAAGTATATTCTAAAGATGTGATTTGTAAAAAATGAAATATAGTCTCTTTTAGTGGGTACGTTTTCATGAAATTTCCTTACGGACTTTAAAAATTTCAGTTGCCTATATTCGTTTCTCTTCTCTAATTTATATAGTGTCAGTTTTTATAGAGGGAGTATTTTTTTAAAGTAATTTTTTAATGTTTTATTTATTTCTAGGAGAGAGAGAGAGAGACAGTATGAGCAGGGGAGGGTCAGAGTGAGAGGGAATCACAGATTCTGAAACAGGCTCCAGGCTCTGAGGGGGCAGTCAGCACAGAGCCCGACGCGGGGCTCGAACCCACAAACCGCGAGATCATGACCTAAGTGAAAGTCGGACGCTTAACCGACTAAGCCACCCAGGCGCCCCTAGAGGGAGTATTGACACTTTGTATTGTTCCCATATGCTTTTGAAGCAAATCTCTCTAATACACATTACAGATATGATTGTTCTATCTGAAGAGCGTTACTTAATAAAATACTGTATCGATGTTTCTTGTATGATTTTCATGGGTCATCAATAGTTGATCCTTTTGTCATGATTTCTTCTTTATGTTTTGACTATTCTTTAAGCTTTTTTAAAAAACCTATTGTATATATTATGCATAACATTATGTATATACTCAGATATGTATATGTGTGTGTACATATGTAAAACTCATTGACTCTGTACCTCTAAATAAAACTTCATCATTGAACAGGGATGAAATATGTCAAGCAGAAACATCCATGATTGAAAGAGGGCCTTTGGCTTGGATGGGAGCCTTTGGGACATATGTGGGTGAAGTGGGGAGCACTTCATATGGGGGAGCAGAGTCGGTCAATATGCAAACCCAACATTGGAAACTGCTACTCACAAGATATTGTCATCAAATAACACAATTTCTTTGATCTTTCATTTTTGTTGAGCTGTCAAATATGGAAAATGACAAATTTGAAAGCTTGTGGTAAGTGGTAAAGATAACAAATGCAAACTTGAATTGAATAAAATATAATTTTCACCATTCAGATTACTACAAATGGAGAAGTAAAGACTCTGGCCTCCTCATTTCTTTGGTGATTTTGTTTTTAGTTCATTGTTGTTCTGTTTTTATTTATGTTTAATTTTTAATTTCTTTTTACCATTATTTTATTTTTCAGAGACAGAGACAGATTGCGAGCTGGGTAGGAGCTGAAAGATAGGGAGACACAGAATCTGAAGCAAGCTCCAGGTTCTGAGTGTCAACACAGAGCTCACTGGGGGGCTCAAAGTCACAATGTGAGATCATGACCTGAGTCAGTCTGACACTTAGTCGACTGAGCCAGGCACCCCTGTTGTTCTATTCTTAGAAGGAGAAGGAGGGCATGAGCTGGTGACAGAGAGGGACAGAAGGAGAGAGAAAATCTCAAGCAAGCTCCTTGCACAGCACTAAGCTCAACAGGGGGCTGGATCTCACCCCTACAATCCTGAGATCATGACCTGAGCTGAAATTGTGTCAGTTGCTCAACGGACTCCACCCAGGTTCCCCTGTGGTGAATATAGTCTTAATTAGTGAGTCACTACAGCTGTTTTCCAAGTTGGATAAAGACAAGTGATAACACATTCAATATCTTTCTTTTTCTTCTTTTTTTTTCCAACAAACTAAAGGGAGAGGAGAGAACTATGCACAAACCACACTGTCTTGCTAAATTATCGCCTTTTGTTCTAATTTGCTCCATGCTTCTGTTCCTGTTTGTAATTTTTTTACAACAGGGTATGACAGCATACTCACCTTGTTCAAGTAAGAATATCCTCTTTAGCTCCATAGCTCTATGAATCTTTGACATCACTACAAAAGTAGATATGTTGAAAGGAAAACAAAAATGCCATTACATAATGAGAAGACAATTGAACCTATGAACATTATGGAACAATAAGTTCAAAAGTAGTGATTCCATAAGTGATAGAAAAAGATCCATCAGCAAAATTCTTATTTAATCCTAATTATATTGATTTAATTTTCATTGATACTAAAAGTGCAATTTACTTAAAACTTATTTGGAAATATAAATTAAGATAGAGGAACACATGCAGTATCTAGAAACTCAATTGTTTTTTGACTACTTAAGCAAATATTTTTTTGACATTTAGACAATGGAATAAGGACCAAAATGGATCTAACAATGAAGAGGTAGTCAATGGCATTTAAAATATTGATTAAATATATAATTTGGACAAATGTAACATATTTTTAGTTGGTTATTAATTAAAGCATAGGATATTTGAGATATTTTGACATGGAAACAGATTATTATAACAAAATGAAATGTAGTTATTAAAAACAATACTGGAAATTATCCCCTTCACACTTAAAAAGTAAGATTCTAGATCTCCAGCTGATTAGATCTAATGCAAAATGCATTAGTGTTTAGTGGCAGACATTTCAGAGTGCTTTTATCAAGAGGTCCAAACAAACTCAGTGGGTCATAATGTCAAATCAGTGGAATAATTCATGAATCAGCTCATCCTCTAACTTATTTTTACTTGACAAACAATGGGCCCTAACTCTTAGTAAGCCTATCTCAGAAATAAGAGATTTACAAAGGTGAAAACCTTGTTTCTGTTGTTTCTAAAAAAGCATGCTTTTGAAGTTGTTAAAGAATAGAGATTTTTCGTTTTTGTTCTTATTCTTGAAGATTGATTCTTTTAGGAAGTATTTTCTCACATTCATTCTCTCTCTCCCTCTCTGTCTATCTCTCTCCATCCCTGCCTTTCTCACTACCCCCCTAAATATAAATATATAAGATTTTTTTCCTTTCCTCTTGCTTAGGAAGCAAGGAAACTAACTAAGACTAATAACTAAAAACTTATACTAAATTAAGATATAAATACATTTGCAAAGCAAGACCAAAAAATGCATGCTACCATAAGCAAAGTGGCTTTTAAGCTCAGTTGTTATAACAATGAAACACAATAAGTTTCTATTTGTATTCATCATGTGCCAGTATTGACACAAAGGCACATATTTCAGACAAAGATTCAGACTTTCAATAAATTCAAATGCTATGAGTGACTGTCAAGAGGTAGACAAGCCACGGACGCCTGGGTGGCTCAGTCAGTTAAGCGACCTACTTCAGCTTAGGTCATCATCTTGTGGTTCGCTGGCTCCAGCCCCATGTCGGGCTCTGTGCTGACAGCCAGCTCAGAGCCTGGAGCCTGTTTCAGATTCTGTATCTCCTCTCTCTGAACCTCCCCTGCTCACGCTGTCTCTCTCTCTCAGAAATAAATAAAACATTTTTAATTTTTTTTTAAAAAAAGAAGTAGACAGGCCAATGCAATATATCACTTAAAACAAGCAATCTCATTGGTCTTAAAAGTTGTCAGAGAGTATCCTGAAATTTGATGTAGGTTAGGGGTGAATGCTGAATTTTGCTCTAAAGGTAGCATCAACTGTTTGACAACATAGATCATGACTAAGTGTTCCTCCTATAAACTAACATTAGAAGGGATTAAAATAACAACAATCCCAACTAAATAAAGAAATAATTTGCTAAACCATTTTTTGTCAGGGAATTTTTGGTGAAATATCAAAATAATTCTCTTCTCTTGCTGGATCCCAAATTAATTAATAGAATTTTAAAAAATTTTGATAGAAAAGTTTGATTTTAAAAAAAGGTTCAGAACTGTAAGGAACAGAAGTGGTCAATAGAACTTTTCTACCTGTTTTCGTTAACCACTAATTAATACAATAATTAAGAATCAGATATTATTCTACTATTATAAGACTTCAGCAGGTAAGAGAACTTGTTTTGAAATGCTAAAGGAGTCAGGAGAACTGGTATTATTCCATTTCCAACAGTCTTATAAATAGGCAGATCCTTAGAAATCAGTTACCACGGGTATAAACTTTTCTATTTCTTCTCTAATTCAAGAATACCTCCCCTCTTTTTTTATACAAAGAAGGTTGGTGGTGATAATACATAAACCATATTTACATTCTCATTCAAGCTATAGAAATATATGTTTTACTTTACTCTACTATAGATATTATAAAAGTAATAAACATGCAATCATTTTTTAAAAATGTTTATTTTTGAGGGAGTGAGAAAAAGAAAGAGAATAGGACCATGGGAAGGGGCAGAGAGAGAGAAAGAGGATTCCAAGCAGGCTCCACACTGTCAGTACAGAGCCCTAGGGGGGCTGGAATTCACCCCCTGTGAGATCAGGACCTGAGAAGGAATCAAGAGTTGGACGCTTAATCAACTGAGCCAGCCAAGCTCTCCTAAACATGCAAACATTTTAATGGTATTTGGAGATTTATAAATATTGAGAACAATAAACATTTTGGTTTAATCCTATTGTTGTAATATACATAATATGCCTGTATATTACATATTACATATTATATATTTATCATATATTATATATTATACAGTAATGCCTTAAGACTTCCAGTAACATACTGTTCAAGATACAGGAGATCACCTCTATCTGTTCAATACGTGGAAGATGTACAAACTCATGGTGAATAATGGGCAGGTACTCCTGAGGCCTAAATGTCCATGGGCACCAGTAATCATTATGCTAAACAAGAAGGTTCGGAACTTAGGCTAAAACTACTAAAGATTAACAAAATTTCTAACATCTTATTATTGAGTTACATTAATGCAATTATTCATATCTGCTGTTTCTAATACCTCAAATAGGACCTTGTAATATGTAATGGACTTCCAAATGCAGTACTGTGGTTGAGAAATATATCGCTTTTTATTTATTTATTTATTATTATGCTTATCTTTATCTTTTTAGTCTCTCACACTAAAGAGAGTGTGTACTCACCTTCGGGCTTAGTTAATGCGAATGACAAAGAATTCAATAGATTTTGATTGAAAGACTGAACAACTATATTTTAATGTTATCCGTTCATCTTGATCAGGTATATTAATCTATCCATACTAGTATAATTATAATCATGATTACTCACAAGACCACAAAGTATTGAATGTTATTATCCAGACATAAAAGTTAATTTACACAGATACATTTGGATGTGTAAAAATATGTTTAATACATTTATAGTATAAGAGACATCATCTTTAAGATGTAAAAGTAATAGGGATGCCTGGGTGGCTCAGTCGGTTAAGCATCTGACTTCAGCTCAGATCATGATCTCACAGTCCTGTATCGGGCTCTGTGCTGACAGCTCAGAGCCTGGAGCCTGCTTCAGATTCTATGTCTTCCTCTCTCTCTCTGCCCCTCCCCTGCTCACGTTCTGTCTCTCAAAAATAAATAAATGTTAAAAATTTTTTTAAATGTAAAAAGAATAAATAAATGAATGATATATGATAATTTATTCAGCAAAATGCGAAAAGATGACATGTGTTTAAATATTTTTATTTGAATATAAAACTAATCTATTCAATTTAAGGTAGTGGTAGCAATTAGGTCTTAAAAATTAGGTCTTCTCTTTAAAATAGACTATCTAAATATTTAAACTGGAGATTTAAAAACTAACTTGTTATTTTTGGTTAGATTTCACCATGGTCATTAGCAAAACATTAAATTATGATGAGAAATATGGTTAAGTCACTACAAATTCAAAACTTTCATGCTGTTAAAGAATTCAGCTGTGGATAGTCTGTTACTTCTGCATTCTGCATTAGTAGCAATTTGGTGCACGAGGCAAGTGGGATAAGAAGAAGAACCCAGAAGAGGAGTCTTCAATTGGAGACTGGAATGTCCCTATCAGTCCTGTCAGCCATCTTATAACAGATTTTTCCCTATCATTATGATAGACTTCATGCTACAGGAAATCAAGAGAAAGATAGAGCAGCTATACTTATATCAGACAAACTGGACTTTAAATTAAAGACAATCACAAGAGATGAAGAAGGGCACTACATAATAATTATAGGGTCCATCCATCAGGAAGAACTATCATAAATGTCTATGCACCGAATATGGGAGCACCTAAATATCTAAAACAATCACAAACAGAAACAAGCTGATAGATAAGAATGTGCTAATAGCAGGGGACTTTAATACTCCATTTACACCAATGGATAGGTCAAACAGACAGAAAATCACTAAAGAAATAATACCTTGAAAGACAAATTGGACTAGATGGATCCGACGGATATATTTAAAACTTTACATCATGGTGCCAGGGAATTTACTTTCTTCTCAAGTGCACATGGCACATTCTCCAAGATAGATCACATACTGGGACATAAAGTAGCCCTCAATAAATACAAAAGAATGCAGATCATACCATGCACACTGTCAGATCATAATGCTTTGAAACTTGAAATCAATTACAGGAAGAAGTCTGGAAAACCTCCAAAAACATGGAGGTTAAAGAACATCCTTCTAAAGAATGAATGGGCCAATCAGGCAATGAGAGATGAAATTAAAAAGTATATGGAAACAAATGAAAATGAAAACACAACAATTCAAAATCTATGGGATGCGGCAAAGGCAGTCCTAAGAGGAAAGTACATTGCTCTCCAGGCCTATTTCAAGAGATTAGAAAAAGCACAAGTCCAAAATCTAACAGCTCACCTAAAGGAACTAGAGGCAGAGCAACAAGAACACCCTAAACCCAGTAGAAGAAGAGAAATAGCAAAAATTAGAGCAGAAATAAACAACATAAAGACCAAAGAAGCAATTGATCAAATCAATGAAACCAAGAGTTGGTTTTTTGAGAAAATAAACAAAATTGACAAAACTCTTACCAGAATATCAAAAAGAAAAGAGAGAGCACCCAAATAGACAAAATTATGAATGAAAATGGACTTATGACAACCAACCTCTCAGAAATACAAGCAATTATCAGGGAATACTATGAAAAATTACATGCCAACAAATTGGAAAACTTAGAAGAAATGGACAAATTCCTAAACACACACTCACTACCAAAGTTCACACGGGAAGAAATAGAAAACCTGAACAGACCCATAACGAGTGAAGAAATGAATGAGTGATCAAAAATCTCCCAAGAAATAAGAGCCATGGACCTGATGGGTTCCCTGGGGAATTCTACCAGACACTTAAAACAGAATTAATCCCAATTCTTCTCAAGCTATTCCAAAAAATAGAAATTGAAGGAAAACTTCAGGACTCATTTTATGAAACCAGCATCACTTTGATTCCCAGGCCAGACAGAGATCCAGCAAAAAAAGAGAACAACAGGTCAATATCCTTGAGGAATACGAATGCAAAAATCCTCAACAAGATCCTTGCAAATCGAATCCAACAGCACATAGAAAGAATTATCCACCAAGATCAAGTAGGATTCATTCCTGGGTAACAGGGCTGGTTCAACATTTGCAAATCAATCAATGTGATCCATCACATCAATAAAAGAAAAGATAAAAACCTTAAGATCCTGTCAATAGATGCAGAAAAAGCATTTAACAAAATAGAGCATCCCTTCTCAATAAAGACTCTCGAGAAAGTCGGGATAGAAGGAACCTACTTAAACATCATCGAAGCCATCTATGAGAAGCCTTCAGCTAACATCACCCTCAACGGGGAAAAACTGAGAGCTTTCCCCCTGAGATCAGGAAGACGACAGGGATGTCCACTCTCACCACTGTTGTTTAACATAGTGCTGGAAGTCCTAGCATCAGCCATCAGACACCAAAAGGAAATCAAAGGCATCAGAATTGGCAAAGAGGAAGTCAAACTTTCACTCTTCACAGATGACATGAAACTCTACACAGAAAACCCAACAGACTCCACCAGAAGCCTACTAGAACTGATCCAAGAATTCAGCCAAGTTGCAGGGTACAAAATCAACGTACAGAAATCGGTTGCATTTCTATACACCAACAATGAAGCAACAGAAAGAGAAATCAAGAAACTGATCTCACTCACAATTACAGAGAAAACCATAAAATACCTCGGAATAAACCTAACCAAGGATACAAGAGATCTGTATGATGAAAACTATAGAAAACTTATGAAGGAAATTGAAGAAGACACAAAGAAATGGAAAAACATTCCCTGCTCATGGATAGGAAGAATAAATATAGTTAAGATGTCATTACTACCCAAAGCTATCTACACATTCAACGCAATTCCAATCAAAATTGCACCAGTATACTTCTCAAAACTAGAACAAACTATCCTAAAATTTGTATGGAATCACAAAAGACCCCGAATATCCAAAGTAACACTGAAAAATAAAACCAAAACGGGAGGGATCACCATCCCAGACTTTAGCCTCTACTACAAAGCTGTCATCATCAAGACAGTATGGTATTGGCACAAAAACAGACACATAGACCAATGGAACAGAATTGAGAACTCAGGAGTGGACCCAAAAGTATACAGTCAACTAATCTTTGACAAAGCAGGAAAGAATATCCGATGGAAAAAAGACAGCCTTTTTAACAGATGGTGTTGGGAGAACTGGAGAGCAACATGCAGAAGAATGAAACTAGATCATTTTCTCACACCATGCACAAAAATAAACTCAAAATGGATAAAGGACCCTGAATGTGAGACAGGAAACTATCAACACCCTAGAGGAGAAAGCAGGAAACAACCTCCTTGACCTCCACCGCAGCAACTTCTTACTTGACACATCCCCAAAAGCAAGGGAATCAAGAGCACAAATAAATGATTGGGACTTCATCAGGATTAAAAGCTTCTGCACAGTAAAGGAAACAATCCACAAAACTAATAGGCAACCAACGGAATGGGAAAAGATTGTTGCAAAAGACATATCAGATAAAGAGTTAATATCCAGAATCTATAAGGAACTCACCAAACTCCACACCCGTAAAACAAAAAACCCAGTAGAGAAATGGGCAGAAGATATGAACAGACACTTCTCCAAAGAGGACATCCAGATGGCCAACAGACACATGAAACGATGCTCAGCATCCCTCCTCATCAGGGAAATACAAATCAAAACCACACTGAGATACCACCTCACGCCAGTCAGAGTGGCTAACATGAGCAAATCAGAGAACTCTAGATGCTGGCGAGGATGTGGAGAAATGGGCACCCTCCTACACTGTTGGTGGGAATGTAAACTGGTGCAACCCCTCTGGAAAACAGTGTGGAGTTTCCTTAGGAAACGAACAATAGAACTCCCCTAGGACCCAGCAATAGCACTGCTAGGAATTTACCCAAGGGATAGAGAAATGCTGAGGCATAGGAGCACATGTACCCCAATGTTCATAGCAGCACTCTCCACAATAGCTAAAACATGGAAAGAGCCTAAGTGTCCATCAACAGATGAATGGATCAAGAAGATGTGGTTTATCTATACCATGGAATACTACATGGCAATGAGAAACAATGAAATCTGGCCATGTGTAGCAACATGGATGGACCTTGAGGGTGTTATGCTGAACGAAATAAGTCAGGCAGAGAAGGACAAATATCATATGTTTGCATGTATAGGAGGATTAGGAGGAACTTGATGGAGGAACAAGGGGTAGAAGAAGGGTCGAAATGGTGGGGGAAAGGGTGAGAGGCAAACCATGAGAGACTCTTGAATGCTGACAAAAACTGAGGACTGATGGATGTGGGGGGGAGGAGGGATGGGCATGGAGGAGGGCACTCGTGTGGATGAGCACTGGGTGTTATGTGGAAACTAATTTGACAATAAACTATTTGTAAAAAAAAAAAAAAAAAAAGAATTCAGTTGTGGCCCAACATGGAGGTGAGCCTCACACCACATTAGCAAACCAAAACTTAACTGAGTTTCTGTGCTTGGCTCTCCCAGAAAAGAAAGCACAGGTCAGCTAGCCATCACCTATCTTCTCAGCACAAGCTACCTGACCCAAATCCAAGACAATCCTTTGGCTGCATTATGAGAAAAGTAACCCTGCTTTAACCAATTAGCAAATGCCCAGTCTAACTTCCTTGTTTCTGTTCACTCTGGTCTATAAAATCTCTCACCTTAGACAGCTCTTCAGAGCTCCTTTCTATATGCTAGATTGGATGCTGCCTGTATTGTGGATTATTGAATTAAGCCATGTAAGTAATTTAAAATCTACTCAGTTGAAGTTTGTTCTTTAACAGGTCCAAACTATCATTAACATGAAATAAAACCCATTCTAGGTATTTTCTATACCTAGGTATAGACAGAAGCACAGACAGGAAAAGAAGAAGAGCACAGTGCTCTGAAGCATTGAAATTGTGATATGAATCTGGAGTTAGTTCAAGTGGAGAGTATTGATTGGCTTTGGAACAAGAATTTATAGGTTCAAAGCTGCCTCTATTTCTTTCTGCATCAGCCATGAAGAAGTAATTTAAGTGCTTTGAGCTTCAGTTTGCTTACTTTGTTTCTGATATAGGGGAATGGATTAGAAACACATATTTCTTTTGTTTTTATAATTAAAATAACTATTCATTATCATTTTAGTATAAGGAAAATTGTATTGGAGTCCTCTGAATCCAAACATCATGGATTATTGACGATTTCCTTAATGAAAATTGAATAATAGAATCAGTTTATAATATCATATGTGAAATATTCATCTTCATTCATTCACATAATCAATTATCTTCATTACCTTTGGAATTTTTAACACTTGAGCTATTTTTATTTTAAATGTCAAGCAAGAAAAGCTTCAGTTTAATCCACATATCAAGAATATAAGGGGCATCTCATTGGCCCAGGAAGTTAAGTGTTTGACTCTTGATTTTGGCTCAGCTAATGATCTTGTGGTTGGTGGGTTTGAACTCTACATTGGGCTCTGCACTGGTGGCATGGAGCCTGCTTGAGATTGTCTCTCTTCCCCTACCCCACTCACTCGTGCTTGCTCTCTCACTGTCAAAACAAAAAAAAGGAACATTTTTTAAAAATTTAAACACGGAAACGACAAGGAAAGAAAAAACACTTTTTGAATAATTACATAAATATGAAGTAAACAGTTCCCAGATAATGCAAGAGACCTCATGTAAGCTTTCTAAAATAAACACGGAGATACATAATTCAGCAGGGAGCCAGAGTTCCGTTAGAAACAGATATCACACTGTTAACGTGTTCAGTAACATCAGACAATGTGATGAGATGATGTCCCAAAATGACATCTTGAATAACAATTCCAAGTAATTAAAAAAAATACTGACTTTTTTGATGATAGAAAGTATATTTTATAATTATCTTTTATTTATCCAAGGAAAATAAAAATGAAAAATTCCATGATGAATCTTTATGACAGACAGGGTCAGACTCAAAGTTCAGAAAGAATTTCATTAGCTAAATAGCTAATTCTTTTTTTTTTTAATTTTTTTTAATGTTTTATTTATTTCTAGGAGAGAGAGAGAGACAGCGTGAGCAGGGTGGGGGGGTCAGAGAGAGAGGGAGTCACAGACTGAAACAGGCTCCAGGCTCTGAGCTGGCAGTCAGCACAGAGCCCGACGCGGGGCTCGAACCCACGAACCGCGAGATCATGACCTAAGCGAAAGTCGGACGCTTAACCGACTAAGCCACCCAGGCGCCCCATCTAAATAGCTAATTCTTAATATACTATAGCAGCTTCTATTTTATGCTTACTTCATGATAGATTCAAAATAAGTACCATTTTGACATTAATGAAAAATATTTCCAAGGACAGTACAAGTGAGCATCGGCACAGCAAATGCTGGAGCATGAAAACGATTTGGTTTATAGTTTTACTTGTTATAATAAAAATTATTTTATTCATTAATTTTTATTGATTTTCTTTTATGGAATGATGAACATAAGTCTTAGGGAGTGATGAACAAGTCCCCATAATGCAAATTAATGTTGAGGCAGACTGATCCCTCTTATTGCCCAGTGTCTTTACTAAAATGAGTTTATTTCAGGTCAGAAAAGGGCAGTTGTCTGACTACACATATCCTGAAAGATTTGACATCAGCTTATACTTTTGCAATTTCTAGGACTTCACTCAAGCTCAGGGATAACCTGATGGTTAGAATCACAGTATCTATTATAGTTTTACTCAAATACACTTTTCTCATCTATGATTAATGTGAAATCCTTAAGTGCCAAGCAATAGGGATAGAAAACAATGAAGACATTGTCCCATTTTTTTTCAGAAAACAGAGGTTAAAGGGCACAATCTTGCAACTAGAAGATGAAGTCCTAGAGATCTGATTCACAGCATAATGATCATAGTTAACAAGACTCTATTTCAAACTTCAAAATTGCTGAGGAACTAGATCTTAAATGTTATCACCACAGAAAAAGGAATAGTAATTATGTGTCTTGATGGTGGCAATAGATAATATGGCACTAATCACATTGTGTTATATACAACATGTGCTGGCACATTTATATACCTTCAAGTTACACAGTGTTGTATGTCGATTATATGTCAATTAAAAAAAAAAAGGACATGCCACTAGAGAAGCAGCAGGACTTGAGCAAGAATTTGAAGGAAGCTTAGGAATTAAGGAGGACATAATGGGATCAGTGGTGATTAGATGGAGTATTGAAGCACTAGGTAAGGTGAGATCTAAGGGACTGTGAACATCACTGTCTGATAAAGGGATGGTTTTTATAAGAATGAATACGAAGCGGGAAAGGGAGTACGAATGGAAGGAGGTTGTAAAACTCATGGAAAGAAAAAAGTTTGTCAATAGAATGGTGACATAAGCAGAAAGTATTTGGGGAGATTATTTTGGCATCTTTGTGAACTATATACAGTGAAGATTAGAGGCAATCTCCTCTCTCTATAGACAAATGAATGAACACAGGCTTGGTTGCCATTTTTGGATAGCATTGTCACAAAGAGAACAGCAGAGCAAAGTCTCTTACCCTGGATACTTTTACTACTTGGTGATTCTGAATCAATCCTGCTATTTTTTCAGACTCTATTACACAATTATAACCATTCTATTTATATCTCCTCAGATATACATATCATATTCCCTCCTATGAGATTGTGAGTAAATTTCCTGTATACCTATTTCTTATGTCTCTTAACTGTATAATGAATTGAGCAATACCCCTGGAAGAATCTTGAAAGGTAATCTACATTTCCTTAAGAAGAAAAATATATTTTTACTTCTTAAAAATATTTGAAGTTACAAATATGAAAGATAACCATAAAAAATTTAGTATTGCAATATTTAAAATGGAAATATAAAGAATACAGTGATTTTATAAGAACATAGTCAATGTATGAAATTAAAATCTTTATCATAACTATGTCTGAATGAGAGATATGCCTCGGAAAAATAGTGTCTTATAATAAAAATGTTGCTTTTATTGTCCTAAAATGTATTTTTGACAAACTTTATTTAATCTTTTTTCTGTTCTTTTCAGTTACACAGGAGAGAAAATATAATGCTTGTAGAAGAATTAAAATAAAATAAGCAAAATCTCTTGACCATTACTTTTTTACAGACAAAATGCTATTATCAGGTCTATTAGTTACACTTTTTCTGTGCATTTATATCTGAATATACGCAAACTGTAATGTAACCTACCTAAAAACATTTCCATCTATTTCAGTCACTACTGGATTTCTAATTCCTGGAGTCATGCTTGGCAGCAAATATGTTCAAAGAACAAATGGATATAGAGAAACAAGTGCAGAGAAGGCCCATTGGTGATTGGACATAGAAATCTCTTCAAGTATAGAACATGCAACCAAGAGAGGAAAATGCTGAGAACATGTTATAATCCAGTAAACTAGTGCCCTTCACGTTTTAAAGGTACAGACTTGAAAATGGAAAGGACATGAGATAACATTATCAGAAGGATTCAGCTTCTCAACAAAAAGGAACCCAGCTGGAAGTAGAAAGAATTTTTTTTTATATATATAGATATTGTACCAAAGGAAAAGAAGGAAGCAGATGGGAGAAATTAAGGAATATGAACCAGGATAGAAAATGGAAGCAAGTCATTATCCACACACTATCAATTAATGACACTGTACTTTGACCTAGGAAAAGACAAAGATAAATATTTTATATAATCAAAATATAAATAAAAATAATTTAAAAATTAGGAAGCAAGAACCGTTGGAGCTTGTGGCTGGCTCAATCAGTTAAGTGTCCAGCTCTTGATCTCTGCTCAGGTCTTTTCATGGATTGTGAGATTGAGCTTCATACATGTACTGACAGCACGGAGCCTTCTTGGGGTTCTCTCTGTGCTTCCCCTGCTCGCTCTCTCTCTCTCTCTCTCTCTCTCAAAATAAATAAATAAACTTAAACAGAAGCAAGGAGGTGTACTTGGGTGGCTCAGCTGGTTAAGTATTGGACTTGAGTTCAGGTCATGATCTGGCAGTTGGTTAAGTTTGAGCCCTGCATCAGACTCTGTGCTGACAGCTCAGAGCCTGGAGCCTGCTTTGGATTCTGTGTCTCCCTCTCTCTCTACCCCTCCCCTGTTTCCTCTCTCTCTCAAAAATAAACATTAAATTCTTTTTTAAAAAAGAAACAAGGACGATAATTGAATACAAAACTGACAGCAATGTACATAGTATTCAAACTGATAATAGAGCCTATCCAGAACAATTAATACTGAATCAAGTAACTTTTGAACATGGTACTCTGACTTGACTCCCTTAGAAGGATGTGACTGAGGCAAAACGACCTGATGAGGATATGTTATTGGAAACCATCTATGCTTAGAAAAACAGTAGAGGAAAATTAAAGAATTGAAAGGAGGAGGCTTCATAGTTATTATCCCCAAATTCTTTGACATTCCCAACACAAAATTGAGACCTTGAGATGCTATGTGACTGGATCCCATGCACACAGTTAGTTAGTGACTGAGCTGAGGTCTCATATCATGTTGTGCAACCTTTTTGGTACTTCAGTGATGAGTCAAAATTAAACTGAAAAGCTATGAGAAATTTAAGTCCCCAAACTTTATTTTTCAGAATTCAATCATGTTTCTAAGCATCTCTGGGGCCATGGTGTTACATAATTGTTAATAAACTCTATCCCACCCTCCTTCATTTTAAGATGCAGGGATAGACTACTCCCTCTCCAATACAACACAGTGAAATCCATTCCTAGGAAAAAGGCAGAAAGAATTGACAATAGAAGCATATTGGTCTGAAACAAGTATTTTGATGAGATGCTTTGGATAGCCAGCCACATTATTCTCCTTTAAGAATGTCTATTCATGTTTCCATGGACTAACATTTCCTTCAGAATCGTTAATTTGGCATTGTGATAAGGCAAGCTGCGAGATTCAACATACTGAAAATTAAATGACAGAAACCAGAATGATTGTGAAGAGGGTTTGAGACTAGGAACAAGGGAGTCAAATAGAAACTGCTGGAAAGTTTTCATCGCCCATTTTGTTGTGCATGTTTTCTTTCCCTGCTACAGAAATGATGGAAACTCACTTTTGCTCTGATTTCTAAAATAATATTTATATCACCCTATTATTTTGGTTGATTTTGAACATAAGCATGTTGTGAACATTAAGTGGTTTTATAGTACATATGATTATTAAGGTAGAGTGGATATGTCTTCACAAGTATATTATGAATGGGGCATTTGTATCCCAATATCATAATTTAAATGTGAACAACAGAGAAGAATTGCAACCCAAATAAATTTCTGGTAACTTTAATACAGTTTCACATTAAGCTGACGGAATTGTAACATCTTTATAGGGATCTAAGATGAAAGAAGGGAAATCTGTCTTTGGAAATAAATGATGTTTATTAATTCCAATTAGAAAGAGAAGCAAATATGCTTGTATGATGGAGAAAACAGCGCTAATGTGAGTGTTGGAGAACTGGGATAATGTTCTCATTTAAATTAGATTGTCTCTGATACCAGTTCAGTTGGACTTGAAAGTCATTCCGTGCCCCTCTGTTCTATTAGTAAAATTACACACAACTTCAATCAGTACTTGATAAATGCCTGATAGTTAATTTCAGTTTATGGTTACTGCATGTTGTGCTGGAAGACTGAATACGCTCCAGCCTTTTGACCCAGATTAACCACGCACAGAAATTTACCAAAAAACACTGTTGATTTCCAAAAGAAAATGGTGAAGTCAAGTGCTACAGTCATAAAACATTATACATTTCCATGCCATTTAGAAGACGAAAAGAGAGCCAACATTTTTCTCTTTCTTACCCATGTAAGAGCATGAAAAAGCTATGGATCAGAGTAAGGGAGAAAATTGAACAGGGTGCCAGACATAAGAGATTCTACTACATCTTTTGTGTATTGCCATTCTCACTTTGCTTTCATTTATATCATACTTTTTTTTTATTTTCCTCTGAACTCTTGGCAGATAATACTCTCATGTTGACGTTTCCTTCCATATGTTACAACTGACTGTTGGAAATTCTTCTATGTCTTCTACCCCTTTCCTTTCTTCCCTTAGTGATTAATATATTCCCATGCCTTTAAATACTGACTAGTCACATAATTATATATGGACAATTTACAGCTCTTTCAAACTTGGCATTCTCAAACCACACTCTTACTCCAGCCCCCGCATTGATTCCGCCTAGGTCTCCAAAACTGGCACCACACTCCTCCAGTTAGAGCGTCAAATAGCATTTTTACATATCTTCTTGATTTCACTCCTGGCCCCCTCAGATGGGTTTTCCACATGCCATCCACAGATATTCTTTAAAACTTACTAATTGGGCTACATCATCCTGTGAAAGCTTTCAATTGACTTCAATTAAAATTCAACATCTTTACTGCGATCTAGAAGCTGTATTTGAGCAGAGCTCTTCATGCCTTGCCAAACACATGTTGTTCCTCCCTCCCCTGATGCCTCTACACATAAGCCCATTTGCCTCCTTTTACTTTCTAAAACACACTGAGCATTTTCCTGGTCTGGACTTTTTACCCACGCCCTTTCCTCCACCACAACCACTTGCCACATGGCTTTACTATGTGGCCAAGGTTATGGACTAGAGCCGGTGACTCCCAAGTACTTACTGTTCCAGTGCTTACCATGATTTCTCAGCAGGTGGAAGAACTCATAATATATCATTAGTCTTGTTTCACATTACCTATCCCACCATCTTTAATACTATTTGCTTTAAAAAAAAAAAAAAACTCTGTTTTATTAGATATATTCTTGTCAGGCTGCTAATCAGGTGATTTTTTTAAGTTTATTTATTATAGGAAAGAGTGAGGAAGAGAAAATGTGCATGAGTTGGAGAAGTTGAGAGAAAGAAGGAGAGAAAGAATTCCAAGCAGGCTCCATGCTGTCAACATGAAGCCCATTGCAGGGCTTGATTCCATGAACCGCGAGATCATGACCTGAGCCAGAATCAAGAATGGAGGCTTAACTGACTGAGCACCCAGGTGCTCTGAATTTTATTCCTGTACCCAAAAACTAAACACATAGCAAAAGCTACGATAATCAGATATTCTCCTTCTGGCATTTACATCATTAGTAAAATGACAAGTAGAAATAAATGCATTCCTTTTTATTGATAACATCTTTACAAAATTGTTTAATACTCTTCATAGGTACCTCAGTTACTCTGCTTTCTCTGCATGTTCTAGTGGTCTAGTGTTTTGTTTTGTTTTTTGTTTTTAATTCGGTGATCATTGTAGTGTCCTACATACTTTGCATTATATATTTTATTTATTAGCGACGGTCAGTTGAGATTATTTTGTTACAATAGAAAACAAAACTGAAATGTCTTTCTCAGAAAGAAACATTATTTTTTTCACTTTATTCATTTTTTGATGTTTATTCATTTTGGGGAGAGAGAGCATGAGCCGGGCAGGGGCAAAAAGAGATGAGAACATAGGACCCAAAGCAGGCTCTGTGCTGACAGCAGTGAACCCAACGCGGGACTCAAACTCAGGAGCCATTGAGATCTGGCCCGAGCTGAAGCTGGGATCTGGCCAGAGCCACAAGACACCCTTAATTTTCTCACTTTAAATTGGGTTCTGAGATCATGAAGCCCCCAATTAGGTTGGTTTAGTGGTTCAGTGTCACCATCAAAGACAAAGGTATTTTCCATATTTCTTTTCTGCCATCCTCATGGTGCTATTCTGTTTTCCTCAAGGTTACACCGTATCTGTAGAAGCAATAAATAAAGTTGACCCTTGAACAACATGATGGGTAGGGGCACAGACCCTGCATGATTGAAAATTCATATACCTTTTAACTCCCCGAAAACTTACCTCTAATATTTTACTGTAGACCAGTTGATTAACATATTTTGTATATTATTAACATATTTTGTATATTATGTATACTATACACTACATTCTTATAAGAAAATTAGCTAAAGGGGCCCCTGGGTGGCTTAGTCGGTTGAGCATCTGACTTTGGCTTAGGTCATGATCTCACAGTTCGTGGGTTCGAGCCCCATGATTAGCTCTGTGTTGACAGCTAGCTCAGAGCCTGGAGCCTGCTTCAGATTCTGTGTCTCCCTCTCTCTCTGACCCTCCCCTGCTCACGCTGCCTTTCTCTCTCTCTCTCTCAGAAATAAATAAAACATTAAAAAAATAGTAAAATAATTAAAAGTTTAAAAAAGAAAATTAGCTAAAGAAAAAATATTATGAAAATAATTTTTAAAAAGGAAAATGCATTTGCAGTACTGTACTAATATTCATTGGAAAAAACCTACATACAGGCCAGGTGCTCCAGGACCATACAGTGGTGACTGCGGTTGCAGGCGTGGTCCTGGGGAGACAGTGATCCACAGCCAGGTGTCCTGGCTTAGAAGGAACAGTGGCTGGGCAGACCTGCCAGCAGTGACAGCAGCCTGGAGGAATACTATAGCTGCCCAGTTTGCCTGAAGGGGTGCCCCCAGTCCCCCGCCATCACCTGCAGACACACATGAGCACAGTGGGCTTCTTTGCCTCAGGGAAGGATCCCTGCACAGTCCCTGTTCATGAAATGACCATTCCCTCTACACAAAGTGTGGCCTGCAGGCCTTCCCAGTCCCCAGGCTACGAATACCCTGCGAGAGCCTCCCCGGGTACTCAGAGGGCAGCAGGTGTGACCTCTGTGCCAGTCGACCTCCATTTGGTCCCATGGAGACTGGGATGGGCGGTTGTAAATACATGCTTGTGGCTTTTGCTGTTAACTTTTTTTTTAAAAAAGTAATGAAAACTCTGCATATAAGTACACCCATGCAGTTCAAACCCATGTTGCTCAAGGATAATCTGCATGTCTTCATACACAAAACCAGTAAATGATCAGACCTTTTTAAGTGCAGGAAAAACTTTCCCCAGATTTCATAGTAGCAGACTTTCCCTCACATTTTATTGGCCAGCATTGGATAAATAACATATCCTTTTCTAAGGCAGTCACTTCAAGAGAAATTATATGGTTTGATTGACTTACCATAATCAAACTTTGATGGTGCTGTAAAATTATTCACTAAGCTTAATGAAAACTGCAAAGAGATGAGAACTATACTTTTTAAAAGGATGTCTTTCTGTATATTTTAAAGCAGAGCTCCTTTCAACTGCTTTTTATCAAAACCAAAATAAATTGTACCTCTCAGCTTACTGGATTGAGAGCATTGTTTTGTGTTGCATGATGTCAAAACACCAGTGATATAATTTCAGGCTCTTTTTTTAAACTTTACTAAATGCGTGGCATTTGATGAGTTATTGAATCCTTTGCTGGTCTAGTTTTTAGATTTGGAAAATGAGGAGATGGTAATAGCAATGCTGTATGTATCCTTTCAGAGGAATATTCTCTAAATCTGGAGTCCAGTCTTCACACTGAACGAAAAAGTCCATTCATGACTTCTGTATTCATCGCTTTCTTCTTCCAAATTGGCTCACGACATTAGATTAAATTAATATATTATAATTCTTGTGTTCATTCAGAGCCGTAGGTTATATGGTAACTTATTCCACCTCACTTTTTTATAGATAAAATAACTGTATACAGAGAAAAAATGGAAATTACTTGATCAACATACAAGTATTACAAATACTATTTATAAATTAGGAAATACAAAAAGAACTTACATGCTGCACCTGAGAAAATTCTTTATTCTTGAAGGCAAAAGCTGCTCCTCTTGTTTACTCTTTACCATAAATTGTTTTACCAATCTTGGAAAATGATTCAGCAGAAAAACATATTGCTTATTTACAAGGATACACTTCAATTAATTGACTCTCAGGAAGCCTTCTCTAATCATTCAAACAGAATTCATTCTCTGTCTTGTGTCTGATTTGAAGTCTTGATACAGATCCTTGAAATTGAAGACTGAAGTTTATCACTCTGTTAATTAATAAAATCATGCTAAGTATTTTTTGCTATTTTCCACAACCTCTTGGGTTAAGATATAAGCAGATATTCAGTAGTATTCTTTAGATTATTTTGGTACTTTCCAAATTTAATCATTTTTCCTCTGTTTTGTTTTGAGGTAAAAACCCTTTGAAGCTGTGTTTAGATGTACTATGAGGTTCAATTTGCAATCAATATAATTGCCATCGATGTTTTGATTTGTTAAGTTAAAATGCGTAAAAACAAAGTAACCATACTGTCACAGATTTCTAATCAGCTAAAGAAGGAAATTGAAAATATAACAAGAAAAGACATCAGCTAATTAAGCAGCCAACTATCTTGGGCATAAAGAGAAGGTGATACAGTACAGATTCCAAGGAAGACTTTCAGGATACTTGTGGTTGTTAGAGGTAGAGACTTATTATGCAGTAGATTATGGAAATGCAATTAGAGATTCAATGAAAAATGGATGAGTTGAGAGATGAATTTAGGAAACTCACTAATCCATTCACATTATCAGCATTACTTGGCTTATATCCCACAACAGCTTTATGAGTTAATATCAAAGGAATAAGAAGATTTGTCCAGGTAATACAAGCTGAAACAGAAATTTACACCTAGCTCTACCTGATTCGAATGCTAAGGAACCTATAATTGGTCCATTAACTTATTGCATGGTAGCATTGAGAAGGAAATGGAACAGATCTCTAGAAATAGGAAGACATTTCTAAATTATTGGTGTAGTTTGGCACAATCAATACTTTTTGTTTTTCTTTTTTTTTTTTTTTTAATATTTTTATTTATTTCTAGGACAGAGAGAGACAGCGTGAGCAGGGGAGGGTCAGAGAGAGAGGGAGTCACAGACTCCGAAACAGGCTCCAGGCCCTGAGCTGGCAGTCAGCACAGAGCCCGACGCGGGGCTCGAACCCACGAACCGCGAGATCATGACCTAAGCGAAAGTTGGACGCTTAACCGACTAAGCCACCCAGGCGCCCCCACAATCAACACTTTTTGGCTTCCAAGTCACCATGTAATTGTAAATTGTCACAGTTATTAGGGAAATAACCATATTGTCAAAACTATACTGGAGAACTTCATTGCCAGTTTTTTAGATTAAAAACTTTTTATTTTAATGTGGAAAACCTATAATCTGAAAGTTAATAATAATGCAGCAAGATTTTCAATGAATGATCTCTAGCTCCCATGATGCCACTGGGATTTTTTAAAGACTACATGAGGCCAGGAGAAAAGATATTTTATAAACTTCTCAAAACTAAATGTATAATTCTATTTGCCTCTTTGTTTCTATAAGCATCAAGAGGAACAAATTTCCAGCATTTTTGCATTTTTAAAAAGTTTTTTGTATTAATTCCAGGTAGTTAACATACAGTGGATTATTAGTTTCAGGGGCACAATATAATGATTCAGCACTTCCATACATCACCCAGTGCTCATCACAAGTGCACTCCATACTTCTCATCATCTGTTTAACCCATCATCTCACCTACCTCTCCTCTGGTAGCCTTCGATTGTTCTCTAACATTAAAAGTCTGTTTCTTGGGGCACCTGGGTGGCTCAGTTGGTTAAGCGTCCAACTTTGGCTCGGATCATGACCTCACAGTTTGTGGATTTGAGCCCCATGTCGGGATATGTACTGACAGGTAGCTCAGAGCCTGGAGTCTGCTTCGGATTCTGTACCTTTCTCTCTCTCTGACCCTCCCGTGCTCATGCTGTCTCTCTCTCAGGAAAAAAAAAAAAGAGTCTGTTTCTTGGTTTGTCTCTCTCTCTCTCTATTTTCCATTTGCTCATTTGTTTTGTTCTTAAATTCTATATATGAGTGAAATCATATGTTTTGTCTCTGACTTATTTCGCTTAGCATAAAACTCTCTAGCTCCATTCATGTCATTGGAAATGGCAAAATTTCATTCGTTTTTATGGCTGAGTAATATTCTATAGTGTATATATTAGATATATATAATTATATATCAGGTATTATAATTCTTATATATAAGATATATAATTCTTATATATAGTTCTATTAATAATTAATATTTAATTCTATATAATAATTATATTATATATACACATACACACACACCACATCTTTTTTTAATTCATTGAACAATGAACACCGATTGTTTTCATAATCTGGCTATTGTAGATAATGCTGTTATAAATATCAGTGTGCATGAATCCCTTTGAATTAGTATTTTTGTATTCTTTGGGTAAATACATAGTATTTCTGGATTGTAGGGTAGTTCTATTTTTAACTCTTTAGGGAACCTCCTTCCTGCCTTCCTAAGTACTGCACCATTTTTCATTCCGACCCACAGTTCAAAAGGGCTTCCCTTTCTCCACATCTTCTCTGACACCTGTTGTTTCTAATGTTGATGGTTTTAGCCATTCTGACAGGTGTGAGATGACATCTCTTTGCGGTTTTGATTTGTACTTCCCTGATGATAAGTGATAGTGAGCATCTTCTCATGTGTCTGTTGCAAGTGAGAGTTTTACTATTGACACATGGCATTATACTATATATAGAAAACCCAGAAGAGTCCACCAAAAAAACCTGCCAGAGCTGATAAATAAATAAAGTCACAGGATACTAAATCAATGTACAGAAACTTGTTGCATTTCTATAGACCAGTAATGAAGAAGCAGAGAGAAATTAAGAATCAATCCCATTTACAATGCACCCCCAAAGCCTAAGATATCTAAGAATAAACCTAACCAAAGGGGTGAAAGACTGCTATTCTGAAAACTATAAAACACTGATGAGAGAAGTTGAAGATGACACTAGGAAATGAAAAAACATCTAATCATGGATTAGAAGAACAAATATTGTTCATATGTCTGTACTACCCAAAGCATTCTACACTTTTGACTATCAAAACACCAACCGCATTTTTCACAGAGCTAGAACAAAGAATCCTAAAATTTGTATGTAAACACAAAAGACCATAAATAGCCAAAGAAATCTTGAAAAAGAAAAGCAACGCTGGAGGCATCACAATTCTGGACTTCAAGTTATGTAACAAAGCTGTGATGATTAAAGCAGTATGGCACTGGCATAAAAACAGACACACAGCTTAATAGAACAGAATAGAAAACAAAGAAATTAACCCACAACTTATATGGTCAATTAACCTTTGACAAACCAGGAAAGTATGTCCAGTGGGAAAAAGACTGCCTCTTCAACAGTGTTGGGAAAACTGGACAGCAGCATACAGAAGAATAAAACTGGTCCACCATTTTTTTTAAGTCAAAAAGTACAAAACTCACATACATGTTTTCTAGTTTGGAAAATGTAATACATGTTATATAAATGTTACATATACATGTTATATATTCAAGGTTGGAATTTTGTGAGGTATTTTACACCGTTCAATTATATTTGGATAAGAGATACTACTAATTATATGTGCTTATGACCATATTTTTGATGTTTTCTATTTGTCCCATTTTTTAACACTGACTTGTTTGTACAGAAAGTACAATAAAAGAACAGAATGTCTGTGAGATAAACTGCATTCCATAATGACCTTAGATCTTTTGTCCTAAAGAGTCTAAACAATGAGGAAGAGATGCTATGTTTTATGGAAGAGTTAAGTTTCGATTACTAGAGGTCTTTTTAGTTTCTCCTTGGGGGTTCTGTGAGACCTCAGATTCAGACTTTATCATTTTCTGTCCTAACAGGTTACCTTATTAACAATGTTATGATCTTCCATTTGGCAGCATTCTTCTTTAGATATGTACATGAAGACATGAAATATTCTGTACCATCCTGTAGGGCAAGCAAACATCTGACAACTTCCATTTAGTCTTCTGGTCAAAGATGTAACAACAGACCAAAAAAAAAAAAAAAAAAAAATCAAAGGTACAAATTACATGTATACTTCATATATATTGAGACTCCATTAGAAAGTGGAAAATAAATCATAGTTTTATACAAATGTGGTGTAGGTGAAATATAATGGGTTGAAGGCAAAGATTTGAGTTTGGGTTTCATTTTGTCTATTTCGCCTTTTAAAATGTACTGTCATCATTCACCTATAGACTTTAAAAATCAGGGTTTTTTTTTGCTATACTTTACATGTCCCAGCACTTATTTATTTAATAACTGTAAGTTTGTATCGCTTAATCACCTTTATCCATTTTAACCAAATAAGAGTTTTAATGAGGATAAAAAATTCAAACAGTGCTTTGTAAAATCAAAATGATATACAACAATGGTATTTGTCGTTATACCACATGAGGAATCCATAGACAATTTGCTTCATTTTATTTAATTAAATTATTAAATGTATGAGAATACCTGGAAGTCTTGTATTTACAGGAATGTATGGGAAGACTGCTAATGCAAAGATCCACTGAATGAGATTACCTAGAAAGGGACCCAATTCTTTCTAATTTGTGCCTCTTTGGGAACCCTTTATCCTATACATACCTACTGTAGGATCTTTCTGTCTGCTCACCAAATTAAACTGATGCTTAGACAACTTTCATCACTCATTTCAGATCAATAATAGAATAATATTTTTGGGGGGCTCAGTTTGGTTAAGTGTTTGACTTTGGCTCAGGTCATGATCTCATGGTTCATGAGTTCGAGCATCATGTGTGGCTCTGCGCTGACAGCTCAGAGACTGGAGCCTGCTTTGGATTCTGTGTCTCCATCTCTCTGCCCCTATCCTGTTTTCTCTCCCTCTCTCAAAAATAAACATTAATTTTTTTAAAAAAAATAATATTCTCTTATGTTAGTATTCATTGAATCATCCATTCACTCATTTATTCATTTCTTTGTTTGATAAATGCTCATCTAGACTGGGCACTGAAATAAACCCTAGAAAATATATACCAATGAGCAAAGCTCCTGAAGGTCCACAGGGTGCTTTTTACCCCACCAACATTCATTGCATTGTGGTAAAGGAGGAGATGTGAATTAAGAAAGGAGGACCATGGGGGAGAAGAAGGGGGGAAACGGTGGAGGAGAGAGAGAGAGGCAAACCGTGAGAGAGTCTTGAATGCTGAGAACAAACTGAGGACTCATGGGTGTGGAGGGGGTCGGGGGAGATGGGCATGGAACAGGACACTTGTGGGGATGAGCACCGGATGTTATACGGAAACCAACTTGACAATAAACTATTTGTAAAAAAAAAAAAAAAAAAGAAAAGAAAGAACGAAAGAAAGAAAGAAAGAAAGAAAGAAAGAAGGAAAGAAAGAAAGAAAGAAAGAAAACATTAAAAACATTTTTTTAAGTAGTAAGAAAAGAAAAAAAAGAAAGGAGTCAGGTCTAGTCACTTTCCTGGTCTAACTTTGAACAACTTTCCTGCCATCCCTACTGTGATTCCAAGTTACTTAAATTCTCAGGAAAACTTAAAATTCAGCTAAGTTGGGATCCTTGGCACAAATCAGAATCTTTTTGAAATGTGTATCATTCTCCAGTATGGGTAAATGTTACAAGACACTATCTCTATTAGTATTCCATGGCAAGATTATCTACCAGTCTTGTGACTATCAATCAAAAAGTCGATGGACAATAAGTGCCATTGCTTTATTTGTTTTACTAAAGTAGAATTTAATCTCCATTCACTGGGGCCTATGAAAAAAACTGTTAACCATTTGAGTATCACCACGCAAACATAGTTATAAATTCCTTGTGAATTGCCAAAGCTTCAGATGGCTCGGAAATTTCTACCACATCTGCAGGTGAATTTAGGAGTGGGATGAGGGAATTTGAAATGGACTATCAATGGTTCTATAAGTAAGTTTGGCCTGAATCAAAAAAAAATTAAAAACTATAGGCTGTGTGGTTCTTATAATTTAGTCAATATTAATACAGATTTATATGGTAAAATGGTTACATCTAAAGATAATATTGTGCCATTTATTTTTTTAATGAAAATTTATAAAAGTTTCTATTGAAAACAAAGAAATAATTTACCTTACTGTAAAGGATTAGGAAGCCCTCACAATCCTCAACATCAAAATGAGTAATATCAGAACATTATATAATACTAGCTACCATCAGTGGCACTTGCTTCCATGTAAAAATGTTCATGCTGATTTGTTACATGATTAGCACACCAATTATTAACTGACATTTAGCCTTCATAATGGACTATTTTACAAATCAAAAGTAAAATGAAGTTAAATTTATTTAAGAATAGATCTTAAATACAGTGAATGATAATATATTTTTCAAAGTTTTAAATGTTTGTTATTTATTTTTGAGAGAGAAGCAGAGCATTAGCAGGTGAAGGTTAAAGAGAGAGGGAGACACAGAATCCAAAGCAAGCTCTAGGCTCTGAGCTGTCAGCACAGAGTCTGACACAGGGCTGGAACTCAGAAACTGTGAGATCATGACCTGAGCCGAAGTCAGAGGCTTAACCAACTGAGCCACTCAGGCATCCCAAGGATATTTAATATCTTAAGTATCATTAAAATCATAGAGCAAAGAGATATGAAACTTTTTATAATTGAAATTTTATGGTTTTTTATTTGTTTGTAAACTATTTTGGGTATATCATGGTTTCATCTCCATTTTTGAATTTTTAAAATCTCTAAATACATGTAAATAATGTATATATTTATAGTTGTAAAGGTATTTCTAGGTATCAACAATTAGAAAAATATATTCGTGTATGTGTATATATATATTATATTCTAGATAAATGATTATGTAAATTAAACTTTTTCTTTTTTTTTGTTCTTGCAGTTTCTAAATTTTTTAAATTTGAGTAGAGTTGACACACAATGTTATATTAGTTTCAACTGAAAACACAGTTAATTCAACTTCTCTGTACCTTATGTTATGCACACCACATATGGTATGTAGCTACCTTCTGTCACCAAACAACTCTATTCCTGTATTATTGATTATATTACCTGGGCTGCACCTTGTTATTTTCATGACTAACTCATCCTGTAACTCAAAGCCCACTCCCCTTTAGTGATTTTGACTATTCCCCAACCTCCTTTCCTTCTGGCAACAATCAGTTTGTTCTCTGTATTTACAGATCTGATTCTGCTTTGGTTTGTTTTATTTGTTTTTCATTGTTGCTTTTGTTGTGATTAGATTCCACATATAATTGGAATCATATGGTATTTGTCTTTCTCAGTCTGACTTATTTCACTTAGCATGATACCTCAAGGTCCATCCACGCTTTAAGAGTACAAGTACATGGTATAAACGATATTGATTAGCAAAACAAAACATACCCTCTCACTCATATAAATTTATTGATTGATTTTTATCAGATTGGCAATCTGAGAGAATACACATGGCTTGTGTCAGTAATTTCAACTTAGTAATTTCTAGCATACTTCAAAAGCTAATAAACAATTCAAAACTTATTTTGGTAGAAAAAGTTTTTTAAATCTAATTTTTACTTATAATGCAGTGATAGATAACAATAAAATGGATGGTTTTCCCACCTTCCAGTCAAGGCTAAACACACAGTAGTGAATGTTGGATTCTATCTGAAAACTAATTAGAAGAAATCTCATCAAAATCATCCTTACGTCTTTTTTTTTTAAACTCTCTGAGCCAGTAATTACCCTTTAATCAAGTTGACAATGCTAGATGCTATAATAAAGATCAAAGTGACACATTTTTTATTTTTAATGTTACTTTTTTCCTTTTAATCTTCTAATTAGACAAGCCTTATCTTTAAAAGTGATGTATTTGCTCAATATTTGAGGGGCTAATAAAGACCGTAGAGAAAAATGTTATCATGATTTATAAACATGGTTAGTAGTTTACATGAATAGAAAATATTTATATTGAAGTAGAATTAAATTTAATACAAAAGTGATATATGTATGCATGTCAAATAATAAAAGTAAAAACTAAATAAACATTAATTAAATAGCATATGTACAACCTCTTTTTATTCATTTTCTTTCATTGAACATCTATTATGTCTCATGTATCTTTTTTAATTATTTTGCTTATAACAGTGAGACACAGTCATAACTCTTTTAGATGTACATTCTAGTGGGTTTAGAAAAATACTAAGCAAAGGAGTAAATCTTACAGAGAATTAAAATAGGGAGAAGTGGTTGATACATAGTAGATAAGTATTAAATAATATCTCATGGACCTCCTAAGAATAAAAAGAAAGTGTTAAGGTCATAGGGCCATCCATTCCAGGGGCCAAAGCAGAAACTAGATTGTCACTTTGTAAGATGCTGTCACAGAGGAGGTTCCGGGCAGAGCATGCAGTTTTAATCCCACTTTGCATTTCATTCCAGGTGTAATGGGAAGCCATCTGAAAGTTTTAGATGATGAAATGGCATAATCAAAATATCATTCTGAGTGCTGTGTGAAGAGTGGATTTTAGAAAAATAAAATTAAAAATTGAGGGGAGGAGTAAGATTATTTTCACATTTCAATTGATAATACAGGCTTAGTTTGGGATCCTAGTATGAAGATAGAAAGAAGTGGATGGATTTACCATGTGTTTTGTTGGTGAAATAATTTAAGATATTGATAGACTAGCTTTAGGAATATAAGGAAAAATAATAATAAACAATAATAACAATTAGAAAGAATATAGAAAAATGGTGCCTCTCTTTTAGCCTTTGCAAAATATAAAATTTAGTGTTTTGCTTTGTTTTGTTTTCAATGCAGGTTTGATATATCCCTTAGAATGCCAAAAGAAAATAACAATTAAGAACATAACATGAATAGGTTATAACAGAATCTATTATTTTAAGTTAACTGGCAGAACAATGGTTATCAGAGAAGAAATTTTAACAACCTAAAAGTTTCTAACTATTTTGATTAAGAATCTTATAAATGTTTATTGATGGAATAGGATGTATTAGCATTCTCCTGAGGAACAGGAGCAATAGAATATATGTAGAGACAGAAAGAGACTGACAGTAGTCAGTGATGTAATTCAGACCACACCCTACTGCCCGAGAACGTGGGGAGCTCACGGTGTAGTCTGGATGTGAAAGCCTCACAACCACTAGTGCCAAGGGTAGAAGACCAATGTTGCACCACAAGCAATCAGGCAGAAAGAGAATTCTTCCTTCCTCTGTCTGTTTGTTTATTCAGGCCTTCAACTTGGATTGAGTGATGCTCTCCCACATTCAAAGGGTAAACTACTTTATGAATCCACTGATTCAATATTAACTTCACCCAGAAACACCATCACAGACACACCCAGAAATAATGTTCGGTCAAATATGGACATCCCATGGTCCACTCAAGTTGAAATACAAAATTAGTCATCACAACATGTAACCTACACTCAGGAAAGTAAATATATTATTAGGCACCCTTTTCCAGTAAACAAATCCATAAACAGAATGTTACCAGGGCTCCAAATGCTCTCCTCCTAGTCTCTTTCACTATTTGCCTACTTCTTACTTCTCAGCCAAGGCTAAACATTATCTTGACTTCTAACAGCATATAATAATTTTGCCTGCTTTCGAACTTTATACAGCAGGAATCATACTTTGTGTATTCTTTTGTGCCCTGTAATTTACTCAACAAAATGTTTGATATATATATATATCTACACTGTGTTGCAACTGACCTACTTAGAGTTTGGAATTAAAATTGTTTGTAATATCAGGATTCTATTTGAATTTTATAAAGGGCTTTAAATCAAAGAAAATGTGACTATCAAGTTGAAGAAATCAAGTTATTTTTCAAAAGTTTATGAAGTCTGTACAAATTTCTCTTTTTTCTTTAACATGTGTACATTTATACCAAAAAAACCTAACCCTAATAGCTAATATGAATATTATTCAGTAGATATACTTATCACAAAAAATTCAAAGAAATATATTTATAAATGCATGCCAGACAATTATTACATATTGTTTCTGGCAGTTTCTTTATCTTAAATTTATTCTAGACTCTAACTCAAAGATAAAGACTTCTATGAAGTCTTTTGAGAAGACTGAGTTACTTCCAGCAACGTTATCACTTATGGGTAACTCTACGTCTATCTTTATACTTAGAATACAAAGAATCATTTGAAAGTCCACTTGTTTTTCTCTTTAACTCTTATGCAAAACTTTGGACGGAACTAACATATCATTCTAACATTGCTACATATAAAAAGTGGTTTATTATTACATATAAAGTTAATTATTATAGTTTTCAAATTTAGTTTTTGAGCTACCTATGTGTCTAGATCTTAACATAATTTATTTCATTTAGTTAGCTCAAAGTTCTTTTGAAATCATGTGTCTCATTCTGATTATGTGTAATAAACTATAGCTCCATTACTCCTAAGGTAATAAATTCAGTCATAACCTTTTCCTGTTACATTGTTAATTGACTTATCTGTGAGGCATCTCAGAATAAATATGGGAAAACATAGCTCTTTACTTATGGAAATGTGGATCTAAGGAACATAGAACACTGGAATGATAATTATATGGGTACATATATATGAATGATTATATAGATCATATATTACAGTATAGAATATTTTAAATATTTAAAAAAGATAATTAGCTGTTTGAATAAAAATAAGAACAATAATAATATATGTACGTGCATAAGTAAAATATAAGGCAATGGTAGCATAGGAGATAAAGAAGAAAAATTGAAGTATTTATATCTTATGTGAAGTAGTATAATACCAGTTTAGGTATTTAATTCAAGGTAAAGACTGTGAAAAATTAAAATGTATATACTGTAAATGCTTAACAATCAGCATTGGGCTGACTGCCAGGTCAGCTGACTGCCAGCTCAGAGCCTGGAGCCAGTTTCAGAGTCTGTGACTTCCTCTCTCTCTGACCCTCCCCTGCTCATGCTGTCTCTCTCTCTCTCCTAGAAATAAATAAAACAATAAAAAAATAAAGTAATAATAATATAAACAGTTATGGCTAATAAGGCAGGAAAGGAGAAAGAAATGAATTATAAAAACATACTGTATTGATTCAAAAAAGAAAAAAAAAGCACGAAAACTAGAAGGAAAGGGAACAAAGACCAAATAGGACTAATATAAAAAAACAGAAATGATACATTCAAACCTAGTCATATCAATAATTGATTATAAATAGTATAAGCAACCTATCTGAAATAAAAAGATTATCCTAGTGAAAAAAATGGCAAGACCAAACCACATGGTGTTATCAGAAAAATACTTAAGTATAAATAAATAAGTTAAAAATGAAATAATAGGTAAAAATACACATTGTAACACAAGTTATATATAATTAAATATAAAATAATTATATAAGAATTGTTATTTTCTAAAATTTACCTTTAACTGGATATCCTATTTTTATTTATTTATTGTTTCATAAATCTGGGAACACAAATTTTTGGCATCAATAGTTTTCTCTAAGGATAAATAAAGAAAAACAATTAGAATTATAAATGTATAATTTGAAAGTATTCATAAGGTATTTATTGATATGCTATACTTTATCCTACTGAAATATCTAATCTTTGGGTGCATAAGACCTTCAGAAAAAAAGAAAAAAAAAGTAAGCCAATAAGGTATTTTTATATTTAACTTTTAATTTCTTCATAGCCAAAATTAAGACAATCATATTAATATGTTTACGTTCTGTTTTAATTTTCACTCATGTTGCCTTTTTGATGAAGTAATGGGCTAGTAGATGCACAAGATAGGGACTAGGAATCCACTTTTAAAAACTTGTTTAAATACAAATCTTGCTACCAAATTGTTAGCAGCTTAGTGAAGGGCTCAAGTCATGTTTACAAGTCTTACAATAGAGTGTGACTTTTGCTTGATAGTAAGACCAAGACATATTCAAGCTGCTATAAGAAAACAAACAAGGGCTAGTTTACCAAATTGGGAAAGACAATGATGAGCTTCCAGACTGAGTGACACGTGAGATAATTTTAAAGAATGAGAATAATTTAGAAAAACTTAAAAGAGGAAAAGTATATATCAGAGAGCAGGAGAGTCTTTGCCAAAAATTAGAGGTGAGAAAGAACACAGTTTGTGTATGTGAAGAATTGGAAATGTTTCAGTAGAGGTGGAAAAGAATCGATAGAGAAGGTTCAGAATTCACTAACCAGATCATGACGCCCTTTGACTGCCATTTGACTTTTTGTCTTCTCTTTATTTGTATCTTTCCTACTCTGCATTTTTTTTAATGTTGTCAAACTCCTCTCTTTACTTATGGGTGTTAGTGGAGAAAATAAAGTCTGTGATTCTCAGTATCTTCCTCTTGCACTTGCTCTTGCTCACAGGAAAATCCTGTCAAAGTCACTTAACCTATGTGCGGTTCTGATACTTCATCTGCTAAATGAACTTAATTAAGTATGTAGACTTGTCAATAAGTCAGAAAAATCATCCATTGCAGTGTGAGAAATTGCTCTAAAGAAACCCATATGCTGCATAGCAACCACTGCTAGTTTGTTTATTAAATAATTACATATTTTTGACAAACCAGGAATGTTATCGATTGGAATTAATGAGATAAAGAGCAAGAGAAAGTTCTCAACTCAGTTAAAATAGTTTCTAATATAGTATTTGTATTTTCCAAGCAACTACAACCAAATTTTTGTAAAAGTTAAAGAGCATTTTAGGGTGGCTGATATGTTATTTTAAATTGTCTGTTGTCACGGTAACCTGTTATTTGGGATTTGCGGTAGAAAAGATTTCCAAATCACAGCTAGAACTCTCCATGGGTGTTAGTCAGACAACCACCTGCCACATTATAGATTTGTTTCTTGATTCTGTTCTCCAAAGACAGTTATTGTTTAAAAAAAAAACTATATACAGGAAATCTCCAAGTTATGAGAGAGTTGTATAATGGCTTTATTTTATATATGGAAATGCAAATGCATTTAGATTGATATGATGAGGACATGAATCTAATTACAAATGAAATACCTTTGAACTGAAATGTGTCTTTGCTACAAAATAGATATATTACAAAACAAAGAAAGGCTGGGAATTAGTTATGATAGTTAATAGTTACATACTGTAGGTAACCAGATTGGGATGATTATAAATTCAAGTAAACCAAAAGTGAACTGCCAGGACCTATCTACATGGAACTCTGAGTTGCCAATAATTGGATGTAAACTCTATATTTTTGATGTTTTTGAAGGAATTGCTTTTTCTATTTGAATTTCACACAATTTATAATTAAGTAACCACCTTGTTGGCAAATTTTTAAAACAAGTTGTAAATTATTTGCAAAGCACTAAGAGGTGTGTTCTTTTTAAAGGTGAATTCTGATTTGGACCTCTTAAATCTCAGAAGGCTTGTAAATGTCTCTACCAAGAGCGCATGACAGAAATGATCTATTGTGATTCCTGAGGTTATACCATACAACTTCCATCTGGTTCTCCAAGTTGTGGAACTTTGTGGTCTCCAAGTGGTCACCAAGTTGTGGAACCTTGAACCATCATATAATAAGTCTGACCACCAGGCTGTGATGAAGCACAGTTCCACAGATTTTTTTTTAAACTCTCTCTTTGTATAATGATTTAGAATATATATACCCATTCATCAGGATTTGTAAATTATCAGTGAAGATTTTTCCCATAAGAGTAATTGAAACTCCATGAGAATTATCAACTTTTTAGTGCAAGAAAATATATTTTTAAAATTATAGGTGCTTTTTCTCCCTCCTACATGGTGGCCTAGAGAAGAGTAGGTAAGAAAACTTCAGACTGAGTTTATGTGTAAAATTTAGTGATAGATTTGGGAGATGTTGTGTGCCAAATTCACAGCGTATCTGGAAAGTGAGAGACAGTGTCCTCAGAAAAAGAAGTGGTAAGTCATTCAGAAATAATATGAAATATCAGAGGCAACCTTAGCCTTTGCATTGTCCCATCCATAGCTGACATTGATTATAGACAGACTGTACATACATCAGTAGCACAGTATCAGTCAGGTTAGCACCACAGAGGTGGATTCCCAGAAATTACCTGGGGAAGAGAAAAAGAGTGAAATGCCTGCTATAATAGAAGTGGTGCCCGAACGTTAAAATATGGTAGTTATAAATGTCAGTTTCTTGGCTTAAACTCCTAGAGCTAATAAGTGAGTTTAGAAAATGAATAAGTGAGTTTGAGAAATGAATCATGGAAGTGTAAGATGTTAACAATGGGAGAAACTAAGTGAGGGTATACGGGATTTCTCTGTACTATCTTTGTAACTTTTCTGTAAATCAACAGTATTCTGACATAAAAGGGTTTATTTCAAATGTAGTGAAAATATGGTGATGTAAACTGAATTTTCTATCTTTTTCGTTTCCATTCCTCTAGTCAAGAGAGAAATTAGGCAATAACAGATAATTAATTTGGACATGATATCACAGTGTCATTTTTTGACAAGCTTCATGATTAAACTCAAAGCAGGAAAAAAGTTCAAACATGTTTAGTATCTAAAGACAAGACTATTTATTTGCAAGCTGTGTTATTCGATGAAATATACATGCATTAGGTGTAAAAGAAAGAGTTTTCTTCCACAGATGCAAAAAAATCATTTGACAAATCTCAATGTCCATACACGATTAAAACTCTGAGCAAGTTAATTAAAGCAATTTTCCTAAACTAGTAAGAACAGCTGTAAAAACTTATTGCTAACATCACAATTTATGGTTTGTAACAATTTCAAGGTGACTTCTGAAATTGATCTTTAAAAAAAAGTTCAGCAATCTTAAATGTATTGATTTGTTTTTAATTATATCATTCTTAGGTAAGATGTTTCTCTTTTAAAAGTAATCTATTTCAGGTAATTAGTTTTTTTAATTTTGCATTAAAAATATCACTGCAGAACTGGGAGTTTTATGCAAGCCATTCCTAGTGGTTTCTTTTTTAAAGAATTTGAGGTTTTGCTTGTTCAAGTTCTTCAATAACACAAATTATTTAAAACAATCATCAAGATATGTATTAGAAATTTTTGATTAAAGGTTATAGTCGATGAATGTAACTTTATTAGTTTCATATGGGATGGTGACAATTTCTTCATAATCCCATTTTCATTGTATATATACTCATATTCAGCATTGTTCTTTTAAAAATAACTTTCAGTGCTTTCAGGATGTTTGGATATTCCTGATTTTTAAATTTAGTTTCATAATTTTCTCTATTGCACTTCAGGTATCTGATTTTCAATCTCTAATTAATTTTTCAATTCAAAAAGGTAAAAATGAGGCACTTTGGTGGCTTAGTTGGTTAAGTGAATTTTGATTTTGGCTCAGGACATGATTGCAGAGTTGTAGGATCAAGCCCTGTGTTGGGCTGCACATTGAGTGCAGAGCCTGCTTGAGATTCTCTCTCTCTCTCTCTCTCTCTCTCTCTCTCTCTCCCTCTGCCCCTCTGTCCTGTCCATGCTCTTTCTCCCGAAAATACATTAAAAAATAGAAAGGTAAATTTAATACACCATATATTTTATATACAGAGATTATATATAAATTACATATTATATATAAGAATTACAATAAAGTTTTTTTAAACTGGGTTTGTAGCTTTATAAGGAATATCACTATAGTACAAATGAAACTATCCCCAGTCCAAGGTTACAAATCAGACCTTTCTTTGTTCAAAAGCAATTGTCAGTAGAAAGTTAACCGAATATACTAGCATTTGTGTGGTCAATGGAGATATTTAACACAATATTTATGATGTCGTAAACTCTTTAAAAAAGCCAAGGTACTGATTTGGCTGCTAATTTCCCCCTCATTATGCACCTTGTGTTGTTGGATAGTAATTAATTTCAGAGTTAAAGCAAATCAACAGTGTCACAAATCACAATGTATTAATAATTGACTATCATACCTGATGAGGGTTTGAGCTTCCTTAAGGAGTATATGTGTTTAGGTTAAACAATGGTCAGTTTTAATAGATTTTCAAGGCAGGAGTATGTACATCAACCAATGTTTCCTTTGATGCTACATCTCCAAATGAATAGACTATAGTAAATATTTGCCCAGCATTTGAACTCTTTGTAATTTTGAGGAATCTTCATTAACAGAAAAAGAATGAGCAAGTCAGTCCTCCACAGATTCTGGGAACTAGATCAAGTAGATAAGACATAATGTCAGCCCATCAGACACTCCTGCATTGGTCTTTGAATCTACAGGTGTGATTATGAACACAGTAAGACTGTGTTCTGTTCTCCTGGATTGGCTCTAGGCTTTTCCCTATTTTTCAAGCCTTCTTGTGAACCCTTCCATATATTCAAAGACCTATCATCTAGCCTTCTAATACCTTCTTATCTAATTAATTTATCCAGAAGAATTGTCTATTTCTGCAACAAGAAACTCAAAATCATGGGTGCCTGGGTGGCTCAGTCAGTTAAGCATTGGACTTCGGCTCCAGTTATCTCTCCCCCTTTCCCTCTCATGCTCTCTCTCTCAGAAATAAATAAACATTAAGAAACTCTTTCTTAAAGAGTTTCTTTTTTAAAGAAGAAACTCAAAATCAAAGCAAAAACTGAAAATGAAAAAAAAAAAAAAAGGTGAGTCTTACATAGGAGAAAATGTTCTCCTTCTCTGTTAACTGATGAAAATCAGCATGTGGAACTACAAGTTTCCACAATTCGATACCATCTTCCAAAAGTAAAACTATTTAATTAAGATATATTTTTTGAGGTTGAGAAAACCATTGCAAATTTACCAACCAAACATATATTTTTCAAACATACTCTTGATGAACAAATGAAATAAATAAAATACAACTAGAAAGGGTTTACAATAGGTCAAACAGGTTATTTTGTTTGTTTGTTTGTTTTTGCTTGATAGAGAAGAAACATCGTGACAGGAAGTTTCCTTTGATGGTTGCTTAAACCAGCATTTTTACTGAGATGCTTCCTCAGTGTTAGATACCCACCCTCAACAATTGAACAAATTATTCTCCGTCAATATCCTCCTCGTAAAAATGGATAAAGCCCATTAGGAACACTTGAAAGAGACCATAGCTCTGAGATCAAACTAAAGTCACAATGACAAAATAATATGAGCATAGGCAGTCACAAGGAAAAGAATTGACTTCCATATCAATGAGTTGAAGATGAAATTCAATTTTATACTAATTTACATCTCAGCTACCTTTACTGAATAGTGAAGCAAAATAAAAGGCTTGTTAATTATAAATTAGAAGATGTTTTATAAAACTGTTAATTTCTTTTGGTTTAAATAACATTAAGGAATATGTAGCTTCAGCTCTGATTCTAATACATTCTCTTTGACATGATTTTTAGTAAGTTTATCAGTAACTAATTTATTGTCACTTAGAGACTCACTAATGTCTTCATAAAATCACCTGGTAGAAATATTTGCCATTTAACCTTAAAAATCAGTCAGTTTGAGTCTTAGTGCTTTATCTGTATTGATAAAATAATGGAGTTAGTGTAAATTATCTTGTAAATGCCCTTCCATATAAAGCTACTAAGATTGTTGAAAGAGAAAAATAGTGAAATTAGTTAAAACTATAATAATTATTTAAGGCACACATAAAACAAAAACAATATGTAACAAGTGGCATCAAAAACATAAAACCTGGCTCCTGGAAGAGGGGTGGGGCAGTAAAAGGCAGAGTTTTGGAATGTATTACTGAACAACTACTGGGCCATAGGAAAAATCAAAGTCATAAACATTGGAAAGGAAGAATTGCAGATGACAATACATGATGGAAAACCTTAAATCCTCCCCCCAAAACTGTTAAAATTAATAAATGAATTCAGTAAAGTTGCATGATACAAAATTAATACACAAAAATCTCTTTCATTTCTATACACTAATAATAAACTATCAGAAAGATAATTCAAGAAAACAATACGAGTTAAAATTGCATCATACAGAATAAAATACCAGAGAATAAATTTAACCAAAGAGGTAAAAAAACCTGTACACTGAAAACTATAAAACATTGATGAAAAATTGAAAAACACACAAATATGAAAAGTTATTACATGCTCATGGATTGAAAGAATTAATATTCATTAAATGTTCATTGTATCCAAAGAAATCTAGATTCACTGCAATCCCTATCAAAATTCTATAGGCATATTTCAAAGAAGTGGAACAAATATTCATGAAATGTGTAGGGAACAACAAAAGACCCCAGGGAGCCAAAAAGTTCTTGAAAAATAACTTAAAAAATCTGAAGGCACACACTCCCTGTCAAACTATACTATGAAGCTATAATAATCAAAACATCATGGTATTGGCAAAACCTCAAAAACAAACAAATGAACAAAAACAGAAGCATAGATCAAGGAACAGAATAGAGCTCAGGAATAAACCCATGTGTGTATGAGCAATTAATTCATGACAAAAAAGGCAAGAGTTTAAAATTCGGAAAAAAAATAGTCTACATAATAAATGGTTTGGGAAAACTGGAAAGATGCATGCAAAGAATGAAAGTAGGCAATTATCTTGCATCATTGCCAAAATTAAATCAAAATAGGTTAAAGACTTGAATGTAAGACCTAATAAAAACAATAAACTCTGTGACATTGATCTTATAAAAAAAAATTTTTTTTGGACTTTCCTCCAAAGGCAAGGAAAAGGAAAGACAAAATAAATGAATGGTGCTATATCAAATTAAAATCCTTCTGTACATTGAAGAAAACATCAAAACGAAAAGGCAACACTGAATGGGAGAAGATATTTACAAATCATATGTCCAACAAGGGGTTAATATCCAAAATATATAAAGAACTTACGCATCTCAATAACAATAACAAAACAAAACTGATTAAAATGTGCAAAGGACCTGAATAGGCATTTTTCCAAAGAAGACATACTTGGCTAATAGGCACATGAAAAGATGAAAAGCAGCATCACTAATTAGCAGAAAAATCAAAATTAAAATCATAATGAGAAATTTATCTTACACCTGTCAGAATGGCTAGTATCCAAAGGATAATACATAATGTGTATTGGCAAGGATGTGAAAAAAGGGGAACCTTGTGAAATATTGGTGGGTAAACCAGTGTAGCCACTGTGAAAAATAATATGGAGTTTCCTCAAAATTTTAAAATAAAGCTACTTATGTTCATCTGTTTTATTTTTTAAATTCCACATGTCAGTGAAATTATATGGTATTTGTTTTTCTCTGACTGACTTGTTTCACTTGGAATAATACACTCTAGCATAGGGGAAGGAGGGAGGGAGAAAAAGATAGGGAGGCAAACCACTAGAAAGAACAACCTGAGGGTTGCTGAAGGGGTGGTTGGTGGGGGGATGGTCTAAATGGGTGATAGGCATTAAGGAGGGAACTTGTGGTAATGAGCACTCGGTGTCTCATGTAAGAGATGAAACACTAAACTCTACTCCTGAAACCAATATTACACTATATGTTAACTAATTGGCATTTAAATAAAAACTTACTACAAAAATAAATACATGAAATAGTGCTACCATGTGATCCAGTAATTCCACTACTGGTTATTGATTCAAATAGTAAAAACACTAATTCAGAAAGATATATGCACCCTTATGATCACTGAAACACTATTTATAGTAACCAAGAACGAAAACAATCAAAGTATCTATCAAAGGATAAATGGATAAAGAAGATATGGTATGTATATAAAATGGAATACTACTCAGCTATAAAAAAAAAAGAATGAAATCTTACCATTTATGAGAACATGAGTATACCTAAAGGGTACTATGCTAAGTGAAATAAGTCTGACACAGAAAGATACATATTGCATGATTTTACTTATGCGCGGAATCTACAAACAACACAAAACAAAACTCAGACTCATAGATACAGAGAAGAAATTGATGTTTGTTGGGTGGGAGGATGGTTAGGGGTATGAAATGGGTGAAGGGGATTAAGAAGTACAAACTTCCAGTTATAAAATAAATAAGTCATGAGAATGTAACAGACAGAGTGAGGAATATGGTCAATAATACTGCATTAACTTTACCAAGTGACATACGGTAATTAAATTTATTGGGGCGCCTGGGTGGCTTAGTCGGTTAAGCGTCCGACTTTCGCTTAGGTCATGATGTCACGGTTTGTGGGTTTGAGCCCCCCGTCGGGCTATGTGCCGACTGACAGCTCAGAGCCTGGAGCCTGTTTCAGTCTGTGACTCCCTCTCTCTGTGACCCTCCCCTGCTCACGCTATCTCTCTCTCTCTCTCTCTCCTAGAAATAAATAAAAAACATTAAAAAAATGTGTTGTGATGACCATTTTGCAGTGTACACAAATGTTAAATCATTGTGTGGTGCATACAAAAATAATAGAATAATTTGTGCCAATTATACCTCAACTAAAAAAAAAAAACAAAATACAACTTATTATTTCAGGAGAGTATTCAACAGATATAGTTATTTTGGGTTTTATTATTATTGTTATTGTCTTTGTTTTAGAGAGATAAATTGTGCAAGTGGGGGTGGGGGGTGCAGAGGGAGAGAGAGAAAGAATCATAATTAGGCTCCATACTCAGTTTGGAGCCCGATGTAAGGCTCCACAGTGGGCTCTACACAGAGTTCGAAATGGGGCTCTATCCCACGACTCTGGGATCACGACCTGACCTAAAATCAAGGATGGAATGCTTAACCACCCGAGCCACCCAGGTGCCCCAGAGATATAATTTTTTTGGTGTAAAATGGTGATTTTATTAAAGCATAGGGACAGGACCTGTGAGCAGAAAGGGAATGCCCCCAGAGATGTAGTTATTCTTAATGTCTATAAGATTCACTGCATTTCATCAAAAGCTGATTTACTCATATTCATGTGCCTACTTTAAAAAGGTAAAGTCAATAAATGAGCATTCCATATATGGCATTATTCCCAGAAAAGTAAAGAATAGAAGAAATGTAAATAAAAATAATTGAGGAAAATGAGACATGATCTTAAATGGCCTACATGTTTGCCACAGTGATCATTGATGAGTTTATAATTTTATACTCATTCTTGTATTCATTGAGGAATAAAACAATTTTGAAATAAAAATGGGGTCTGTGACTTAATGTAACTAATGCCTGATTATTTGAGTGTAATCTCCTCTCCACAATCATCTTTAAGTATTTGCCATCACCAAATTTCACATAAGATAAAGGAACTTGGCAAGCATTAAAAAGACATTTAAAAGTTTTTTGTTTTAATTCTTTTAACATGATTACTTTTCATAGCTACATATTTTTATACCCACATTTCCCTGTGTTCGTTAATGAAAATGAGGGAAACAGACTGTTCTTTATGATAAATGAGAGCTACTGAGAGTTTTCATAATGTAGAGCAGTAGAGGAAGATACTGAATATGATACACATTGCTTTGAGCAGCTGACAGCCCATACCCCACCTGTTTGATTATAAGTCCTTAAGGGTGACCCTCTGAGCAGAGGTGTGGAGCACTTGATGTGGAGACCATCCTATCGATTTCTGACATGAAACACTATCTTGTTGTATCCTTTCTTCCATGAATAACTTGTGTAAATTACAGAATATACCTAAGAAGAGTAATACCCCAGCAATCTTCATAGAATAGATTCAAAGGCCAGTCTTGCTCTTTTCTTATTTTGTGACATGGTCTGAAACTCCATAAAGAATTGCAACTTTTCACAACAGCAGTACAACTCAGACAGTGAAAATATGTAAGGGTGAAAAACATTCTAAATGAATTACTAAATATAATAATTATTATTATCCGGTAAACATGATTACTATAGTAACATTTATTTTAAACCATGAGCTAAGAAATAAACAAAAATAATAAAACAAAACCAAGCCGATGAGCAGCAGAAGAAAAATTGAAAACAAACAGAAATACCTAAAATCTTGTCAGAACAAACTTTCAAAAACATATTTTGTTAAAGTTCTATATGAGTAGTATAGGCAGCTTGATTTGGTTTTATATCTCTCCCTAAAAGAAAAGAACTGCCAAATTATAATAATACTCCACTCCCCTACCAAGGCATAAGCTTTTGCCCTTATTAGTACAGCCATTAAAATTTGAAAATGACTGCAAAATGTAAGTAATTGTTTCTTCTAAACTTTTACTAAAGAAAATTTTAAGGATGGATATAAAAACACTATATGGCTATAAAATCTTTATAACAAAACATGATTATTTCTGTATTTAAATAATTTCAACTTTTTTTTTTAATTTTAATGTTTTTATTTACTTTTGAGACAGAGAGAGACAGAGCACGAGAGGGGGAGGGGCAGAGAGACAGGGAGACAGAATCTGTAGCAGGCTCCAGGCTCTGAGCTGTCAGCACAGAGCCTGATGGGGGTCTCAAACCCATGAACGTGAGATCATGACCTGAGCCAAAGTCGGAGGCTTAACCTACTGAGCCACCCAGGTTCCCCTATTTCAACGTTTTAATATTACAATAAAATAAGTTAACATTAGCTTAACATGTAAAGTGGTTAGAGTTTTGACACTATGGGAGGCTAGTTTTCATGGATTATAAAATACCTGGCAGGGGCGCCTGGGTGGCTCAGTCGGTTAGGAGGCCAACTTCGGCTCAGATCATGATCTCACGGTTCATCAGGCTCTGGGCTGATAGCTTAGAGCCTGGAGCCTGCTTCAGATTCTGTGACTCCCCCTCTCTGCCTTCCTCTGCTCACTCTCTGTCTCTCAAAAATAAATAAATATTAAAAAAGAAAATTAAAAAAAATACCTTGTGTAAAGTGTGTGTGTGTGTGTGTGTGTTTGGGTAGATGAAATATGAAGACTTAGCAAGAAGAATAAAAGGGGAGGATTTTCCCTGAGAGGAAGTGCAAATATCAATCAATTTTATTATTTTTTTAATGTTTTATTTATTTCTAGGAGAGAGAGAGAGAGACAGCGTGAGCAGGGTAGGGTCAAAGAGAGAGAGGGAGTCACAGACTGAAACAGGCTCCAGGCTCTGAGCTGGCAGTCAGCACAGAGCCCGATGTGGGGCCCAAACCCACAAACCGAGAGATCATGACCTAAGCGAAAGTCGGACGCTTAACCGACCAAGCCACCCAGGCGCCCCTCAGTCAATCAGTTTCAAACCAGGAGCAAACAAAGAAGATCTTTCTTCTGGATTAAGTAGAAGGAAAGGGTCCAAGATTTGCTAAATCTAGAATTTTCCCCATGCTCTGGTAAAAGGAAACACAAACTTGTGGAAGATATATAAAACATGAACTAGGAACAAACAGAAAATCAATAACAGAAAATCAATAAACAGAAACCAACCCAAACATAAAGCCGATAAGCAGCAGAACCAAGAGCAACACCCAGATAGACTGCCTCCAGAATATGGATCTAACCAGCAACTGTCCCATTGACTTGGCTCAGGATGCCATAGCAAAATATCATACACTTCTGCCTTAAACAGGAATTTACCTCTCAGAGTTCTGGAAGCTAAGAAGTCCAAGCTCAGGATACCAGAAGGATAAAATTCTGGTGAAAGTCCTCTTCCTGGCTTTCAGATTATTTGCTTTCTTGATTTTTTTTTTACATTTATTTATTTTTGAGAGACAGAGAGATACAGAGAACAAGTGGGAGAGAGGCAGACAGAGAATGAGACACAGAATCCGAAGCAGGCTCCAGGCTCTGAGCTGTCAGCACAGCCCAACGTGGGGATGAAACTCACAAACTGAGATCATGACCTGAGAGAAAGTCAGATGTTCAACAAAGTCACCCAGGTGCCCCAGATTATTTGCTTTCTTGCTTTCCAACGTGGCATTTGGAAAGAGAAAGAGAAAATCTCTCCCATGTGTCTTACAAGGACACTAATCTCTTTCATTAGGGCTTCATCCTCACGGTCTGATTTTTATATTTATACAATTATATACATTTTTATTTTTATATGTTATTCTCAAGTCATGAAGAGTTTGCTTTACATATATTTTCTTAATTTTCCTCTTAAAAACAAATTTATTTTTTTAATCATGTGTGTCAATAGTCTAATTCATTTTCACATTCTTTCTCTGCTTCTAACATATTTAAAAAATATAGACTATTTCTTCTGAATATCTTTTTAGTGATATTGAATTGATTATGAGACTGAATATTTTAATAATGAATATTCTTGTTTACATTCTGAAGTTTTGATATCAATGTCTTTGTGCATAATAGAGTAGCTAAAATGTTATAGATGGTTGATTTTTTAGTTTAATTACTCTTTAAATTTTTAATTTGTCTAAGATCACCCAGCTAGGATGTAGTAGAATTAGTATTTTAATCCAGAGTCAAACTCCAGAGACCATCTGCTCAACTATTATGCCACATTGCTTGTGGATATCATTTAATTGTGCTTAAGTGAACTTCCCTGGGTTTCATTATATCTAAAATGTGATGATCTAAGGAAAAAGTTTCACTATCTCTGTCTTGTTATGAAATATCTGACTAAACAAAAAAAAATCAGTTTCTCTTTATTTTATTTCAAATATTTTTAATACAAATACCAATAGTTCTATATTTCCTATAATTGTGTAAACCATTTTAAGGATTTAATAGTTTAGCGTCTTTCAGAAATGTTTTTTGAAAATCACTAAAGTAGCTTGCCACAGAGAAAAATGGGACTTTATTGCTTCTTTAATGAGTAGACCTAATTTATAATTGGCCTAACCCTATAGGAATTCTAAACAAAAACAGGAAAATGGGGCTCTCAGTAGGAGCTAATTTAAGTTCTCTGCACACAAAAAGAGCAGTCAATTGTTTTTCTAGTTTCAGAAAATTAACCTGTTACTTTGCTATCAAAGCCCAGACTTGCCCAGCTTGACAGTTCAACAAACATTATGAAGTTTCTTATCCCTGCAAGTTAAAACTTGAGAAACCTGAAATCACAGTTACTGCTCATCCTGACAGCCCCACTTTTTTCAGCTCTCAGTGGAGAAAAGGTGGATCCGGAGTGGGGACAGGGTAAGGGGAGGTGTCAAAGACACCCTCTTCTTCTTCATTTTAATGTTATATTTATTTCTGAGAGAGAGAGACAGTGTGAACCGGGGAGGGTCAGAGAGAGAGGGAGACACAGAATCTCAAGCAGGCTCCAGGCTCTGAGTTAGCTGCCAGCGCAGAGCCCGACACGGGGCTTGAACCCATGAACCATGAGATCATGACCTGAGCTGAAGGCACACGCTTAACCGACTGAGCCACCCAGGCGTCCCAAAGATACCTTCTTAGAATAATTTAAAGAAGTATCATCAGAGACAAAGAGGATATGACGCCCTAGGGGAAAGAAACACTTGGAAAGATTCAGATATTACCCCCAATTTTGTTTAAAATCCCACTTGAAACAAGTATCTTGCTAGGACAGTCTTTGTATCATGGTTTTTAATGTTCTGGTTGGTATTAGAAGGTTCATGCATCTAATACAAGCTGCTCTGGACAGAACCCAGGAATATCATAGGGTAGGGCTGAGGCATTTTTAAGAACCTCTCCTTGTCCTCTGTTTTGCTCCTGGCTTGAGTTTAATAGATGTGGTGCTTTTTCTGAATTTTCTGTCTGAAGTATAAGAGCAGCTTGTTGAATTGACAAACAAACCAAAAAATTCATCTTTGGATTAATGCCTAAATCTTAACCTGCATGAAAATATGAAATAATTTTTAAAAATAACAGCATCGTATCATATTCTTATATGGGCATTCAATTCGAGGAAAGCAATAAAGTCACAGCTGCTGTTTTTAAAGGAAAACATTCTAAGAAATTGTCGTTTGTATTTAGGAAAATGGAGATCAGATGAGGAAGCAGGTAATTTTTCTCTACTCTTCCCACCTCTTCTGTTGAATTAAGAAAAGTACTTGGGTGACATGGGATATTATTATTAGTATTAGTATTTATGCATTTTCCTGCTTACTAATGAAAAGGATTCACAGTAGTTTATGCAGCAAATATATTTTAAAAATATACTTGTTACTTTAAAAATTATTACTGAGAAGTATTGCATGGATTAAAAACCAATAAATACAGGTAATCATGACTGATGTTTTCCTGGTATTTGTTAAAGAAGACATAATTTAAACATTTAACCAGAGAGATCAACCAAAAAAACAGTATGACATTTAAAAATCATAGTGTAGAAAATAATAGGAATGACATCTTTCTTAATAAGGGTTGTTCTTTCTTACAATAATAAGGAAAGTATATGGAATAAAAAAGAGTATAAATTTGAAGGAACTTAGGGTTTGGTTGAAATCAAGACTGATTATGTAAAGTCCCTATAATATAGAAAACAAAACACAAATGGTAGATGATATAGAAATTGTTTAAAAATATTAAATAGTATAGGAAGGAAATACCAAAACCATGTTTAACAGTTATGTGATTCTCAGGACTTTAGTTCTGTGAACTAACATACTTGCATAAAAATGGATAATATAAATAAATATTTATACCCATTAATTTTTATTTATAAAGCACATGTAATATGCCCTGGCACATGGCAGGAACTATTGTTATGTTCATTTTATTAATAGAGTAAAACTTTGGTTTGGGAGCCTAATTCATTCCTGAAACATGCTTGAACACTCATATATCAAAATAAATTTCAAGAACCACTGGCTCAGTTGTGATCATGTGACATTCAGCATCTTGTAAGACATGCTCATTTATCAAGTTAAAATTTATGAGAAATATTTGCTTGTCTTGTGGGACACTCGTAGAACAAGTTACTCGCAATCCAAGGTTTTACTGTATTCTGAATTTTAAAATGCATGTTAAGTAGTCAACCTAAAAAAAAAATCACTGTTACTATATTGGAAAAAGTTTGTGTTTATATGCAAAAAAGTGAGGGCAGTTTCTAACTATAAGAGGATTAAACAGCAGGTACCTGACGTTTGAAAGCACTTTCCATTTTATTTTCCTTAAATAATAATCAAGTTCTTACACAGTGTCCAAAATTTTTGCAGCAGAGACCAAACTGGAGAGAAAAGAGTATAGTTCCCCAATCATCCCCCAAAGTTAGAATGATAGTGAAGTTCCCAGGAATTTAGATGAACCCAGCAGAGAATAAAAGGAAATGGAGATACATTGTCAGTCTTGATCCAGATTCACAACTCTGTGCTCACGGTTCCAATATGCAAATGGCCCTCAAAATAATTTGATGACAATGAAATTACTTAAAGTTATTACTGATTTAACTACATATGAATTGTCACAGATTTTATGGAAGAATTATGAATATGTTTGATTATGGTCCATTGCCTGAGAGCCTAATGGACATTTCAGAAAATATATGGACTACTTTACTTCTCTAAAATACAACAAAACTCTCATTTCATATTCACGTATGGCCCCAAAGTTATAAAATGAAGGATATAAACTGATGTTTATTTCTGAGTGTTTTAAATGAGAAATATTTGGGTTACCATTTTGTGCAATAATACTTTCTCCAATCTCTAAAAGAAAACTGTGAACAGTTATAAGAATTGAATGAAAATTCCACTTCTGTTCCACTGAATGATGCTTTACATTTTTTAAAATTTTATTTTGGTAAAGATACTTAACATCAGATCTGCCTCTTATCAAATTTAAGTGTACAATACACTATTGTTAACCATATGTACAATTTTGTCCAGCAGCTCTCTAGAATTTATTCATCTTGGTTAATTAAAACTTCATGCTTATTGTTTTGTAATTATCCCAGGCCCCCTTCCCAAAGCCTCTAGCAACCACCGTTCTACCCTAAGATTCTAAGAATTTGACTATTTTAAGTACCTCATATAAGTGAGGTCATGCAGTATTTATCTCTGTCTGTTTTCTTTCTATTTCATCATTCCTCAATATCCGTCCATGTTACATATTACAGAATTCTTTCCTTTGTAAGGTTGAATATCATTCCACATTTTCTTTATCCGTTCATATGTCAATCAACATTTATGTTGTTTCCACATCTTGACTTTTGTGAATAATGCTGAACATGGAAGTGCTAATATCTCTTTGAGACACTGATTTCAATTATTTTGAATAAAAACCTAGAAGAAGGTACTTGATCACATGGTGGTTTTATTATTCATGTTTTGAGGAAACTTTATACTGTTTTCTGAAGCAGCTGCACAATTTGGCGATCCTTCCAATAGTATACAAGTGTCCCGAGCTTGCCAATATGTGCTTTTTGTTTTTCTGGTACTAGTCATTCTGACAGATGAGAGGTGATATTGTGGTTTTGACTTGCATTTCCCCAGTGATTATTAACAGAGGTTACATGAATATGATACCAAAAGCATGGGCAACAAAAGTGAAAATACACAAGTGGAACTACCTCAAACTAAAAGGATTCTGTTCCATAAAAGAAACAATCGACAGAGTGAACAGGCAACTTATAGAATGGGAGCAAGTATTCACAAACCATATATCTGATAAGAGGTTAATTTCAGAATATATCAGGAACTCCTCCAATTCAATCCCAAAGAAAACTAATAACCTGATGTTTTTAAATGAGCTGAGTATTTGAGTTGACATTTCTCCAAAGAGGACATACAAATAGCCAACAGAAAAAGTTTTTAAAAATGAACAAATACTTTTGAAACTCCTTTACTTTAATACAAAAGTGTTCTTCATGCTCTTCAATTAAGTCAGTAGTTATATTTTTAAAATATAAATTGTAAGGAGTCTCTGGTTAGCTCAGTCGGTTAAGCGTCCGACTCTTGGTTTTGGCTCAAGTCATGATCTTAGGATTTGTAGGTTCAAATCCCGCATCCGGCTCTTTGGTGACAGTGTGAAACCTGCTTGGGATTTTCTCTCTCTGCCTCTCCCCTGATCACTCTATATACCCCTCTCTCAAAAATAAAAATAAATAAACTTTAAAAAAATTAAAAATATAAATTCTAAAATTTTCTTATAAAACTTTTTCCTTAAAGCTTTGTTTGTATGTAAATATACATCCCCCTTCTTCAATGTTTCCCACTAATTTTTAACTTAATGCGAAATTAAATGTGAGCAAGAAAACCATGTTTTTCAGAAAGGAAATTGCATTTTCAGAGAAGTAGACCGACAGAATAAAATGAGTCAGATACCTCACTATCAGGGCAACATCCTCTCAGCCCCCAATTTTTTATGTTCAAAATATAATATGAGGAAATAAATAAACTTCCATTTTCTTTCAGCCACCTAGATTTTGCCCTGCCACAGAGGCCAAATCATTTTCTCAAGTAATATAAATGTTCACTAAATAGAGCATTTATCAATTCTAAAACATCAATTGATAGACCTTATTGATTTTAAAATAGCTTTTAGACAAAGATGTTAACCATTGCTGTTAAAACCTGAGCAATGGTTCCTATTTCAAGATTTTTTTTAAATATGGAAACTCATATTTTATAACCAAATGACATCTTTTGTTATATTTTGTATACCCAGAATTTATTTTGAATTCTTGATTCATCAGAGTGAGAAATGTAACTTTTTTTCCTTCAAGTAAGGTTTGTTTTTACACATTATGTATACTGAACTCATGGTCACAAGTTGATAACTGTAGCTTTATTTATTTTTGAACTACTTATTGGTATAAAATTACCATCTTTGCTGTAGTACATCCTTTATGCCTTGAATTTGCTTCATTTTTGCTTCCGTTTGAAGTATCTTTTCATAATTCTTTACTTATTTTTTCACCTTGGTGAGTTGCCTTATATAAAGAAATACAAATTCATGCGTTAGAAGTGCCTTGGCTTTAAACTTTTGATATGTGTAGGGTTGACCTCTTTGGCAGATTTGTAATACTTAACTTACTTCTTTAATCTTTTTATGATGACTCAAAAATTCCTACAGTTTTCTAGTGTGAAATGAATTTGTTGTAACATTTTTCTTTTTTTAATAGTGTTTTATAAATCTGTTGCTCTGGATAGAACTCTCCCACTGTTTATAGCTAGTTAAAAACAAATTCAGTTACTGTATATTTTGAAATGTCATGCCACACTTTAGTCTTCCAGTTTCCACCCCAGTTAAAGGCAAGAAATCCAGTCGATTTTTCTTCCTTTTCTCTTCCCAAACTTTTTTCGGGAATGTATAAATATAATATGATATTTTTAATCTAGATTATAAATTGAGAGTTATTATTTTTACATTATATTATTTTGAATCTATAAGTCAAAAATGCTTAACAATAAGTATATATTTCAATCTGTAAGCTTGTATTTTAATTTTTATGACTTGTTTTGAGTTAACTTTATACTTTTCATTTTTTCAGAATTTATGAGTAGCCTCCCAGTAGGCTGGCAGGCCCAGGTGATTCAGCAGGATAGCTTTCAGTATTCCTAGGACACACTTAGGTGTGAACATTTTACCTGCAGGGCCTTCATTATCAGGTGCTCAGACTCTTCAGAGATACTGTTTGAGTCCGTATACCCTCACCAGAGACGTCACCAACTAGTGCCTCGACAGTGATTTCTGCAGACGTGATAGGCACCAGGAAAGGGGATGTAGATTCCAGGAGGATATGGGGGTCGACGTATTAGTTATTATCTTCGGGGCCAGGTGAAGCTGCAGAAATTCTAGTCGGCCACACTAATGTTCTTTGTAATACTTTTCACAGAATTTGTCTATCATTGTGTTACTGATAAACGAGTTAATCTATGTGTTGTGAAGAAGGGACCGTGAGGATGCCCTGACTTTACCTGGCCCCTTAACTGAGGTGTTGCACTTATTTCCTGTCTGCTTGGATTGTTGACTGCTAATGGCTGCCAGTTGTGTCCATCAGAGTGTGGTCCTCATGTAAGGAAAGGTGTCTCATTCAGGAAGATATGCTGCCTCTCCCCCCAGGATGCCCACCCATCCAATGTCTGTCGTATCGATGCAGGGGTGTAAACACACAGTGAGACGCCCTCAGAGTGGGTCCAACTTTATGGTGCAATTCATGTTCTAGATGACCCCAAAAGCCATACTAAAGCTGAAGTCTGGTTCTTGCTTGGTTGTCTGGACTGCTCCGTCCACCTTCTCTACCTGCTTTCTGAGGACACTACCTCAAGAATTATGTTTACAGAAATTCCCATTTCTGGCTTTCCTCACAGTGGCCCAACTTAAGGCATTATTATTTAGATTCTGAGATTTTCTGAGGATATCTGAGAATGGATGTCTACGATTTTCTGAGGTATATGAAAGACAACTTTATGTCAGAATTATAGAATTGAGGGCAAGATTTTTACTGTAAAATTTAGAAATATTGCCCTTTAGTCAATTACACTTTAGTGTAAATGTTACACTAAATATTACACTTTAGTGTCCTATAACAAAGAAATCTTAGGTTAATCTGACTCATATACTTTGGTTATTTCTCCATGCTTTTCTTTAATTTAAATTTGTTAGTGTTGCCAAATATGGAAATTGCTTTCGTTTATGTTTTATAGTGTGTTGTTTTTGTTTTAAAAATATATGCAGCTACATATTTATGTAAATTTACAAGATTATACCCCTCCATTTCACAAAACTTTTGTTTTAAGAAATAGAAACATGCTCTCTCTCAAAAATAAATAAAAACTATAATATTTTTAAAAAAAGAAAAAGAAATAGAAGAGAAATCCACATTTTCTGTGTTACCTAACTGGAATTTAAATAAAACGTTGGGGGAAAAAAGAAATGCATGTTTTCAAAATAATCTTATCAATCAAAATTATTTATTAATATTATAGTTGGTAGCAATTATCTTTCCATTCTTTCATTGCACATTTCATTTTCATTTACAAATTCAATTTTATATAATCTCCATATTATTCTAAATTAAGTGTTTATTGCAATCAATTTTCATGACAAAAAGTCTGTTCCACTAATCTTACTTTAGATCTTGGGCACTGAATTTTCATGTCAAGCAGTTATCTCAATGCAATTTTTCGATCCTAGTTCATAAACGCAGTTTATGGCATAAACAATATGCCTTTCTTCACCTCTCAACTCTGGGCCAACCCGAGAACAAAGGTACAGAGACATTCACATGGAATTAAATTAAAATATTAGCTTTGATTCAGCGAAACTAATCTTGTAAAGTATGTTTGGATCTGTGGCCAAAGTGTTTGCAAACTGTTCCTACTCATCATTGCCCCCAGGACCATTCCGGACAACAGGCTATTTCACCAAGAAAAGTGGCTCTCTTCAGTGTTGGTGCATTTAGTCAGCTTTACTGATAAGGAGAGAAGATCACCACAACAAGAACATGAATGATACATGAATAATTGCTGCTTTCAATAAATTTCATCCACCCAGTCGAGAAACATGAATCAAAAGATGCTATTTACCTCCATTACTGAGAGGCACAGCTAGAAAATAGAAATGTTCCTCTAGACAAAGTTCCTGTACATAGAAAGAAGAATCCTTGTAAATGGAGGTTCCCCTTTCAAGAATCTTTGCTGAGAAATTGTTCTATACATCGGTACCATCTTCTATTATTTCCTGACAAGTTGCACTCCCGTATTTTTTCCTATGCTTTTCTCTCATAGAAAATCCATATTTGAATATTTTCATACATTCACCTCTGAAGGAAGTTAATTTTTCAAAATATACAATGTATGTATGTATGTATGTATGTATGTATTCTTTTGGGGGGGGAAGTTCAGAGAAAGATTGAGAGAGAGACAGAGAGAGAGAGAGAGACAGAGAGACAGACCTTAAGCAGGCTCCATGCACAGCACGAAGCCTGAGGCTAGGCTTGAACTCATGATCATGAGATCATGACCTGAGCCAAAATCAAGAGTCAGACGCTTAACCAACTGAGTCACCCAGGCACTGAAAATGTCATTTGTAAGTACATATTCTCTTTGTCTAATCCCTGATTACTTCTCTGGCACATCAACTTGAGAACACAAGTGATAAAACAATTAATCCCCAATATGTAGCACCTCCAACATTATTCCTTTCCTTCAAATGCTCCCTCCTCTTCCAACCCTGTTTTATTGATCAAGCCTACATGTATCTGGTTTCATTTTTCAAAATGAAATGCCTCCTAGCACTATGTTTTCAGGCTATGTGGTATATGAACTAATGTTCAAATAAGAAGAAAACATGGTAATATAATCAGTAATGCCTCAAAAGGTATAACCATCTCCTCCCCATTTTACTGAAAACTCTTGTTCTCTAGGTTTAGTGGTTGGTATTGTTTTAATGAACATGGAAGCTGCTACAAGGAGTTTAGTGAAACCTTCAAGCCCTGATATAAAGTACTTAAAGATACTTTATATCCTTAAGTTCTTATAAGAACTTGTAAGTATCTTATAAGATACTTTTAAACCTTGCTAGGTTGATTTTCTTTTCGTTTTTTTTAATTTGTATGACTTTTTATTTAGAGAAGAGAATGATCCTTAGAAGGTATTTAATGATTTTCCTATACCTACAGTCAGTAAGTGGCAAAGCTAGGGATCTAGCCAGGGCAATCTGAATCCAGAGATCTGATTTTAGAAAGTTATGCTTTAGTATGTTATGTTGTCATTTCTCTTCCTCTCTCATGCTCTCAGTTTCTTTCTCTCTCATCTATATTTCTATCATCTCTATTTCCACTGATTACTCTATTTACATATCTATATTCTATTGATCTGATCAACTGTATACACACACACATATATATATTTCCTATTGATCTGATCAACTGTTTATGTGTGTGTATACATATGTGTGTATATATATATATATATATATATATATATATATATATTCCCTCATACTCAACTAATAAATTTGATGGAGAAATTGAACAACATAATTTAAAAGTGATATTGTCACACATTGAATGGTTATTATGTCAAGAAAACTGCTGGGAATATAAAAAAGCATTACACAAAATCAAGATGAGTTGTGTATGTTTAGAAAAAATATTTCCTTGCAAAAGTGATTATAATAAACTACATACCCACTCCCACCCACACACACACACAAACACTTAAGAGCAAACTATCACCCACAATTTGTGATGCATAAGTATATAAAGTTAACCTTTGTAACAAATGGTTCTATCCAAGGAAAAGTTCTATCAGTGCACCTGAAATATGATTTACTATGTGCAGTGCATAACTCTTATGTAGGAATTATCACTCAAAGGAGAGAAATATATTACTAATTAGAGTAAATAAAATAAATGTCACCCAACAAAAGTTGCATCAAGGTGTTGGTCTGAATTATTTAAATCTGTCTGGTTAAAATATGCTTTGTTTGCTTTTGTTTCTACTATAGAATCTTCAAATAAATCTGCTAGTTGCCAATTGACTCTGGAAATTGAACATTTCTTAAGGACATTAAAAATATTCTTTAGCCATAACTTATGTTGATTATGAAGCTCTATTAACTTCTGAGAACTTGACATTACAAAAGAAAGAGAATAAATTGATAAATGGGATTTTAAAATAATGAATATGTACAATTATATATATTTATGGAATATATGTGTTATGTATGTGTTTAAATAAATAGATGGTGCTGACTACAGCAATACGAACAATTATCAGCCTAATTTCATAAAGTTTAACTTAGTTTAGCCATTGCATTTTAGAAAAAGAAAACAATCTAAAGCATGGAAAGAAATCTCTAACAGAGTAATACAGAATGTCAAGAAAGTCTCAATTGCTAAAGTAGGTCACAGCAATTAAATTGCCTTTTTAACAGGTCTACTCATAATTCTATTATTCCTATAAGATACATTTTTTAAAAGTTCCTTTGAATATATTGCTCTTTTGTTTTTATAAGCTTTTAAAGACACATTCATGCACACTTTTTATTGCCTGTCAACCATTTTCTTTCATTATAAAAGTCATTTTGTTAGGGTCTTGATTTAATTAATAGACTACATTCATTAGGGCAACTGACCAACTGAAGAGTCCCTGCTGCTTTATTCAATAGAAGTAGCTCCTGGAGTTTTGTGTTTAATTTGCTCCATTTTCCCTGGTTCATAAACCATGAAAACTTTGATTTCATTCCTTATTTTTTCTTTCGGCTCTCTCAGTGAATCAGTTTCCAAAGAATGAGATATTTGGGTGACTTACAAATGCTCTATCGATACTCTTTCTTACCAAAACCTTTTTTTTTTTTTTAATTTCCACTGCAGGGATTTTGTAGGCTAAGTATTTATGGATGTCTATTTTACAAATGTATTCTACTGAAAGGCCTTAAATCTTCATGCTCTTATCAAAATTGATGAGGAAAAAAATCTTATCAGAGGTCTTTACATTTTTTAATAGGTAGGGTTAATTTGATTTATTTGCTGAGTATAATAATTCTAGCTTCCAAAGAATTTTAGTAAGGAAGCTTCTAAAGAACTTTGATAGAGTTATTTCTTCTACTATGCAACATGTTTCCTATACCACGTTGGTTCCAAGGTTGTTAAACATGGGACTTTCTTCTAGACAATTTTGTAGACTGCAGGCTCCAGACAGTGTGGCAGTGGGGTGGAGTGCAGGAGCTGAAGAACTTTGTTTCCTTATTTGCAGCTGTTAGATCACTCACTCAATTCTATATCTGCAGCCCATAATGGGACTTAATTCATGAACATTGATGAGAAAGAAACTATATGCAGCCTTTCTTATTACTAATATCAGACCGAAATTTCACACATCTTAAAATATATACGTCATGAAAAGTAGCATGAAAATATCTGTAACTTATTACCAATTAAAATGGTATATAGGGGGCACCTGAGTGGCTCAGTGACTTAACTGGGTAGTCATTTAAAGGCCTGATTTCGGCTCAGGTCGTGTCTCACGGTTTGTGGGTTCAAGCCCAGCGATAAGCTGTGTGCTGACAACTAGCTTAGAGCCTGGAGCGTGCTTTGGATTCTGTGTCTCCCTCTCTGACCTATCCCTGCTCACGCTGCCTGTCTCCCTCTCTCAGAAATAAATAAAACATTTTAAAAAATTTAAATGGTATATAGATTCATATTGCATAACAAGTGTTTCAGATATTGTGAAATATGTTTTCAGTCATCACTACCTCTATTTTTATTATTATAATGTTTATAGTACATTCATGCATATGTTTACATATTATTTTCATTATTTGATAATTTATTATATTATGTTATACTTTTATATAGTTATATTTATTTTCATATTATATTTCCTATAATTCCTCCTGCTATAAGTATTCATCATTTTATGGTTCAATATGAACATATAAATAACTGCCTTTTTAGTAGTTTGATATTTGATTAACATATTTCAGTATAATTTGATCTTTTGTAATCCTAAGTATTTATGACTTTACAAAAATTATGGGGTGCCTGGGTGCCTCAGTTAAGCGTCTGACTTTGGCTCAGGTCATGATCTCACAGTTCATGGGTTCAAGCCCCGCGTCGGGCTCTGTGCTGACAGCCTGATTCGTATTCTGTGTCTCCCTTTCTCTCTGACCCTCCCCGGTTCACGCTGTATCTCTCTCCCAGAAAACAAAACAAAAAAAAAGCATTAAAAATATGGTGAAGTCACAGGAAAGAAAAAGAAAATCAAAATTAGACAAATGGGATTGTATTAAACTTACAAGCTTTTGTTCATCAAAGGGTATAATCAACAAAATGAAAAGGCGACCTACAGAATGGGAGAAAATACTTGCAAAGCATATATCTGATAAAAGGTTTAATATCTAGAGTACATAAAGAGCTCCTACAGTTTGACCATAAAAACTCAAGTAATCAAATGTTTAAACAGGCATTTCTGCAAAGATGATATACAAATGGACAGGTATATGAAAAGATGCCCAAACTCACCAGAAAACATAAATAAAAACTAAAATGAGAAATCATCTCACACCCATTAGCATGGCTACTATTAAGAAAACAGAATACAGCAGGTGTTGGCTGGGATATAGAGAAGTCGCAACCCTTGTTCACTGTTGATAGGATTATAAAATCGTATAACTTTCATTAAAAAAAATGCATGTCAGTTTCTACAATAAGTAAAAATAGAACTACCAGTGGATTCAGCAATCCCACTTTTAGCCACATTTTGAAAAGAACTGAAATCAGAATAACAGAGATATTTGCACGCTCATGTTCATTGGCAGCACTGTTCACAATAGCCAAGAAGTAGAAGCAACACAAATGTCCATCAATTCAGAAATGAGTAAATAAATGTGGTAGATACGTACATTGATACAATGCATCTGTATAAGGAAGGAGATCCTGTCATCTGCTACAATTTGGATGAACTTTAAATATGTTATGCTAAGTGAAATAAGTTGGTCACAAAAGGACAAATGCTGTTTAATTCCACATTTATGAGGTATCTAAGGTAGTAAAATTCATGGATAAAAAATCGAAATGATGGTTACCAGGAGCTGAGAAACCAGAGTTGTTATTTAATGGATATTGTTCATTTCTACAACATGGAATGGTTCTGGAGATCAGTTTCACAACAAAACAAAGATACTTAACTGAACTGTACATTTAGAAATGGTTAAGATGGCAAACATTATGATAGTATTTCTTACCATAATAAAGAAAAATACCGAAAGAGAAAGTTGTAGGCTTCATTCAACTTGCCAAGATTTTGTTTGGGGTAAAACAGTAACATAAAATCTCTATAATAGAGCAATACTGGACATGTCTGATCTGCCCCTTCATTCTGATTCTCTTAGTGCAATATACTTATTAATCTTCTCAAATGAGTCATCATGCAACCCCTAAGTTTAAAATAATATCTTTGAAAACGTTAGGATTTTGAAAGGACAATAACATAAATAGTATATCTTGCCAACAATTAATTTAGATTTAATTGACATCACCAGATATACATCTGAAAAGATTTAAAAACATTAAAAAAAGAAATCTCTCTTCTTACTAATAGAGTACCTATCAGTCCTATAATTTTCCTCATATTCTTCAGATATAAGTAAGAATTTTTAAATTGTAGTTAGTTAATTAGCAGTTCAAGCAGAATAAGATCTCATATTTTAGACAATTAATGCCAGGTATGAGAATAAATGGCATGATTATTTGATTAGAGTTGAGCTTTGTAGCTGAGCATTTGAATAAACCAAGACTTACTCTATTCCTGTACTCTGTAACACCTTTTATCTTCTAATCCTTTCCTGCTTCTGAAAAGGCACAAGTTGAAAGGGAGTTTATAAGTTTCATCTCAGATATGAGAAATAACTTGCAATACAGGGCAGATTGATGGTAATTATCTTCGGCTCCCTATAGTACTATTATTAATAATAACTGTGATTCAAATTGGAAGCTCTTTGAATATGAGTAAGTGGTTGTAAAAACTTAAATTTCAACCTGATGAATTCACATGCAATCACTTATATTTATAGAATGTCCCAAAAGGATGGAACTAGCAATTGCACTGAATGTATTCAATTGGATCTGGCCTTTCAATTTATGTTTTGGAGCCACTTTTATATAGCAGTTCATTTAAAAAATGGTTAACAGAATTGAATACTAGATTCATTTTTGAAAAAAACGAATGTTCAAGCATAAATTGTTTTAACCCTTGCTACTAATTATTGTAGTCAATGATGAAAGAAATACCTCCATGACTTTGACCGTGTTCCTGCTGAAAGGGGAAATTTAGGGAGGTTTTGAGTGAAATCTTACCTGTTTCTGGGTGATAATCTCAGAAAGAAAATGTGAGAGACAGGTAGACAGTAAGGAGCAAAAGCCAAGATAAATGTCTGTTATTGAGGACAGTATTGGAATTTGTTTCTACTGGGACTTCATAAGTGATATATAGCCTACTTTCTTGAATTGCCAACTGAGAGAAAGAAGTTTGAAGCATTCATTACTGTCTTCTGCCCAATTGGTTGAGGTTTGTGAAATAGTAACTCTTTCACATTACCGGATTGTATGTGTATATTCATGATAAGTGGGTATCTACGCTGATGAAAAAAAACAAAACAAAAAAAAGCACTGTAGCAAAAATTTTTTTAAAAAATGAGTGGGATACACTTGATGTGGTATTCTGTTAGCCTGAGAAAAGTCTGAAGTAGGAGAGATGTGCACAAAGTGGAGGTGCTGTAGGCACCAGAAATTTACGTTACAGTCCACCCCTTTTACCATTCACATCAACTCAGGTCCTCCATTTAGTTCCTTCCAGTAGTGAGTCTGTAAGAAAGTGACAAGCTGTAAGTTTTCCAGGAGAGTCAATATAAGATGATCGTTGAAAACATCCTTGATGCTGTAACTGATCCTGAAGCCATAACTAATACTCTTCAATGCTGTCCCTCAGGAAACTATAGATTTCCCGTATTGGCTATTCTGAGTAGTATGAATAAAACTTTTGCACTTCCTTTGGTAGATCATAGTTGCTAAAATTGTTTATTAAATAGTTTTTACAGAGCCTTGAGATGCTGAGTGGAAATGTTCGGAACATATTTTTCCCTTTCCAAAAGTTTTAGCTATAACTGTAGCTTTCCTCTCTGGGACCAGAGCCTCTAATCTAGCAGAGCTCATGACTACAAAAGCAGGAAGATTGAATTCAACTAGTGGGTTACTGGAGTGTGGTGAGAAGAACCAATAGAGTTTTCACCCATTTATTCTGCTACTGGGTACATACATCATGGTCATTAGTTAAATGAATATACTACATCTTGAAATACAGAGTCTCAAAAGTATTGTCCCTGAGCCCTGAGAGAAATTAACTCTGCCTGTAAAAGTACACTCCAATATTTTACTAATCTGGTTGCCTCCTAACGATGTGGTATGTGCTTTTATCAACGGACACAGCAGTCATATGTCAAATGTTGCTATTCTTTCAAACAAATGGATGGTACACTGAATCTGAGCCAATGTTGTACAGGATCTCATATTGTTAAATTAGGCATTCTGTAAAGACATGTATGGCTTCCATGGCTTCAATTCCATTAAGGATACATTGCTGCTATTACATGCTATAAGAGAGAGTGGGTTAAATAATGTCCCTACCCCCCAAAACTGATATATACCTGGAGTTACCTATAATGCTATCTTATTTGGAAACAGATCTTTAAAGATGTAACTAGTTAAGGATCAGATTGAGATTCTACTGAATTCTGATAGGCTCTAATTCCAATAACTGCTGTCCTTATAAGAGAAGAAGACATAGAGACAGAGAGAAGGCCATATGAAGGCAGAAACAGATATTTAGCCAAAATTCAAGGAATGCCTGGAACCACCAGCATCTGTATGAGGTATAAAAAGTTTCTACTAAAGACTTCAGAAATAGTGAGGCTCTGCTGATATCTTGATTTTTCAATGTTTATTTTCGAGAGAGAAAGAGAGCGAGAGAGAGAGAGAGTGAGAGAGAGAGAGAGAGAACATAAGCAGGGAAGGAGTATAGAGAGAGAGGAAGACACAGAATGTGAAGCAGGCTCCAGGCTCTCATCTGTCAGCTCAGAGCCTGATGTGGGGCTTGCACCCATGAACTATGAGATCCTGATCTGGTTCAAAGTCAGACATAACCAACTGAGCCACCCAGGTGCACCGGATATCTTGATTTTGAACTTCTGGCCTTCAGAACTATGAGACAGTAATTTTTCTTTTTTACAAATAGTTTATTGTCAAGTTGGTTTCCATATAACACCCAGTGCTCATTCCCACAAGTGCCCTCCTCCATGCCCATCTCCTGCCTCCCCCCCAACACCCATCAGTCCTCAGTTTCTTCTCATCATTCAAGAGTCTCTCATGGTTTGCCTCTCTCCCTTTCCCCCACCATTTCCCCCCTTCTTCTCCCCCATGGTCCTCATTTAAGTTCCTCCTAATCCTCCTATACGTGCAAACATATGATATCTGTCCTTCTCTGCCTGATCTTTTTCGCTAAGCATAACACCCTCAAGGTCCATCCATGTTACTACACATGTCCAGATTTCATTCTTTCTCATTGCCATGTAGTATTCCATCATATAGATAAACCACATCTTCTTGATCCATTCGTCCGTTGATGGACACTTAGGCTCTTTCCATGTTTTAGCTATTGTTGAGAGTGCTGCTATGAACATTGGGGTACATGTGCTCCTATGCATCAGCATTTCTATATCCCTTGGGTAAATTCCTAGCAGTGATATTGCTGGATCATAGGGAAGTTTTATTGTTAATTTTTTTGAGGAACCTCCACACTGTTTTCCAGAGGGGCTGTACCAGCTTACATTCCCACCAACAGAGTAGGAAGGTGCCTGTTTCTCCACATCCTCGCCAGCATCTAGAGTTCTCTGATTTGCTCATTTTATCCACTTAGACTGGCGTGAGGTGGTATCTCAGTGTGGTTTTGATTTGTATTTCCCTGATGAGGAGGGATGCTGAGCTCAGAAGTGGACCCAAAAGTATAGAGCCAACTGATCTTTGACAAAGCAGGAAAGAATATCCAATGGAAAAAGGACAGCCTTTTTGACAGATGGTGTTGGGAGAACTGGACAGCAACATGCAGAAGAATGAAACTAGATCATTTTCTCACACCATGCACAAGAGTAAACTCAAAATGGATAAAGGACCTGAATGTGAGACAGGAAACCATCAAAAGCCTAGAGGAGAAAGCAGGAAACAACCTCCTTGACCTCCACCGCAGCAACTTCTTACTTGACACATCCCCAAAAGCAAGGGAATCAAGAGCAAAAATAAACGATTGGGACCTCATCAAGATTAAAAGCTTCTGCACAGCAAAGGAAACAACCCACAAAACTAACAGGCAACCAATGGAATGGGAAAAGATAGTTGCAAATGACATATCAGATAAATGGTTAATATCCAAAATCTATAAGGAACTCACCAAACTGCACACCCAAAAAACAAACAACCCAGTAAAGAAATGGGCAGAAGATATCAACAGACACTTCTCCAAAGAGGACATCCAAATGGCCAACAGACACATGAAACGATGCTCAGCATCCCTCCTCATCAGGGAAATACAAATCAAAACCACACTGAGATACCACCTCATGCCAGTCAGAGTGGCTAAAACGAGACAGTAATATTTTGCTTATTTTAAGATACCCAGTGTGTGGTGATTTATAATAGCAGCCCTAGGAAGCTAATACTTAAATATTATGCTGTGGCTCACTTGTTACTATCTGAACAGTATCCTCAAGGGATGATATCATATAAATTCATTGTGTAATATTTTCTGCTGAGAGTCAGATGAGGCATTTAAATATATTAGAAGCTAGACATTTGCTCATTTTGCTCTCTTTTGCTTAATGTATGCATCCCTTTCCATTCTTTTACTTTCAGTTAACTAGGCATGGAATTGCTGGATCATATGATATCCACATGTTTAACATTTTGAGAAACTGTTGAATTATTTTCCAAAGTGGCCATGCCATTTTATATTCTCAATAACAATATATTGGGGCACAATTTCCACTTTATGCTTGCCAACACTTGATATTCCTTCTCATTTTATTATAGTCGTTCTTTTGGGGGGAAAGTGCTATCTTGTTTTCATGAGCACATTCCTAATATGTGATGAGGTCTGGCATCTTTTCATGTGTTTACTGGTCATTTATAACTGATGATGCAGATGGGTTTCTAAAGGTCATTCTTGTATCTTCATAGTGTACTGATCAGCCAAAGATTGTTCAGAAGCTAGATCAAACTCTTTGAACTGGTAAGACTTTCTTCCTTTGCTAATGATCTATGTATTGTCAGAGCAAATGTTTGGGTTGCCGAACAGTTTCAAATTTCAGCTTGTTTTCAACTCCGTCCTGATTTTTCCATTTTACTGGACTGTCTTACATTTTCTCTCTGTGTGCACACGGTTACAGAGACACTCAGCAATGAGTCCAATGTGTTAATGACTGTGTGCTCTGCAGGATCTCCTATGCCTACGCAAAGCTGTTTCAGTCTGCCAAGGTGTACGGTAGTTTAACAAATCCTCCTTGGTCATACATTCTGGATCCTCCTAATAAATAACTGGCTACTAGGCTACTGTTTACCTCAACAAGGATCAAATCTCGTTGTTCCCGTTATTCACCACTGAATGCCTTTGACTGATTTTCATAGCCCTGGAAATTATTATTTTGGACATTTATTTTTTCTAGTTTTATTATTGCCTTTTCATTATTTTCCAGGATTGCCAATTCTTCATTTGTCCACACTGCAGTATGTCTTTAAAATTAGGAACATTTTGGAATAGAAATTTTAATTTACTATGCTTAAATTATTTGTAAGATTCTTAATAATTTCGATTTTAATATTCTTTTATTCTTCTTTCTGGATTGATTTCTAAAATAACATTTTACAAGAAGGGTTTATTGGACTCAGATGGTGAATAGGGATAGCTATGTATCCTGGAATTCTGAGGGTTAAAGTTTCAAAATAAAATACATCAATGCCACAACCACATATGTACATGGATAATGCTATTGTTATTATTAATAATGCCATAATTTCCAACACTATTTTAAACACTTAATGAGATAAGGTATTCTGTTTGATCTTTTTTAATTTTTTTATTTAGTATTTTGAGAGAGAGAGAGAGAGAGAGAGCACAAGCAATTGGGGGAGGGACAAAGAGAGAGAGGGAGAGAAAGAGAATCCCAAGCAGGTTCTTCAATATTAGTGCAGAACCTAATATGGGGCTTGGATCCATGAACTGGAAGATTATGACCTGAGTTGAAGTCAGACACTTATCCTACTGTGCTGCACTGGCACCTCAGATTTGCTGTTTATCTAGTAACAGTGATTATGTTCTCACATTGACGTGTTTAAAGAAAGAAGGTATTAATTCCTAATTTTTCTCCAGGTGTATCACTTCTTTAGAGTGAAGACTTCTACCCATACTATAGAGAGTTAGATGGCTAACTTCAAGAGCTAAGAAATCAAAGGTGAAAACATATTCTCCAACCAAGCTCAAGGTTATTTGCTAGTGACACGTGTTAGGGAAAGAAAAGAGCCCAGCAGGGGAAAAATGCCAATCTGTTTTCAAAAACATAGAGTATGAGTTATTTTAGTGATGCTTATTGTGCAAAAATGCTTAGTACCATGAATACTTAGTAGTGCATTCTTTCAAATGTATTGTGCTATTAAATGTAACAGATTAGAATCATAATTTCTACATATGATTAAAAAGCAGCTGTTGTATTTATTCTCCTACACCATATTCCTCTCATAAATACACAACATTTATTTCAAAATCTGCCATACTTATTCAGGAAATGTTCATTGCATCATTAATTTTTGAACCGCGGCCTACAAGTTATCAGATTGGTCACTTCTCATCATTACCGTAGTTAATACTAAATTCAAAAAAGTCATATGTCAAAAATACCTAGCAAGTCTAATATTCAGACAATGACCCAAGATCATAAGCAAATTGGTACTGAAATTTACACATCTATATAACTTCTGTTATTACTTCCCAGTGACATTAAGTAACAATAATTAAATAACATGAGAATATACACTACTGATCCATTTACAAAACAAGATTTATTCTTAAAATGAAAACTGAAGGTAAATAACTACTAGACACAAGTATCTCCTCCTAAATCATCTTCAGAAATTAAACAGTGATAAGAATAGCTTTCATATACAGTAGCCACAAAGGGAAAGCATAACTCACTAAAATAATTTGACAACATGTATATTGAAAGAAGTATTAAATGTTTGACACAATAGAATTTTTATAGGTGACTCAGAGTTTAAGTCCAAAACTAACATGATCAAAATGTGTTAGATGTCATAAACTATGCTAAGAAAGTAGTAATAACAGCACAGAGATGGAGATTATGTCAAAAGTAAGCAAATAGCCTGATCATACACTCATACATAAACTAGAATGTGTTTGAAAGCTATTTGGAAAGCATAACAGTCTGATCTGATACACAATGTTTTGGAGGCTGAGTCTATCAACTCTTTGGACATTGCTGGAAAAGGAGTAAACATGGAAGCATAACAGTCTGATCTGATACACAATGTTTTGGAGGCTGAGTCTATCAACTCTTTGGACATTGCTGGAAAAGGAGTAAACATGGAATTTGTGAAGCAGACACAAGTCCACTGCAATAGGCAGGAGACAATTTTGCTTAGACTTAAGCTAAGACTGATAGTATCAGAGATACTGGAGATATGACTGTGACATTTGAGCAGAGAGATTTTCTGATGGATTGGATACAGGAATCTATACCAAAGAATGAGGATAGAGAGCTGTCAAGCCTGATGCTTAGGTTTTTGGTTTGAGCCACTGGGCTAAACGCTAGTATCAATTGCTGGAATGGAAAATACAGGAGGAGAAGGTATAAATCCAAACAAACTATTGAAGGCATGTTGATTTTAGGATATTTCTTGATTGACAAACTGACATGTTGAATATTGTTTAAGATTGATTTTTAATTTTACTATAGAGAGAAAGAGAGAGAGCAGGAGTGGACGAGAGTGGTGGAGGGAGAGAGGAAGAGAATCTTAAATAGGCTCCACATTTAGCAGAGAACCCAACACAAGGCTTGATCCCATGACCCTATGGTCATATCCTGGGCCAAAATGAAGAGTCAGATGCTCAACTGATCGAGCCAACCAGGTGATGCTTGTTTTAGATATTTAAATCTTGAGTTCAGAGGGTAGATAAGGACTAAATAAAACATTGCAGACAACATCAGCTTTAAATATCATTTAAAGATAAAGGGAGAGTTAAAGTAATGTTAGGGGTGAATGCAGTTAGAGAAGAACAAAGGGCAGAGAACTGAGGCTTGTGGTACTGCAAATACTCACAGACTGGGTGAAAGACAGGAAACCAGTAAAATAGACAATGCACTAGACATTCAAAAAACAAGTTATTGACCTCCACTCAATGAAAGCATGTTTACAAGGACAGATATATCTTTCCATTATTATAACAAGGGAAAACCTTAATATGTATTAGCTGTTGTATGTATAGAATCCTATTGCATGTCAGATGAAAGAGAATGCTTTTGGCAGGAGATAATTTCAGTTTTCTTGAAGTTGCTGCTCTGTGTTTTTTTTCATATAATACTTTTTTTTGTGATGATGGAGTTTAATTTAATTTCATTTAATTTTTTAAAATATAATTTCTTGTCAAGTTAGCTAACATACAGAGCATACAGTGTGCTCTTGAATTCAGGAGTAGATTGCATAACCCTCAGTGCTCATCTCAACAAGTGCCCTTCTCAAGGTGCATCACCCATTTCCCCCTCCCCACTGTGCTACCCATCAACGCTCAATTTGTTCTCTGTATTTGAGAGTCTCTTATGGTTTGGCTTCCTTTCAATTTGTAGCTTCCTCCATGGTCTTAGGTTAAAGTTTCTCAAATTTCACATATGTGTGAGAACATATGATCTCTCACTTTCTCTGGTTGACCTATTTCATTTAACATAATACCCCCCAGTTCCATCTGTGTTGTTGCAAATGGCAATATTTTATTCTTTTTCATTGTTGAGTAGTATTCCAGTGTGTGTGTGTGTGTGTGTGTGTGTGTGCGCGCGCACGCACCACATCTTCTTTACCCATTCATCCTTTGAAGGATATTTTGGCTCCTTCCATAATTTGGCTACTGTTGATAGTGCTGCTCTAAATATTGGGTGTACATGTGCTCCTATGAATCAGCACTCCTCATCCTTTGGATAAATTCCTAGTAGTGCAATTTTTGAGTTGTAAGGTGATTCTATTTTTAATTTTTTGAGGAACTTCCACACTATCTTCCAGAGTAGCTGCACCAGTTTTCATTCCCCCCTGGAGTGCAAGAGGGTTCCCCTTTCTCCACATCCTTGCCAACATCTGTTATTTCCTGAGTTGTTAATTTTAGCCACTCTGACCAGTGTGAGGTGGTATCTCAATGTGGTCTTGATTTGTATTTTCCTGATGATGAGGGATGTTGAGCATCTTTTCATGTGTATGTTAGGCACTTAGATGTCTTCTTTGGAAAAATGTCTTCTGCCCATTTCTTCACTGGATTATTTGTTTTTGGAGTTTGAGTTTGGTAAGTCATTTATAAACTTTGGATGTGAACCCTTATGATATGTCATTTGCAAATATATTCTTCCATTCCATTGGTTGCATTTTAAATTTTTTGACTGTTTTCTGTGCTATACAAAAGGCTTTTATCTTGATGAGAACCCAATAATTCATGTTTACTTTTAATTCCCTTGCCTTCAGAGACATGTTAAGTAAGAAGTTGTTGCAGCTGAGGTCCAAGAAGTTGTTGCCTGTCTTCTCTTCTAGGGTTTTGATAGTTGCCTGTCTCACATTTAAGTCTTTCATCTATTTTGAATTTATTTTTGTGTACGATATCAGAAAATGGTCCAGTTCCATTATTTTTCATGCTGCTGTCCAGTTCTCCTAGCACCATTTGCTAAAGAGACTGTCTTTATTCCATTGGATACTCTTTCCTGCTTTGTCAAAGATTAGTCAGCATACCTTTGTGGGTCCAATTCTGGGTTCTCTAGTCTGTTTCATTGGTCTATGTGTCTATTTTTGTGCCAACATCATACTGTCTTGATGATGACAGCACTGTAGTAGAGACTAAACTCTGGGATTGTCATGCCTCCAGCTTTGGTTTTCTTTTTATTTTTGGCTATTCAGGGACTTTTGTGGTTCCATACAAATTTTAGGATTGTTTGTTCTAGCTCTGAGAGGACTGCTGGTGTTATTTTGATTGGGATTACACTGAATGTGTAGACTGCTTTCAGTACTACTGATATTTTAACAATATTTATCCTTCCAATCCATGAGCATAGAATGTTTTTCCATTTCTTTGTATTGTCTTCCATTTCTTTCATAAGCTTTCTGTAGTTTTCTGCATAAGGACAAACAGACCTTAACCTACAAGGGTAGATACATCAGAGCAGTAGCAGACCGGTCCACTGAAACTTGTCAGGACAGGAAAGAGTGGAAGGATATATTCAAAGTGCTGAATAAGAAAAACATGCAGCCAAGAATCCTTTATCCAGCAAGGGAGTCAGTCAGAATAAAAGGAGAGATAAAGGCTTTCCCAGACAAACAAAAACTAAGGAATTCATGACAACTAAATCAGTCCTGCAGGAGATCCTAAATGGAGCTCTGTGAGTGGAAAGCAACAAAGACCGTACAGGACCAGAGACATCACCACAAACATGAAACCTACAGATAACATAATGCACTAAATCCATGTCTTTCAATAATCACTCTTAATGTAAATGGACTAAATGACCCAATCAAAAGACATATGGTATCAGAATGGATAAAAAACCAAGATCCATCTATATGCTGTCCAAAAAAGCCTCAGTTTAGACCCAAAGAGCCTCAGTTTAGACCAGCAAATTGAAGGTGAGGGAATTGAGAATCATCTAGCATGCTACTAGAAGTCAAAAGAAAGCTGGAGTAGCCATACTTATATCAGACAAACTAGAATTTAAACTAGACTCTAACAAGATATGAAGAAGGATATTATATCATAATTAAGGGGTTTGTCCATAAAGGAAAACCAACAATTGTAAATGTTTATGCCCCCAACTTGAGAAAACTCAAATATATAAATCAATTAATTTTAAACATAAGAAAAATTATTGATAATAATATTGTAATTGTAGATGACTTTAATACTCGACTTGTAGCAATGGACAGATTGTCTAGGCAGAAAATCAATAAAGAAACAATGGCCTTGAATGGTACACTGGACCAGATGGACTTGAGGGATATAGTCATATCTTTTCATCCAAAAGCACCAGAATACACATTCTTCTCAAGGACACATGGAACATTCTCCAAAATAGATCACATACTGAGTCACAAAACAGACCTCAGTAAATGTAAAAAGACTGTGGTCATACCATGCATATTTTCAGATGACAATGCTATGAAACTTGAAATTAACAACAAGACAAAATTTGGAAATGCATGGATGTTAAAGAACAACCTACTAAAGAATGAATGGGTCAACTAGGAAATTAAAGATGAAATTTAAAAAATATATGGAAATGAATGAAAATAGAAACTTGATAGTCCAAACCCTTTGGGATGCAACAAAGACAGTCTTAAGAGGAAAATTCATTACAACCCAAGCCTATCTCAAGAAGGAAGAAAAATCCCAAATACAGAACCTAACCTCACACCTAAAGGAACTAGAAGCAGAGCAGAGCAGCAAAGAAATCCAAAAGCCAGCAGAGGAAGAGAAATAATAAAGATTAGAGTAGAAATAAACAACACAACACAGAATCCAGAGAGAGGAGAGAGAGAGAGAGTGAGAGAGAGAGAGAGAGGAAAGAGAAAAGTAGAACAGTTCAATGAATCTAAGAGCTGGTTTTTTGAAAGAATAAACAAAATTAATATAAATGATATACCATACTTCTCAAACAGAAGAAAGAGGACCCAAATAGATAAAATCACAGGTAAAAGAGGAGAGATCACAACCAACACCCAGAAATACAAACAAATATCAGGGAATACTATGAAAAATTATATGCTATCAAACTGGACAATCTGGAAGAAATGGAAAAATTCCTAGACATCCACACACTACCAAAATTCAAACAGGAAGAAATAAAAAATTTGAACAGACCCATAACCAGAGAAGGAATTCAATCAGTTATAAAAAATTTCACAACAAATAAGAATCCCAGGGGAATTCTACCATACATTTAAAGCAGAGTTAATACCTATTTTTCTCAAGCTGTTCCAAAAAATAGAAACAGACAGAAAGCTTCCAGACTCATTCTATGAAGCAAGCATTACCTTGATTCCCAAACCAGACAAATATTCCACGAAAAAGGAGAATTACAGGCCAATAGCCCTGATGAACATGGATGCAAAAATTCTCAACAAGATACTAGCAAATTGAATTCAACAGTATATTAAAAGAATTATTAACCATGATCAAGTGGGATTCATTCCTGGGCTGCAGGGCTTGTTCAAAATCTGCAAGTCAATCAATATGATACATCACATTAATAGTAGAAAGGATAAGGGCCATATATGATACTGTCAATAGATGCAGAAAAAGCATTTGACAAAATAAAGCTTTTTTATTTATATATTTATTTATATATTTATTTATATATTATTTATTTTATATTCTTTTCTTAATAAAAACCCTCAAGAAAGTTGGGATAAAAGGAATGTATCTTAACATCTTAATAGTCATATATGAAAAGCCCATAGTCAATATCAGCCTCAATTGGGGAAAACTGAGAGTTTTCCCTGTGAGATCAAATAATATTTTTATCAAAAGTTTCTTTTTTTTAATTTTTATTTATTTCTAGGAGAGAGAGAGAGACAGCGTGAGCAGGGAAGGGTCAGAGAGAGCGAGATACAGCCTCTGAAACAGGCTCCAGGCTCTGAGCTGGCAGTCAGCACAGAGCCCGACGCGGGGCTCGAACCCACGAACCGCGAGATCATGACCTAAGCGAAAGTCGGACGCTTAACCGACTAAGCCACCCAGGCGCCCCTATTTTTATCAAAAGTTTCAAATGAATGGACAATGGGTCAACACACTCGTCTCCTCTCAACATTCACCTTAATTTATTTAGTGCTATAGAAGCTAGAGTCATATTAAACGGTCCCCTACCATTGTTTCCAGGACTACGCTGATTTCCAGCTCTTCATCTATTATCTTATTTCTATAGCATCTATCTGGCTGCTTATTACCTTCTTTTCTGTCAGGTAACTTGCTATTCCATACTTACTATTTAAAAGTGAACCCAATAATGAACAAAGATTAATGAAGTTTTCTCATTAAAAGAAACCATTTGCCTTGAGGTATAAAGGTTGAATAGAGTTTTAACATGTAAATATGTTATTATATAAATGACTTCATCCTGTCTCATGACAACAAATTGAATGTGCATACTAATTTTTAACACTAGCAAAAGAAGATTAGAAAATCATTGAAAATCATTTAATTCAGATGGCCATATCCTAGTTTAGATACTCAGAAGATAATGAACCCTCTCTTCTGGATCTAGTAAATCAGACTTTAAAATGTCAGAACATGTTTCACTTCTAATTAAGTGTTTCAAGCATCCCTGCTCAGCACATCTACTACAATGCAAATGAAATTCTCATCTCTTTGCTTGCAAAAATTCCTTGCATACAACTCGCTTTTGTTTATTTATTTTTTTAAATTACTCTCACCCCTTTTATTCTGCCTGTACTTGTTTTTACTATAACCCATGGTGATATTGTTCTTATTTCAACAAATATTGTATACATGTACTTCTCTTTCAGATACTCTATCCTGATGCTTCTATGGAGGGACATTCATGTCACCTTTTTGGACTTTCAATGAGGTATTGACTGTGCCTTTACCTGCCAGGACCACTCCCAGATCATTGGTCCATGATTCTCTTCACTTACAAACTTGAACCCCAGACCTTGTATCTCTCACCTTCAGTTTTCTTGAATATCTATTATACTCTTGAACAACCTGGTCAAAATGTATATATGAAGTTGTGGAATCTTTTCCTTCACAAAAGCCTTGGGAATCATCTTTGGATATTAACAACAATACTGAGAACTCTTCTGAGTCTTTACAGTTCAACATCTTCAAGACTATAACATTTTAACTTCCTTTTATATTGGCATGACCTTAATTATTGCAAGGCAGAGAATTTAATTGCATTCTTCTTTTCCTTTCATAGTATTGCTACTTGTCCTCTATCTTATTCCAACTCCCACCAATATACTAAACTTATATTTGTCTTTAAAAGGTTTACTAATTGATCAATGTGTTCATTTCTGAAATTGCATTGCCATTAAAGCATAAATGTCAAGTAAAAGTCTATAAAAAAGAAAAAAATCCTCTATGGAAGCGGGGAGATCTCGTAACAAGGGAAACCAATAATTTTCCAGAGCAGGGATCACAGCCCCAAAGAAGCACCTGAGGCTTATTTAAGATTCATTTCTCTATAGTAAGAATACTTCAAAAAAGTTAATGAAAGAGATCTTCCAGAAATGAATCCATAGAAAAAATATCAGACACTTGGAAGATGTTTTATTCTCTTTACATGATACACCAAATATATAAGAGTGTTACAGGGATGAGATGAGCTTCTCTAACACGATACATAAATCTATCTAACTGTGCAAAGTAGAATGCCAAGGAGACACTCAGTTATGTGCTTGTAAAAGATAATGTTCATGTAGGCTAGAATTTATTCCAAACTATACATGTTCATTCATATTTGTGTTTAGACTACTGTTAATCAATAAAACTTTCTATGGTATTAGATTAATTCTAGATCTGCATTGCTCTCAAGTGGACCTACTTGACTACTGAGTGAATGACATGTGGCTAGTCCAACTGGATTTTTAATTTTGCTTAATTTAAATTACTTTTTAAAAATTTATATAGCTACTCATTAGAGAGCAAGCCTCTAGAGATACACCTTGCAATGTTTGGGCATGAAATAATTTAGAGTTTGAAGAGCATACTCATTATGCCAAATTTTATTTTCTCTGCCAAGCATTTTATATTTTCACAACACACACACACACACACAGAGCATTTTATATATATATGTGTGTATATATTTTATACATACATATATATATATATACATATATATATATATATAAAATAATGTCTGGCATATCTTTATTGCAATATGGTTGCCTAAGGCTATCTGCTGTGGTTTGAAGTACCATATACCTCTCCTCCCATTTATTGTTTTCACTAATAATATCCATCTAAAGATCCCTGACAAGAAAGGTGGTAAAGCTCCATTTAGATGGCCCTCCTTCCCATAACTCTTAAAACATTGCCAGGATACTTCTTGGGGAGAGGAATTGGACCTGAGACTGAAGAACGTTATCCCTTGCAAGTGTATTTACCTCAACAGCTGAATGAATGGGGACCACACAACCTGCATGTAGAAATCCAAGTTGCCCCTTTGTGCTTGTCCTATGAGGTCAGAAAATGGAAAAAGGAAGAGGAAGAGAAGATGCAGACTTGATCCTTGCCCTTAAGTCAGAATTTTCTCCCATTCCATGGTGAATAAAACTTGGGTGTTAAGGCTCTTCATTCAGACATCCTTTATGTCAGTGGAGAAGCTGGTAAAATGAACAGTTCAAGGAAGAAAGTATCTTCCTCCATATGGAAAGAGGGTTGGCGCCTCATCCACTAGAGTATTAAAGCAGAAGCATGAGAGAAAGAGGGATGACATTATCTAATTTCTATCAAATGACAGAATATTTTTAAAAAATTGAAATCACTATAAAATATTAATAGTTTGTATTCTTATTTCTTGACAATAATATAAAGTTTATGTAGAAAAATTGTCTTAAAGGAAGTATTAGAGAATATCTGAATATCCTGAAAAATTGGCAAGGTTACACTGTAGGGACATAAACATAAAAATATAAATTGAGAACACTATATTGACACAGAACAGTTCAAGTACTCACTTTTCCCCTAAATACATGGATGGTAGTTCATAATACCATCAGTTCCCTGGATCTTCTTTTTTATTTGTAAAATGAAATAATTCCACTTGATGTTAGCTGAATATCAATTTAATTCTATTTTTATTTAAAAATGTTAAGATTGCAATTATTTAAGTAGCTACAAATATCTCCAAATATCCAATGATCATGATAAATATTTCGATAAGTAGGAGACATTACACTGCACTTTCCTCTTCCCTCTCATTACATAATGCAGACAATTTTGTTAAGCACTATGGACAGCTTTGAAGAGCAAATAAGTTATTAGGATGAAAACTGCAGAAGCGAGAAAGAGAAAATGTAGAAGGAATTCATGCCACTAATATTAGTGGCAGAAAAAAAAGAATATCATCATAATTTTTGTTTTCATATCACCATTTGACAGCACTACTTTTGCAACCCACTAATACTCTAGGAATGACTAAATTCATATCCGGCTATAGTTAAAATTGGAAACCTTCAATGCATTAATGATCTTATCTGGTATAAGTATCTTCTATATTTCAACACAGCCTGAATGCAAATGTTGAATCTGAGGAAATGAGAATTACACAAAACTGATAATAAAGAGGTTATCAATGCAAGCTATCAAAAGAAAATCAGAAAAACTGTATCCTGTATACTTTTGCAAGTCATTTGCTAATTTGTAATATAATTTTTTTGCTATCGATGATACAAAACCATTACAAAGATGCTTGCCAAATTTGAGTTCTTGGTCTTTTCCTTATAAGTTTTCTGAAACAGTTGTTCTATTTATTAAATATCTTGCAGTCCATTCAACTTATTCAAACAGCAGATATTGAGCACATACAGTGTGGCAGGCATTTGGTAGGTACTATGCACAAGGGAGAGTTTAAGAACACAGGAAAATAGACTTTATTAATGGCAAAGAAGAAAATAGAAAAAAGGTAAGAAAATCTTAACTGTAGCAAATTCAGATTATAATTTTCATCACTACTCATCCAAAAATATCCAACTCTTTTAAGTTTTTATTGTATAAAACATTTTATTAATTAAAAATGAAGAATCAGTTAAATATAGAAAAGGATTATCTTCAGAAAATAAAAATGGTTCATGTTGCTATACCTATTCTTGTCATCTGTTTGGTTCTTACAGAAATGACTGTAGGTTCCAACATTGGAAGCCCATGAACTAAGAAATTCTTATAGATTCTCAAAATATAGTTGTACAACTTCATGGAAACGTTTCCTCTTCTTTTCTCTCTTCTTTTTTAAGGCATTGCTGATCTTTATTCCCCATTATCTTTTGAATGTTCTATCAACATTAGTCTTTTTAATTAACCATAATTCAAAACCCAGCACTTATTTAGATCTATTAAAATAACAAAAGACTTGTTTTCTTAATTTAGTGAGTTAGTTGTGAGACTTTGTTCTAATATTTTAACTGATTGCTTAAATCAAATGACAGTTACACCATTCTGTGGCAGTGTAAAGTCATATCATAACCCCGCCTAGTGAATATATTAAATGCATAGTGATCATGAAATATTATTCATCTCTCTTTTGTGACCTCACATTTCATTTGGCAGATCAGAGAGCAGAAATAAATTATGAGATCAGAATCCTCATTAAGCCAAAAGGACAGTTAAGCTTATTGCTAGTCCCCATCATACCAATTTGTCAATGTCATCTGACAATCAAAACAATCACAATCTTACTTCCCTTTTTTTGGGGTACAGCATTTCTGTTCATAAATAGAAGGGCTCCTGAAGGAAACAGCTTTATGCAGCTAACAGGTGTTTCATCACTTCCTGATGCAAAAATTGTGAGTAAGGAATTGAACAAAGCTAAGGTTGAGTGGTTGGGTGAAAATTTATGTGTCAGCTGTAACTGAGAAAGTCTGTAATCTTTTATGATAGATGTGCATGTAATGTCTGGCATTCCTTGGTTGAAGAACCCTTGATCATTGAAGGGGTATGCTCCTTGATGGATTATCTGGTAGGTCTACAATCAAAACAAGCTTTTGCACAGCCACTTTTGCAGCTTCTCAGGTTTTCCTTAAGGGCACATAGATTTTTCTTCTCCTATTCACATCCCTAGCACAACTATCATAACTCAACATTTATATTTCATAAAATACTATTTCAAATTCCTTCCTAAACTAGATTCTTTAACCCACAGAATCCATCACTTTAATAATTTCAATAAATGGAAACACCACCATTTTAATGAAGGCTCAATATTTCTAGTTAAGCATTTTACTTGTCTCTGGTTTTTTCATTTTATATTAATTGATCATAGAAGTCTTCAGTGACCCTCAACAGCTTTCTATAAAGTTAAATTTTCTAATTTAGTTTGTACAGTAATGATAACAATCTGGTATCTTCTTAACTCTCTAATTCTACACTTCCTTCTCCATGTATTGAGTTTACCTAAATGAGAATAGTAATAAGAATAGCTTATCTTCTGTCGTAACTTTTTCTTCTGCCATCCATCTTAGTCTAGCATATATTTCTCATTCTTCAAAGGTCCTTCATTTTTTGGGTCACCGGGATGGCTCAGTTGGTTAAGTGTTGGACTTCAGCTCAGGTCATGATCTCATAGTTCATGAGTTTGAGCCCCACATCAGGCTCTGTGCTGACTGCTGAGTCTGGAGCCTACTTCAGATTCTTTGTCTCCCTTTCTGTGTCCCTACCCTGCTCATGCTCTGTCTCTCTCAAAAGTAAATAACCATTAATGGGACACCTGGCTCTCTCAGTCAGTTGATCCTCTAACTTTAGCTTAGGTCTTGGTCTCACAGTTTATCGGGCTCTGTGCTGACAGCTTGTTCAGAGCCTGGAGCCTACTTTAGAGTCTATATCTCCTTCTGTCTCTGCCACTACCCCGCTTGCTCTCTGTCTCTCAAAAATAAATAAATGTAAAAAAATTTTTAATAAATGAATAAACATTAAAAAATTAAAAATTCCTTAATGCATACATTAAGGAAACAACAGGTTTGCTATTGTTGCAATGAATATTATGAGTCACTCAACAGTATTTACTCAGAACATGCCTAAAATCAACTCACCCCAAATGGAAAATGGTTTGCAAGTCAAATCACTTATTAAATCATGTAGGTAGATACATAGATATATGTATTATAAATACATATGTATATATAAATTGATGCTCATATAAAGATATACAGATTAAATACAGTTAATGTATTAGTTTTTTTTTATTGCTGCTCTAAAATACTATCACCAAGTTAGTGGGTTGCGGTTTCAAAGACCACAATTTGATATCATACAGTACTGGAGGTCACAAGTCCTAAAATCAAGGTAGAACTGCCTTCCTTCTACAGACTCTGAGAATCTGTTTCCTCACCTTTTCTAGCTTCTAATGGCTACCTGTATTCCTTGGCTCATGGCTCCATCTTCTATTTTCAAAAGTATCAGATTAGCATCTTCAAATCTCTGACTCCAATCCCTTGCTTCCCTGTCATAAAGACATATGTGATTACACTGAGCCCACCTGGGTAACCCAAGAAGTCTCTTCATCTCAATCTTTAATTTAATTACATCTGCAATGTTCCTTTGCCATGTAAAGTAATATATTCATTGGTTCTGAGGATTAAGAATGGACATCCTTGGAGGGGCATTATTTAGTGTGCCAAAGTTAAATAACTGTTGAAGTAAATGAACAGAATACTAGATATAAATAGAGTACCATATGGATTCTCTATGATCACTGAGTTTAGCAGGAGAGGTAAAATACACATATGAATATTTATAACAAAACAACAATAATATCATATGAGAATAATAAAGTGCTAAAGGAGTACTGAAAATTGATGGAGTCTTTGCAATGAGGCAAAAATTATGACTTCACAATCTTGTGCTACAACTGAAGAACCAGTGGACTTTGGACTTGAAGAAATAGAGCACTAAATTAGATAAAAAATAGGTGAATGCACTAACTATTTCCACTATTATTAAGATCATCAAAGATTCATACTCCTGGTCATTTGGGAAATATAATTATTTTGAGCTAAAGAATTTATTCTTAGTAAATTTCAGAGTGGTTAGTTTGTAAATAACTCTCTATGTGAACAGTAGCACTATTCAACTTTTGATACTATGCATGTTTAAATCATATGGACCAGCTATTGAATCGATTAAATGAAATAATTGTTTCTGTGGTTTATATTTGTAAGTATTGATATCACCTACAATTTAACTTTTAATTTATGAATCTCAAATGAAGGAATATTTCTTATGCTTACCTAAAATGTCGATTATGGAAATGTTGAATGAGCTGATTGTTTTCATTATTAGTTAACAGTAATATTCTAACATTAATGTCTACGTCTTCTGATACTTGATTTAGCCATTTTCTAGGGCAAATTTATCACCAAAAATCATGTCTATAATATATAATATAAAATATTAAGTACAAAAATACAACACCAATCCAAAACACTATATAAGCAATAAGCAAGCTACAGCAGATTTCTTTTGCTATATTAGAAGTCATCTCCAGTCATAAAATCTCACTAACAAAGGGAAATCATAAACATAGGGGAAGAATTTAATTTGTATGAATTCAATATATGCTTATCAGCATTTAATAATTAATTTTACATGCAATTATGTCAAAATATAGATTATGGATTTCAACATTTAATAAACAACTATATTACTATGTCAATTAGTAAGTAGTGTATTTGGCCATGCAAATTGTTGACTGATAGAATTTATGCTACATCAGAAACTAATTTTTTGGAAGAAAAAGTGGCAAATTTTCCCCCAAAATATTTAAATTACAATAAGGACTAAATGAAATGAGATCCAAATCTTGTTTTTTCTAGAACTATATGTGGCATTATTGCTTTCAGTTTCTTTTTTGTGCAATATGGTGTTTGAATTAATTTATTTTTATAAGATTTTGTTTCCAATGTCTCTATTTCAAAGTTTAATGATTATGTAAATAAAAACTGAAAATTGAAGTAATTTGAAATTGTACTATATATAAATATGTAATATATGATATACATCATCTGATCTATCATAAGCTTACATTTTATAATATATCATTTTTAAATAAAATTATTTTCTCTACTGCCACCTAATATCAGAAGAGTTGGAAGATATTTCACTAATCTGGAGTAATGTTTTGAAAAATAATTGTTATTCAATACCAAATATTTATTGGAGTTGACCTAGAGTGAGAAATTATTCTCTAAACATTTGGTCCATAAAACTTCTTCAGAATGAACATAGTATGAATGCATATACACAACTTAACACTAATTAGTGATTTCCTAAATTAAGGGTTGTCTAAATATGGCTAGTGTGAGCCAAATCATCTGTGTCACATGCTTTTGCAAATAAAGTTTTATTTGAACACAATCATGCCCATTTTCTTACCTATTATCTAAGGTGCTTCTCACACTACAGTGACAGAGTGCTGCACCAGAGACTTTATTGCCTGGAAAGCCTCCTAAAGAAAAAAAATGTCAATACCCTTTTGAGAATAGCAAATATGAACAAACATTTAAAACAGGATCATTGAACAACACAAAGCAGAATTCTAGAGTGCATATGTGTAACAAATGAAGGTGGAAATTGAATAAGAATGTGCAAGGGATTTTTTGTACAAGGAATTTTCTGAATTGAATAAAGTGAAAATATTTCAATTGTAGAGTTACATAAATAAACATTTGTTTTTTTAAAACAATTTTTAATGTTTTATTTATTTAAAAAAAATTTTTTTAGATTTATTTCTGAGAGAGTGAGAGCATGTGAGCAGGGGAGGATCAGAAAGAGAGGGAGATACAGAATCTGAAGCAGCCTCCAGGCTCTGAGCTAGCTGTCAGCACAGAGCCTCTCGTGGTGCTGGAACTCACAAACCGTGAGGTCATGACCTGAGCCAAAGTCCAAGGCTCAACCAACTGAGCCACCCAGGTGCCCCATAATATTTTATTTATTTTAGAGAGAAAGAGTATGAGTGGGGGAGGGGCAGAGAGAGAGGGAGACAGAATCCAAAGCAGGCTCCAGGCTCTGAGTTGTCGGCACAGAGCCTGAATGCAGGGCTTGAACTCACGAACTGTGAGACCAGGACCTGAGGGAAGATCAGACACTTAACTGACAGCCACGCAGGTGTTCCTAAACATCATTTGTAAGTGTTGTGCAACATTTATTTTATAAACAGTCTAGGACCATGAGCTCTTTCTTATTGTTTGTGAGCTGGAGCAAGGATAAAAAATTGCAGCAGCATCTCCAAGGGCTTGATGTTTAAACATACAAGAGTGGTTGGTTATTGGCAATAGACTTATGAAAATGAAACAAAATAACTTTAAACCTGAGGGTCTGACACAGTCTGTCTGAAATCAGTAAGTTGTTTAATATGACAAAAACCCAATGACTTTGTAAATGTAAATGTCAAGAGAGGTCCATGGCAACAGTCAGAGTTGTGGAGGTCTTCTCATCAGCTTATGTAGCACACTTTCCAGTAGCTTAACATCAACCAGTAAGGCCTTTCCTTGCTGAGCGGGGCCTCTTGCTTTAATGGATCTCATTGGTTTCTGACAGGGGTTCCTTGATAGAGTGTAATCTAAGAGTTGCACAGTGCCCTATCCCTGAGGATCTAGCATTCACAACACTAACATTGTTTCCTAAGAGGAAGACATTTGAATCTAATGCAACCCAGTGAAACTTACTGTGAATCTGTTCTTTGATCCATTTTTACAATTTTAATGGTTTTTTTTGTTTTTATTTTTGTTTTTGCTTCCATATGAGAACTCTAATAATGAATGATATCATAGGTAGTTACTGTAAGTCCACATTGGTTTGAGTTTCTAATTTTTTTAATTATCACTAACATATCACTTCTATCTAAAAAGTCGAAGCTATAATCAAGGGGGCATAGACCCATTAGGGAAAAGGGAAACACACATTTTCTTGCATAACCCAATAGATATTGTGGCCTTGTGAATCATGGTTGTTATTCATTAAAAATGTGGTGGGTCTACTACATGAGGCAATATTGCTCATGTCATGACTTTAGAAATACTCTAGTGACTTGACCACCTTGCAATATCTGAGGAAAAAGAAAATCATGAGGAAAAGAAAAGATTAAGAGGTGGGGAGGAAAAATTATTTGCTTTCAGTGAAATTGACATATCATTTTTATGCAAATGTGTCTTCTTCCTCCTATTCTGTGAGCTCTTTCTCTCACAAAAAGATTTTTAAACTAATTGTTGTATCTGCCACTTGCTAAATCTGTTTTCTAAATTACAAATTCAGCCTTCACTGCGGGTGTACTGCCAGCCACTTCTTTCACAAAAGATCTTTGTACTAATTGTTTTATCTGCTGCTTGCTAAATCTGTTTGCTAAATTATACCTTTCATTGAAATAACACCAAAACCTACTCAGGAAGCAATTAGTAGGTATTGACATTTTTTTTTTAAAAGCAGAGCTTATATGTTTTACATTGTGTAGGAGGGTCTGAAAGATAGATGTACAAATAATGTATCAGTCAGGGGACTATAGGGCTTTCAGGAGGACATAATGTTACATCACAAATGCCTTTTCCAAGAGATTTGTTAAAAGTAGGTCTTCTTTATGCTCAGTGTGCCTAAAACCATGTAAGAATTATATGATACTTTGTTATGTAGTGTCCTGAATAGTAAATCTTATATATATCTGTTCTGAATTTAAAAGAGTGAAGCTCCCTCCCAGATTTTAAGTTTTCTTATATTTTTTCTACATATCACAATTAATATTTGCTGAGTGTATTGCCTCAGGAAGAAAATACTAAGCATCATTCTTCTAGTTAAAAGGAATAACAGAATGAATCATATAAAAATAAGCTTTTAGTATTATTATACTATATTGCCATGTTGCATTCTAGCTTTCATGAACTAATATCCATTTGTAACTCTTAAAATTAATATCTATTAAATCATTCATTCTTGATATGTTTAAAATTCTTGGATAAACAATCTGTATCAACATACCAAAACAAGTTAAAAAGATTGGTTAATAGATGCCAAAATGGATTCTTATAAGGTATGAACATGAGAGATTCATTGCTTCCATAGAGAAGAGTTGAAGTCCTTTAGGGAACATTTATTTCATTTTTCTGATACCTCTGTTGTGTTTCACATAATGAAACATATACATAATTAATAATGTAGACTTTTTCAGTCCATCGGCATTTTACTCATAGTCAAATAATTTTTAAATTTCAGAATAAAAACAAGCTTCTATCTTCTAGATTTGTCCTTCCAACGGATATTTGTTTAGAATTAATGTTACATATTTCAGACACATATATGTAATGATCTTAAGTTAGAACTTTTTTAAATTTTATGTTTTTTAATGTTTTTTAAATTTATTTTTGAGAGAGAGATAGAGACAGAGACACAGTATCAGCAGGAGAGGGACACAGAGAGAGGGAGACACAGAACCTGAAGCAGGCTCCAGGCTCTGAGCTGTCAGCACAGAGCCCGACACGGGGCTTGAACTTGTGAACTGCAAGATCATGACCCAAGTGTTAGGTCAGAAGCTCAACCAAGTGAGCCATCCAGGGCCCCTAAACATGTTTTAAAATAAATTTTTTTTTTTTTTTTTTTTAGACAGAGAAAAAGACAGTGTGAGTAGGGGATAGTGAGAGACAGAGGGAGACACAGATTCCAAAGTAGGCTCCAGGCTCAGAGCTGTCAGCACAGAGCCCGATCTAAGGCCTGAACTCACAAACTGAGATCATGACCTGAACTGCAGTTGGACATTTAACTGACTGAGCCACTCAGGTACCCCTTAAATTTGAACTTTTAAACAATACAATTTGGTCAACTATTTTAATTATGTGATAAATGCTCTAGTCCAAAATATTACATACCTAAATGGAAATGGATAAAAATAAGATTAAAAGTTTCCTATTAGAGTATATCTGTTTAGAGCATGTTTGGCAACATAAATAATAGATTTATCAATTAACCAGTGTTAATTAATTAAAATACATGTATAATGTATCATTTCCTGAGGGTTTTATAAGGGAGAATAATTATTTCCATTATTTTAGAATATATAGTAAACTGTTATTAATGGACAGGTTAAAATAAAATACATTCAAGTCTTCACCTCTTCTGTCTTGAACTCTTGCCAGCTTTGTAATTTGTGATAGAATTCTTCAACTGATTATTATCTTAAATTAATGATAATCGGGCCTATGTATTTTTGTTGATGTATGCACATTTTAAATATAAGTATTTTCTGAAGTTGTTGCTTTTTGATTTCACACACTCTCAGAGTTCTCTACACAGATGATTCTGAATTCTGAGTATTTTACATATTTATTTCCTCACGTCTCTGAAACCCAGTCCCATATTAGTATTTGCTTATAGATACACTCACATTCTAACTTGAAACTTAATATCCTCAAAATAGAAACCACCATCATTCTTTCAAGCACAACCCTTGTCGACATATTTATATCACCAACGGCATTTCACAGAAAGGCTGGGTTTCTGTCTGATTAGTGTAGCAGCTGGTTGATTACTAGGTCTGGATCTGTTGACTACTTTAGTTCTTGATCATGGTATCTCTTTCTTTATGATATAACACAACTTTTTAGGTTTTATGATGAAAATTATGCATAAATGAAGAAAAGAGAATGAAGTAAATACTATTTACACTTAGAAATGGGAATGTCTTCTCTTTTTTCCAGTCCTATTTGGGTTTGGGTTCTGATGTTAGTGTATTTATCTCCTTAGTATTAAGACTTCGAATTCTTTCAGTCTTGGGCAGCAAGTACCATGTGCCGATGTGGTGCTTGGAGTGTCAAAGACATGCCAGTCTTTCTACTACATTCTCACCTTTGGATGATCTATGAACATACATGCACCACAGAGAATCTCTCTATGTATGTACTTTAACCCTCCTCTCATGAGTGGCAGATCATCAGTCCTGTTTTCTGCTGGATGCATCAGAGTGATGGTAGGGGTGATTCTCTCTTCGATTTCTTTAGCCTCAGTGCCCTGCCCTTTGGATTTTGTCAGTGCTTCTTTGACAGCCAAACTTTGCCTTCTGTCTAGAAAATTTTAAGTAAGAACAAGTTTTCACTCCTTACCGTGGGAATTCTTATCTCTCTCGAATGAGTGCAGAATTTTCAGCTAGCGCTTTCCACTGGAGATTAATTTGTGTTTCCATTCTTCCCTTAGAAGAGTGTACCATTGCATGCGACAAGGGCCAGCATGGTGGTCTCCTGACTTTTTCTAAATGATATTGCTTGCTTTTGGCATCAGGGTTAGTTCCTAACCCCCTCCCCCGGGCGTGTTAGATGGCTTTTGTTTATAGCTCTTTATACCTCGAGGCAGTGGATCTAGTCTGTATACTCCTTAGACAGAAAAGTTTCCTACCCTTAATCAAGTCTTTTACAATGTTGATTTCTAGTTATTTTTTCTTAATAACAGAAGGGTCTATAAATGGTCAGGGCTTTGTGCCTTTGTACAACTGAGGATGATCTTCCAACTTTCTGCCCTGCCCATAATCTATCTCGTGATAGAAGTATAATAGATTTCAGAAGTGAGTGGGTACTCCCTTTGCACTTGGAGATTCAAAGAATTTTAAACTGTCACACTGTATGCCATTTGGCACTTAAGAATCTGCTAACTTTCAGTTTTTTAGGTTGTTTCTTTTTCACACTTTCAGGACAGCTGCCAATTTCTCCCATGCTCACTTCTCTTTCCTTGGAGAGGCTTTCCATTCGGGTTCACTTGATAATCCTGCAACCTGACCTCTCTAATGGATTTGAGAAAAGTTAGGATTGTACTGATTTTCCTGTTTGCTTGTTTTGTAGTATGAACAATGTCCTCTTGTGACTTTTTACCTTTTAAGTTGAAACAGAATTTGGGCGCAAATAATCTCAGGAAGTAATTCCTGGAAACTTTGTTAAGGCAATGGAAAGTGAATAGTGAATGGAAAAAAAATGCAATACAGATAGCATCAGTGAGCCGATGTCACTGCATACATGAAGACCTCCAGAAGACTGTGGAGCACCTGCTTCAGAGCTTTCCCATCTGAAGGGGGAGAAAGCTGGAAAAATTATCCACCAAACATTATTTCTCATCATTGTTTGACAACTGCATCTATGGCATTACATTTGGAAGTATTTCTGCTTTAAAAATTTGCTGCCTGAATTTCCTATAGATAGATAGATAGATAGATAGATAGATAGATAGATAGATAGATAGATAGATAGGGGCACCTGACTGGCTCAGTCAGTTGAGTGTCTGACTTCAACTCAGGTCATGATCTCACTGCTTGTGGGTTCAAGCCCCATATCAGACTCTGTCCTGACAGCTCAGAGCCTGGAACCTGCTTCAGATTCTGTGTCTCTCCCTCTCTCTGTCCCTCCCATGTTCATGCTCTGTTTCTCTCAGTTTCTTAATAATAAATAAATGCTAAAAAAATTTAAAACAGAAATATAGATAGATAGATGATAGATAAATACATGATAGACGGATAGATGATAGATAGATAGGTAGATGATAGATAGATGATTGATAGATAGATAGAAAGAAAGATAGATAGACAGAGATATACGTATAGTATAAGCATAAAAGAGTTGTAGAGAGCAGTGGTTATACTTGATTTCATTCCAAATGATCCTGAAGTATAGGAGCTCATCCATAGCAATTGTATCATTTTTCTTCTTGTGTCAATGTCAAAAAGTATGCTGGTTACCACATTTTAACAATTTTCAAACATTTCTGGGTTTTCTACCTAAAACAAATTAGCTTCTAAGGTTATTCTGACAAGCAAATTATTTATTGCAAAGTACAGATTTACCTATTCATTTATCGTTCTAGGACTGATGATTTAAATACTTTGTTCCATTATTTTTCTTCAAAACTCTAATGGTTTTTCATAACTATAATCAATCCACATATATTTTATGTATTTCTACTAGGGCAGAAATTTTTGAGAGAAGTATTTAATTTTAATAAGCATATATGACATTATTTTGGGTTGCATATTATATGCTAGGGGATTAAATTTTATGTTACTTCATTTATTTTTGCATGTATTTTGTTGAACTCTAGGAATATGGATGGCATCTAGTGCTAATTTTCACATATCTGTTAGTACATTGTGTTATCAGCCCTCAGAATAAAATATAAACCTCACTGAACTCACTGGAATTTACAGTTTAATTTAATCAGCTCTGCCTTTTGGGATGAGTGACTATGACTGGAAATATGACCATTGGCAAATCTGTAGCAGGGAAAGGAGGTTGTGACTGCTGCTTCTATCTTAATTTCACCCCTGTGAAAATTTAGGACTATGTCACACTCAAAATTCCAGGTACGATCCTTATTATATCAACATAACATATTACAGGATTCCCAGAAGATTAGATAAGTTAAGTGATTAAATAAATGATTTCAACCAGGGAGAGATCACAGAGGTCAATAGTAGATAGAGTTTCAAAATAAGAGATCAAATGCAAGTAAGAAGTTAGGTAAAATGATCCCAGAAAAGGAACTATTGAATTTGTCAATATAGAACTCAAACAAAGCAGTTTCCATGCATTGGGGGCAGGGGGCTATAATTCAAAGCACTTCAAGAGAGAATCTGAGGCAAGAGATGCAGTGGAGAAAGCATTTTTTTTTTTTTTTCTGTGAGTGGTGAAGACAGGAATGGAGTGGTGGCTAGTGTGGGGTGCTTCTGAATATTTGTTTACTATTTTATTCTGGAACTCCTAGAGCATGTTCATATGCTGATGGGAATTTTCCACTGAAAAGAGGTCATTGGTGATACTAGTTAGTGAGGGATACAAAATGCTGAAGTAAAATTCTTACAATAGACATAGGGTATGAGGACCAGAAAACAATTTGCTGAATGCGTTGTCCTTACAAAAGAGCAAGAAGAACATGATGGCCGAGAAACTTCATCATTTGCAAACACAGAAAAGGGAGACATTATTGTTACAGATGCATAGGTTCAGGATTTGACAGTAATGATGAACAAAAGCTCCAATCTCACAGCTTCTACTTTCTCACTGGAGGAAAAACAGTGGGAGCAACGGCTATGTACACACATGAGCACATTCAAAACATTATTTTAAAACATGAAACATTATATATTGTGCACTTGTTCTGTATATGACCAGAACTTTAAAGATATGAAAATATTTAACTAAGAAATATTAATTTTCACCCTCTGAAATAATTTCCTCTAAGCTGTGAAACAGATATAATTATGTCCCATAGAAAGAGTTCTTTGCTCACATGAATGTAGATAAGATTTCCAGGGCTTTTATAGTCCCTTATTTTCCCTGAAAAAAAATAAATATACAACATTTTTTTTTAATCTTTGCTACTAATAAATAGCAGCATTCCCTTGATATAAAAATAGGCAATGAAGCCTTACAACAGATACTTAAACACAGGTTCATTGGTTCCATTGTGAATAATCTAGACTATTTTCATAAACTCTAAAGCAGCAAGCACAGGAATTTATTTATAAGAAGCAAGGCAGGTAAGAAAGTTTAGGCAACAATATTTTCAATTGAAATATGTAATTTGATGATATTTGAGTAATTACCAGAGACTGACATTGGGAAGTATTCTGCTAATCAGAGAATTTTGATTAATCTAATCATTCCTTCACTGTGCCTATGCAGATAATAACTCTATTGCTGTTCTAATTTGAAACAACAGGTTTCTTTTATTAATGAATAGAAAGAAGTTACCAGTGATAATGGGCAGCATTATGGCTAATATTAAAATCTGTAAAGCAATGTGACAGAAATAATAAACTTAATTACTTTAGAAAGAAAGAAAGAAAGAAAGGAAGGAAGGAAGGAAGGAAGGAAGGAAGGAAGGAAGGAAGGAAGGAAGTCCAAGGGAACCTGGGTGGCTCAGTCAGTTAAGTATCTGACTTCGGCTCAGGTCATGATCTTGCACTTTGTGGGTTTGAGCCCCACACCGAATTTTGTGCTGGCAGTTCAGAGCCTAGATCTTGCTTTAGATTCTGTATCTCCCTCTCTCTCTGGCCCTCCTCAGCTTGTGCCCTAGCTCTCTCAAAAATAAATAAATAAACTTTTTTAAAAATATGAAACCTCATTGACAATATTTACTCAAGCAGAATTGTAGTAATCACTAGGGAGGACCATGCCAATAACAGAGAAAAACATTCTCAAATTACATGTGCTGTGGTGGTTGTGAGTCTTTTGTGTACTCGTTATTTCATCCCTTATGTAAATAAATCACATGTTAGTATATAAATAAGTAATTTTAGATCATCACTAAATGTACATTTTTTCATACATTGTCAACTTTGTCTTCCTCTCCACCCATGGTTAGAATTTATCTTGTTTCCATGCTATTGTTGTTAAATGTAAAGGTGATCAGAATAAGTAATTTCAAAAGAGAATTACAGCTATATAGCTGTCTTTTTAATCTAGATTATATATATGTATGAACTCTGGAAAGTACAATAATTTATACACAATGAGAAGTTCAAGTAGGATCTTAGAAGTATATGCAAATCCAAGGTGCACCAAGTCCAAGGTGAACCAGATCCAATGCTATCTGTCATTTAAGAGTTTCCAGTGCTCCATTTCATGGTCACTAGCTGAATATTGATGGGGAGGGGGGGTAGGTGGTGGAGATATAAACTAAGGTCAAATAGAGATGTAGAAAGCATCCCTTTGAGTTAGGGGTGATGCACAGAAACTAGGAAGCAATATAGGAAATTTTATCTTCCAGAATTTCTAGATTGGCAAAATCTTTACCATTCACATGATTTGTCCCATTCCATTTAGCACAACAAATATTAGTGTCTTTCTCCACCTTATCCATGAATTCTTGGTTTCCTTTCAATGGTTTCCAATTGAAATACCGCTCACAGGCCCACTCCATATAGTCCTGTGTCCAGACAGCAGCATCAACATATTGCTTGCTGCTTGCGGGACCTCTGTCTGTCTATCTAGAGAATACATGTGTTTGATGGTTTTGGCATTATCCTCAAACTTATGAGAAGTTACAAAGTCAAAAAAATAATATTTATATTTTCTCATTTCTGGACTTGAGCTTCTACTTCATCTAATCCTGGAAATGTAAAGCTCCATGTTATTAGTTATCCAAAGGAAAGTAATCACATTCAACCCCAAAGAATTTTATTGACTTCGCCATCATGTTAAAAATCAACTAGTTCCTGTCTCCAGATTTCGCTGTATGCAAGATGGATGGATAGGGTTTCTCTGGGCACTTAACAGCCTTAACAAAGAAATTCAGTTCCTTCTTCATCAGGAAACCACCTGTCTTCAACAGCATGTTCATTCCTACCATAAAGCTGTGGCTGCAGGAGAAGTACTATAAACATTTTCAAATAGGAGTCACCAATGTTTGAAAAGTGGGACCAGGAAAGCTTCTATTTTGGCTAGTTTCATTTTATCTTTATTTCTGAAAGTGTTTTTGCTCTTCCCTTATTATTCAACAGAAGTTTTTCAGCAGGATCACAAAAAAGCAGCTATGTCAACAGAGTATTTTATTTCTGGGCCTAATTCATCCTTCGAAACAGAACATACTTGCTTAACAGAGTTTTGAGAACTATAGCAACTGGTTCTAGGGAATACTCTTTGGGCATCATAAACTAGATCCAACAGATCAATAAAAACAACTGACTTCACTTATTGACCAAGAATACTTGAAACAGAAGCCTTTATCTTTGAGTTTGATTAACATAGTTTTTCATAAGATAACTAAAGTTTGCTTTTATCATGACCTGATATCCACTCCAAACTTATTTACAAGTGACACAGAAGCATCTATGTTGGTAATGTCTATGTATGTAGTATATATATACAGGTACACACACACACACACACACACACACACACACACATTCAACACATAGTGTATATATTCATTTGTTCCTACATAATCCAAAATAGCTTTTGTATGCCTATAAAATTTTGTTATTTTTTCTTTTTAATTCAAGTGACATATTCATTTGAGATGTTATTTGAATATTTTATGGATAGTGAGGAAAATAGGTTGTTACAAATAGAAAATGTTACATCAATCATATTTGGAAAATGATCAGTTAAAGGAAGAATAACCATACACCTCAGGCATCCAGGATAGTACTTATTTATGCTCATTTTCCTTGCATGAAAATAATTATTACCAATTTATATTCTCAGAAATGTCCCAGTTTAAATGATAAATGCGATGGACTAGCCCCATTTATGTCATGTAGTTTTCCAAAATCTAGCATGGGGTACAAGTGAATGGACTGAACTGACCAGAATTCTAGGATTTTGCTTTTCAGTGTTATATTGATCATCCTTACAGGGAAAATTGTCTACAAAAATGATTGAGCCTGAAGTGAAAAGCACAAAAGCTATGCCTCTAAGTCTTTAATCAATGATAGGTAGTATCAGTGAGATTTGTATAGGTCAAGTGGATGACATAGGTTTAGAAGCTCTTTCTCAACTTGATACCAGAATGAATAGTCATGACATGACAATAGTGTGCAGGTAAAACAACAAAGTCATGTAATAATCCTTAGATGTATGAGTTAGAAAATAAGAGAAAACTACTTGGGGGAGTTTCAGGGAAATGGATTTCTTTGGAACAAAGCTAAATTTCAGTTAAGGTGAAATGGTGAAGCATCATTTTCAAATAACAGCTAATGATATTACTTTTCCTGGATATGGAGTAGCAGTTCCAAAAACCAGCATGGAAGAATTTGGTTTTGGAGAAAAGATGAGAAAGAAACTAGAAGTGGGGCAAGATTATAATAATATAGACTATTAGGGGAATGCTAATGCAGTAAGGAATATATTTGTGTCTGTGTTTCTTTCTCTTTTTTTTTCTTCCTATTTTATGTCAGTAAGTTACAAATAGTATTCACATAGTCAGATTAAATCAATTTAATAAAAATCACTTTGCAATTAAAAAATAGTAACAGATTTATAGACAGTAAAGAAACACATAGGATGATTTAGTTTGGTGTATATAAGAGATTACAGGAATGAAACTTATGATTGTTTTTGTAGTATTGATCACTATTACAATTTATATACATGTAAGAGAAAACCAGCTGGTAATAGGTCTAAGAAAGAGCTGAGCAGACAGTAAACAAGATTGCCTAAGGTAATAAAGCTTATCAAATTTAAAATGAAATGATAAGAAAGGGCAGAGAGATGGTCCTGAAAAGTTTCCCTGAAGGAAAGACTAGTGGGAATCTAGTGAAATCTAGAAAGATGATGATGATAATAATTACTATTATTGTTATTGTTGTTATTTGAATGAGTTTTTAAAGCCTCAGAGTATGTCTGATGGGACAAAGAGTTTTTTCTCCCCAGTCTTCTGGTCACAACTGTGGACTTTAATAAGCTATATAATGTCATAAATTCCTATTTTGACCTGTTTCTGCTTGTTGACACCATTCCATGCAGGACATTGTATAATGGAATAGATAGAAAATCAGCCTTCTGGTGGTTTCTGCTGGATGAGCAGAGTTAAATGTTCAGGGTACCCAACCTTTAAATTGCTGTCCTTTTCCATATTCCTGCCTGTAAAAGAAATGTTTTTCCTCTGATACCCAGTTGTAGATCTATACATAAAACTAAGCATAAACTCATTTCCATCTTTGTGTTACATTGGCTTTATTCTAGCCATGGCAGCCTATAGCTGTGAACTCTGTCCATATGTTTTACTTCTCTTAAGAGTTGATGACATTATTCACAGTAGAAATTGAAAGGTTCAAAGTCATGATGATGCATTTGGTCCCAAATGTCTCTTGGAGGAAGTAGGACAGAGGTCAGAATACTTCTTTCAGTTGACCAAAATCTACTTATATGGAAAGCTCTTGTAAGCCAGATGCGCTGTCACTAATTACTTGAGAGAGCTGGAGAAAGGTAAGTAAACAAACAAACCAACGAAAGATATTAGTAGTAAGAGTGTTTTGAAACATATACTGGAAGCACTGTTATCTTTAGTTTGGAAGAACAACAAAAGTAAAGTATCTAACTGATGAAACCATTTGCTTTGAAGAAAGCGATTCTTCCTTTCCAAGTAAATGTACCTCTTGGTGAGTCTACTCATATGTATCTTATTGAATAAGGCAAAGTCAGACCATGTTGGGTTGCATAACAGCAAAAGATAGGGTGTGAAGAAAACTCCACTTTATAAAGATACACACTAACTTTAATGAAATATCTTCTTTAAATAGAAATAAGATAATTTTAACAATTATCATTGACCATCTTATATTTAAAATGAGTGTCATGTAAAATATTTAACATTGGCAAGTGATTCATGGGTTGTGTGAAATGCTAGCAGAAAAACGGTTTATCAGGAGTAAACTGTGTTTTCTAACTCATCATTTCAAACAGCACGATGTGAAAGACAGCGGGCTGTATCATTATACTATGAATTAAGAGAAATCATTAAATGGGGGCTAGAAGGTAGAAAATGTTACCAGTAAACCTGAATATTCTAAGTAGTAACAAAAAATTAACCTATTATTATTGAACCAACAAATTAAAGTAAATCTTAAAGCCAAAAATAAGCAAACGTTTAAATGTTTAAAGATAAGCTAACTGACAAACCTCTCTGTATACATATGCTCTCAAACACTCACTCTTTCTCCATGTATGTGTATATATATACATATACATATACATATATATATATAAACTTGTAAAACATCATTAGCATACAAAACATATGACTTTTAACATGTAAATGTATCCATAACTCATTTCAAAAATGATATGCCAAAGGAGTAACTTATTAGAATAGTGGAACATGTGGAAATGCTCCCACTCTGTATTTGCAAGTTTGCACTAGAAACCTATTGTATTTATTTTTTAAAGAAGAATTTAATTCAAATAACTCATTTTTAATTTATATCAAAGTAATATATAACCATTACATAACAGATTGCAATTCCACTGCTCAACCATGCTTATAAATCCAACCTGCATTTAATTTAGAAGAAATAATAGCTAAATGTTGTTAAAAGTTCCAGAATTCAATATATCATAAATAATATGAAAGTATTTTTGTCTTCACAGTCATTATTTGATGAAACAAAATTTAGCCAGAAAATTTCTTTAGTTCTTCCTTTCTTTTAGTGAATTTTCTGTATTTATTTCACTGATTACTATTGCTTCTCCCAAAAGATAAAAGTTTTTTTGAAATGCAAGCCATTTAGCATTAGCTTTGATAACAAGAAATTGAAACTTGACCCCTTCACTGTAATTGCCTGTGTCTACAATTGCAGTTGGTGGCAAAATTATAATACTTATCATAATTTCTCCAAATTTTACATAAAAACTTGAAGCTACTTTAATTAGTTAAAATAATATATCATCTTCAAACAGCTTTAGAAACTTGTCAGGACACTATTTTTTATTTATAAATAGATTATTTTCCAAAAAACTGAGTACATTTGAATAATAGTTGTTAACACTTCAAGTTATTTATAGTTTTCTTCTCTGATTAGAAATGAGTGATCTGGTGACCAATAAGCGGTAAGGAGGAAAACGTCAAAAATAACTAATGAGTAATAGATAAACATAATAACAATAAAAACCTTATTCCCAAACTCCAATGAAAATGTGTAGGTACATAGACCAAATGTGCACGCCTGTGTGTCTTTGTGTGTGTGTGCAATTTTTTATTGAAAATAGGGAAACTTAGTAATAAAAGTTGGCCACATACCTAGAAGCTGGAAGTATTTCTGAATATTGATTGAACTAACAGGGGATATTACTGATGTTTTGAAAAAATATTAGTTTTAAAATAAAGGAGATATATTTAAATTTTAAGATGATGGACTGATCTAATGGATTCACTTCCCTGCTATTTAGAATATTAGTAATATGATGATTACATAGAAAAAGGAAAACAGTCAAAATGGGTAAGGAAGGGTAGCTCAGTTGCTCAGGGACTGGTGAATTTTTGGAAAGTAGGAGAACTATGAGACCCCATGATCTAGAAACTAAAGCTAAAAAAAAGAAATTAAATAAATTTTTTAAAAGGTGGGGAGGGAGTTGAGTGGTTCACTTGGTTAAGCCTCTGCCTTCCTCTCAGGTCATAGTCTCCGGGTTCATGGGATCTGGCCCTGTGTGGGGCTCCATGTTGACAGCTCAGAGCCTGGAGAAGCCTGCTTGGGATTTTTTTTATGTCTGGCTCCCTCTCTTTCTGCCCCTGCCCTGCTCATGCCTGAGTCTGTCTCTTTCTCTCTATCTCAAAAATAAACAAACATGAAAATAACTTGAGAAACTAAAGTTGAGGGCACTTCATTCCAGAACATGTAGAGGAAAATGATATGCACTGTGACTTGCAGAAAACAAAAGTCACAGAAATCACGATAATTGATCCAAGAACTGTTAGTGAAATTTATGTTAGTCCTGCCCTGCTCATGCCTGAGTCTGTCTCTTTCTCTCTATCTCAAAAATAAACAAACATGAAAATAACTTGAGAAACTAAAGTTGAGGGCACTTCATTCCAGAATATGTAGAGGAAAATGATATGCACTGTGACTTGCAGAAAACAAAAGTCACAGAAATCATGATAATTGATCCAAGAACTGTTAGTGAAATTTATGTTAGTCCTATACTTAAATTGAAAAATAACTTTATAATAGCTAACCATTAAGAAATATAACTTGGATTGGCATATTTTTACTGGAAAGTCAATTCCCAAACTGTCCTCCTTATTTTGACACATTTATTTTCCTGTGACCCAATTTACACCCTTAAGTGAATTATCGTGACAATGCCTTAGGCACAACACAAGCTGAAGTGAGCAGTTTAAGGAGGAAGATTTAGCAGAGGAACAGAACTGACAGCCAGAATTTCTATTAATCAACCTATTCTTTCAGATAAAAATTTTAAAAATACCCCCAATTCTAAAATATTTTAAGGAAGTAATTAACAAAATAGGGGAAGGACAAAAAAGAGTAAACAGAAAAAAATTTAAAACATGGGCCTTAAGTATTGAAATAAGATTCAAAAGCAAGAAAATAATTTAAAAGTAAACATATAAGCTGCCAACGAAAGAACAAATAAAATGTGATTAACAGAAGACCTCTTTTGAGCCAAGTGGATTCTAGAAGTTACTAGAAAACAAAATTTCAAGGGGAATGTTTTTATAATTTTAAGACTGGAGTAAATAAAGTAAATATATACATTATTCACATTTTTTGGGAAAGCTAATTACATATGTTCATACCCTAGCAAACCAAAGAAGAAATCTGAGACAGAAGATGGCATGAGATGGATTTAAAAAGAATAGATGTGAATCATGAGAGAAGAATAAATAAATCCAGCCCCACTCTACAAAAGGTCAACATTGTCCTCATCTGTGTTAGGGGGTTTAGCAAATAATAGGATTAAGAGGCTGTAGAAAGAACATGTAAAGTCAAATGTTTCTCTTGTAATAATTACAAAGGAGAGAACAGTTCAGTGTGTAAGAATAGGAAAATAAGGACTATAAAAGAAACTCCTGGTGTTAACCTGATTTTGGACTTCTGATGACTCTGATAAGGAGATTTAAAACATTCTTTATTAATTTCTGCTGTTATGTTTATTATTTTCTTAGATTTATTTTGTTAGTTTGACTCAGTCATTTTTTCCTATTTTTTAAAATAGTGACTCAACTTACTAATATTGAGTCTTTCCAAATATTTACATTAATAGTAAATTCTTTCAATTTACTCCCATATTTCATCCCATAGAATTGCTGTATTGATATTGTTTTCAATTCTAAATTGCTTGTGATTTCACCTTAATTTGATCTTTGTCTTGTTGTTTTTTATGAGTATATTGTAATATTTTACAGTGGGTGACTGTGAAATCATAGTCAGGTTTTCATTGATGTCAAAGAATGTGGATGATGGCACAACTCTTTGATTTACATTGAGCCTCCTTTTGTGGCTTGGTGTGTGGACAACAATCAAAGTAGACCACACTTGACTAACAAACTGCACGTATTCTTGTTATGAAGAATTTGTACTATATTTATCACTTGTTAATATTTTAAATATTACCTATATCCTGGTTGCTTTCTTCTTACTTAATCCATCACCTTCAGAGACAACGAAGCTAATCTATCAAATCATAGATTTGAATATATCAGTCTTTCATTAAAAATTTGCCAGTTTGGGGACCCTGGGTGGCTCAGTCGGTTAAGCCTCTGACTTCGGCTCAGGTTGTGATATCTTGGTTGGTGGATTCAAGCCCCGCATTGGAATCTGTGCTGAGGGCTCAGAGCCTGGAGCCTGCTTTGTATTCTGTGTTTCTTTCTTTCTGTGACCCTCCCCAATGCATGCTCTCTATCTCAAAAATAAATAAACTATATATATATTTTTTAAATTGCTAGTGCACATGGGAGGCTCAGTCAGTTAAGCAACCTACATCAGCTCAGATCATGATCTCACAGTTCATGGACTGAAACCTCACATTAGGCTCTGCACTGATAGCTCAGAACCTGGAGTCTGCTTTGGATTCTGTGTATGTGTGTCTCTCTCTGCTCCTCCCCAGCTTGTGCTCTCTCTCTCAAAAATAAAGAAAGAAACTTTAAAAGAAACTTTTCCAGGCACCTTGATGGCTCAGTAGGTTAAGCATCAACCTCAGCTCAGGTCATGATCTCATGGTTAGTGAATTCAAGCCCCTCATTGTGATATCTGTTGTCAGCACGGAGCAGGCTTCAAATCCTCTGTCCCCCACTCTCTTTTCCCCTCCTCCACTTGTGCTTTCTCTCTCTCTCTCTCTCTCTCTCTCTTTCTTTCTCTGTCTCTCTCAAAATAAATATACAAACTTAAAAAAAATAACATGGGGAAATTAAAATATATTGTGAAATTGATATAAATAAAAACACAACATATCAAAATGTGTGAGATACAAAAAAACAATATTCCTATAGATTTCTATTAAACATGTTTAAAATCTAAAAGCAATGATCTCAGTTTCTATTTTAAAATTCCAGAAAAAAGAAGAAACTAAATACAAAGTAAGAAGTAAAATAAAGATAAAAGTAGAAGGTCCTGGGGCACCTGGGTGATTCAGTTAAGCATCTGATGCTTGGGTTTGGCTCAGGTCACAGTCTTATGACTTTATGGGTTTAAGGTTGTCAGTGCAGAGATTGTTTGGGATTCTCTCTCCCTGTCTCTCTGCCCATCCCTCACCTGTACTGTCTCTGTCTCTCTCAAAATAAATAAGCTTAAAAAATGGTAGAAATCCATAAAATGGAACAGATGGTAAATATAATGAAATCAACTGTTTATTGAAATAGAATAATAATATAACAATAGCTAATTTACTAATACAAAACAAGAATTGATGAATTACAAAGTCATTCACAAAAGACAGTCCATGACTATGTATTAAATGCAGAGATATTACAATGTTAATAATGAAATTCTTTTTTTTCTTTTTAAATTTTTTTAAATGTTTTTTTATTTATTTCTAGGAGAGAGAGAGAGAGAGAGAGAGACAGCATGAACAGGGGAGGGTCAGAGAGAGAGGGAGTCACAGACTGAAACAGGCTCCAGGCTCTGAGCTGGCAGTCAGCACAGAGCCCGACAAGGGGCTCGAACCCATGAACCGCGAGATCATGACCTAAGTGAAAGTCGGACCCTTAACCGACTAAGCCACCCAGGCGCCCCATATTTTTTTTTTCTCTTTTTAAATGCTTGATTTATTTTTGAGAGAGAGGGAGAGAGAGAAAGAGAGAGAGACAGCATGAGCAGGGAAGGGTCAGAGAGAGAGGGAGACACAGAATCCGAAGATGGGCTCCAGGCTCTAAGCTAGCTGTACTCGATGCGGGGCTTGAACCCACCAACAGTGAGATTATGACCTGAGCCAAAGCCAGATGCTCAACTGACTAAGCCACCCAGGCGCCCCTGAAATTCTTTTCACACCAATGATTAGACAACTTTATGAAATAGACAAATTCAACAACAATTACCTAAAATGTTTAAAAGGTGGAAAGTGTATATGGTCGTTTATCTAATGATCATATTGAATCAATAAAGAATTTCTTTTTTCACAGACTACTCCAGATTCAGAAAATTTCTCTCGTAGACTTTACTGAACATTTAAGGAAGAAATAATACCAATACAATCTAAGATCAGAAAATTAGGGGAAGAAATATGTACTGATCCATTTTTTGGTATTTTTATTTTGAAGCAGTTTGCCATACAATAATGTGCAATTGTAGTGTTTACATTTCCCATGGAGTCTTCATCTAGCTCTCTCAATGATCACATCTTACATAATCACAGTACATTGCCCAAAACAGAAAATTGACATTAGCATACAATTTAGCTCAGAAAATCATGCCTGGTTTCTTATATTTCATCAGCTTTTGCATGCATTTTAAAATAATTTTGAGCAAAGTTTTATAAAGTTTTGTTTGAATAATTCCATGTAGCTATCAGCACAGTCACAATACAGAACTGTTCCATCACCACAAAGAAATCCTTTTGTGTTGTACCTTAATAGTTATCTTCTTTAAAATTTTTTTTTAATGTTTCTATTTTATTTTTGACAAAGACAGAGCATGAGTGAGGGAGGGGTGGAGAGAGAGGGAAACACAGAATCTGAAGCTGACTCCAGACTCTGAGCTGTCAGCATAAAGCCTGATGCAGGACTGGAACTCAATAACTGTGAGATCTTGATCTGAGCCCATATCAGACGCTTAACCCACTGAGCCACCCAGGCACCTCCCCCCATCCCCTAGCCCACTTAATAGTTATAATCTTATTCCAAGCCTAAATCCGGGAACTACTGAATTCTGTTCCATGTTTAAAATTATTACTTAGGGGCGCCTGGGTGGCTTATTCGGTTAAGCGTCCGACTTTCGCTTGGGTCATGATCTCACGGTTCATGGGTTTGAGTCCCGCATCGGGCTCTGTGCTGGCTGTCAGCTCAGAGCCTGGAGCCTGTTTCAGTCTGTGATTCCCTCTCTCTCTGACCCTCCCCTGTTCACACTGTCTCTCTCTATCCTAGAAATAAATAAAAATATTAAAAAAAATAAAATAAAATAAAATTATTACTTAGAGATTATTCTAGAGATAAAATTATGTATCATCTAACATTTGCAATTGCCTTTTTCTCCTTCAGCATAATGCTCCTAAGATTTACCTAAGTATTTGTATATCCTAATTTGACTTTCAAGTGTTAAATAAATTAAAAAACATAAGAGAAAAGCATAATTTCTTCATTTAATATACATTTATGCACAACTTGCTCTTTCTTCTTTCTTGATGTTCCAAGTTCCTTATCAGCTTGTCTTTATCAATTCTTTTAGCGGCAAGTATGTTCGTGTCACACTCTTCATTCTCCTTCCATCTAAGAATGTATTAATTTTACCTTCACTAGTGAAGACTAATTTTCCTGGGGATAAAAGTCTAGGTTGTCAGTTATTTTCTTTCAATACCTGAAAAATATTGTGCCACTTCCTTCTGATACCTGTATCCATATCAGAATGCATTGTGGCTTAAGTTGTTTTTCCTCATAGGGGCTCCTGGCTGGCTCAGTTGGTAGAGCATGTGACTCTTAATCTCAGGTTGTGGGTTCAAGCCCCACATAAGGTATAGACATTACTAAAAAATAAAATTAAAAAAAAGTTGTTCTTAATAAATACTGCATTTTTTTCCTCTATGATTACCTAAACTATTTTTTTATTTCTCCTTAGTTTTCAGGAATTTGATCATGATGTCCCTGACCACAAATTTCTTTATATTTACATTATTGGGGTATTGCTAATATTCCTGAATCAGTAAGTTTATGCCATTCACTAATTTGGGAGGCTTTTAGCCATTGTTTCTTCAAATGTTTTTGGCTGCCTGTGATCTGTCTCTTCTCCTTCTAGATCTCTAACACTTTGTTACTGTTGCACATGTCCTGAGACTCAGTCATCTTTTATATTTTTAAGTTTATTTATTTGGGGGTGGGGGGTGAGACACAGAATGGAGGAGGAGCAGAGAGAGATGGAGAGAGAGAGAATCCCAACCAGACTCTGCATGGGCAGCACAGAGACTGCTGCAAGTTTCAAACTCAGAAAAGGTGAGATCATGACCTGAGGTAAAACCGAGAGTTGGCTGCTGAACCAACTCAGCCACCCAGGTGCCCCCTCAGTCATCTTTTTTTGTTATTTTTCCTCTCTTGTCCACACTGGAGTTTTCTATTAATCTAAATTCAAGTTCACTCATTCTACTTTTAAATAAAATAGGAAGTAGGGGGTGGTATCTATCTGTATTTATTTTAAATTTTTAAATTTTAATTCTAGTATACTTAGCATATATGTCATATTAGTTTCAGGTGTACAATATAGGGATTCAACAGTTCTATACATTTCTCAGTGCTCATCTCTTTTTGAGCCATCTAGTGAGATATATACTTGAGTTATTGCATTCAGTTCTAAAATTCCAATTTGATTTTTCTTTATATGTTTTATGTCTTTGTTGAGATATTCTATTTTTATCATTTGTTTTAAGAGCATCCACATTGCTTCTGGGACAGTTATTTTCACTAGTTGCTTTATAATCCCATTCCAATAATTCTAACATCTGTGTCATCTTGCTATTGATGTTTGTTGATTGTCTGTTCTCACCCAAGTTGAGATTTCTTTTGTTCTTAATGTGGTGAGCAATTTTGAACATGTCCCAGACATTTTATATTTCATGTTATAAGAATTCTGTTTCTATTTAAATCTTCTAGTTTAACAAGTAGTCATTGCATTTAGGTTTAGAATGCACATCTTGGCATAATTTTTTGGTGGTGGTGTTAAGTAAAATTTGAAATTACATCAAATAGCACTAAAAACACAGGATGAAATAATTCAAAATATGGAATACTGGCACACTGATTACTATAAGCTATTATGGAAAAAATACAGAATAATTAAATGAAAAGATATGACATATTTAAAGCTTAGAAGTCTCTGTATTGTTGTAAATTCTCCTTAAAATTGATCATAGATTTGTTGGAATAGAAATCAAAATCCTGCAGGCTTTTTTTGTGAAATTAAAACCTGATTATAAACTTGTAGGGAAATAAAAAAGACCTATAATTAACAAAACAATTTTGAAAATAATATCAAAAGTATTGATCTCAGATTATCTGATCTCAAGACTTACAACAAAGTTGCCAAAACAGTGTAGTCTAGTGGAAAAATAACTTCTAAATTAACCGAACTGGGAAATTAACCAGCACTTATATGAGCAATTTGTCTGTTTGACAAATCCCCCCAGGAAATACATCAGAAAAGTGTAGTCCTTCTAATAAATGATTAATATGTACATGATTGTTTTCCATTCCCTTACTTTTAATATATCCATGTCCTTATAATTACAGTGGGGTTTTGTATAAAGAAGATAGTCAGGTCTTGCTTCATCTCTTTTTCTTTTCAATGTAATAGATTAGGCATCTACATTTAACACAATAATATTTTCTTAATGTTTATTTTTGAGAGAGAGACAGAGAGACAGAGAGCAAGCAGGCGTGGGGCAGAGAGAGAGGGAGACAAAATCCAAAGCAGGCTCCAGGCTCTGAGCTGTCAGCACAGAGCCTAATGAGGGGCTCAGGTTCACGGACCATGAGATCATGACCTGAGCTGAAGTTAGGCTTACTCCACTGAGCCATCCAGGTGCACTGATATCTTTAGATTAAAACCCACCATCTTGGGAGTTGTTTTCTATTTATGCTATCTCTCTTTTATTCTTTTTTCCATTTTTCTTCTTACTTTGGATTTATTCAGCATTCTTTCTAATTATCTATAACTTCAATTATTGGCTTATAATTCACACCTCTTTAAAACAATAGTGGTTGTCTTAGGGCTTACAATATTATCATTAGTTAATATGGGAAGCCCTTCCTTATGAATTTGGAAAACACAATGTTCTCTGTTTAATAACTCACCACAATATCTTTTACTATAATTATAAGTACAAAAAAATGAGCACTTGCATACATATTTAAATCTACTCATACCCTTATATTTTTATGACTTTAAATTTGTTTTGTGATGTTTATCATTCTATCCAAAGAGTTCTAAGTATTGTAATACTTAAGTCATTTCAATATAAGACTAGTGAACCACTTGCTTATAAATTCCTCCTCAACTATTCCCAAGTGGATCTCTTAATGTTTACAAATAAATTTTGAAGATGTCAAGTAATTGAACTATACTCAGTTCTATATTTAAATATTACATATAGATAACCATTTTGAAAAACAAATATTGTGGAAATTTGTCCAGAATGAAACAGAAAGCCTTAGAATCTAACTCCTTCTAGAAAAACGATTTTGCTTTATGTTCAAAATTCTAAATAAATGAATAATAATTTTGTATTGATATATAATGGTCATAAGATATCAAATATGTTAGAGATTCATTAACTCATTCACCGACCATTTATTGAAAATCCTTCCCTGTGTGCTAAGAACTAGTTATAGACCAAAAGAAAAAGAAAAATTTGTGGCTCTTGGCCACAAGAACAAATATGTAAAACACAAGAAAATATGTAAATAATTATAAGTTTATAAATCATACAGGATTGACTTTAAGATGGTATTTCCCAAACTTGCCTAGGGAATAGGTCAGGATCCCTAACTCACAGTTCATTATTCTATTAATTGAATCATGAAGGAATAATGATCTTGTTTAATTTTGAGATTTTACATATCAAATATAACAAAAAGAAACACTAGCAGCCTTTTGCAGGTGGGTATCATCATCATCATTGTCATCATTATCATCATAATCATCATAGCTGTCATCTTGGTATATTGAAATCCTTTGTGGTAAAGTGACAGCAGTTCAATGCCAAATGATTCAAAATCTAACCTTATATTGGAAAAGATAGTCTGTTTTTAATTTTTTTTTATTTTTTAATGTTTTATTTCTGAGAGAGAGACAGACAGCATGAGCAGGGGAGAGTCAGAGAGAGAGGGAGACACATAATCTGAAACAGCCTCCAGGCTCTGAGCTGGCTATTAGCACAGAGCTTGATGCAGGGCTCAAACCCATAAACCATGAGATCATGACCTGAGCCAAAGTCAGATGCTCAACCAACTGAGCCACCCAGGCCCCTGGAAAAGATGGTCTTATATCTTATTGAAATGCTTTCGAAAGAAAAATGAAGAAGCAGTCATGAATTTTCCTTAGTTAATCCCATCATTGTTTGGAAGCCATTCATCTCATCTAAAAATAAGTTTCATGCATTCCCTCTTTAAAGAAACTAAGAATATATGTTTTGTTTTGTTTTTCAAAATCCAAGAGCCAGCATTCTCTGACAAAGGGAAACAAAGCGATACTTACTGCTGCATTTTTTTTAAGCATGGACATAAGCATAAGACATCTAGAGACAAGTTAGAAGTTTGTGGGAAATATTCATTTTTAAGAAAAAATCATCTAGTCTTCTTAAGAAGAGAAAATTGAAGCTCCTATGTCAATCCAAACAATAAAAAATAAAAGGCAGAGAAAAAGCCCAGATGTGAGAAGGAATGCAAATCACCACACTAAGAAGCTGAGAAAATTACTCAGCAGGATCCAAAAATAATTAGGAACTGAGTGAGCATATTGGTAAAATATTAAAAGTACTTTGAAATCTCTTAAGTGACAATACATTTAGAAGAGTTTTTTCTTCCTGGACAGTTTGATGAGACTTTTCTGAAAATACATTACCGGTGGGGGTTGACAAGCTGTTGCAATATTTATTTTTCTTTTTAAATAGAATAGAACCAAAAAGAAAGGTTTTGGTGAAGTCATAATACAGAGAAATGTTTCCATGTGTTTGGGTACCATCTACACTAGAATTCAGGGGCAGAAAAAAAAATAGAAATTTCAGTCAAAAATATGTTTGGTTTATCTAGATTTCTAGACTTCAAAAAAACAGAAAGAAAAAACAAGTAAAATAAACAAATAAAATATGAGTTCTTTTGGGCAGAGTTCTAGAAACTTGTTCTTGCTTCCATTTTAGTTTAATTTGATTTAGTTTAGTTTGCTTTAGTTTATGGTTTTTTTTTTTAACGTGTGTTTGTTTGTTTCTTTTTAATGAGAGGCTTGAACTAACAACATGAGATCAAGACCTGGGCCAATATTAAAAGTCATCTGCTTAACCAACTGAGCCCCAGGAGCCTTGCTCCTTCTATTTTAATACAATTTTGCATTTTTAAATGTTCTATTATCTCTTGCACTATAAAAATTATATTTCTTATGTAAGATATTACACTGGAAGGATGCCAACTATTTTAAGTCCTTCTAGTCATAGCAGAAGACTAAGTTTTCAGAATTGTCCTAGGGTTAAAGTTTGGAGTGATATTGGAACTTGAATTAATTTCCAAAGCATGCATTAATATGTATTTTTCAATATGAAGATATCAATATCTAAAGTAATTAGTTTCTTTAGTTTTGAAGAAAGACAGGAAACTAAAATACCAGGGAGTAATCAAAGAATAAAGATCAATTGGATAGGGAACAACGATGTGTCTTAGAGAAAATTGAAAGCAATGATAACGAACATAAATCATATGCATGTAAAAGAGTTTCCAGGGGCGCCTGGGTCGCTCAGTCAGTTAAGTGTCCGTCTTTGGCTCAGGTCATGATCTCATGGTTTGTGGGTTTAAGCCCTGCATCAGGCTCTGTGCTGATAGCTAGCTCAGAGCCTGGAGCCTGTGTCAGATTCTGTATCTCCCTCTTTCTTTGACTCTCCCCTGCTCGTGCTGTCTCTCTCTGACTCTCAAAAATAAATTAAAAAAAATAAAAAATTAAAAAAAAAAAGTTTACAAACAGATAACAAATAATCAGAGACAGGCCTTGCATGAATGGGCTCAACAGACCATGTAGATGAAATAGCAATCACAACAGTTGATATTTAGAAACCTCAATGCTCTTTCGAGAATGCTAAAGTTAAAAAGTTGAAATATAGTTTCAAGCCCATGTTTCTATGTCCTTCCCTTCTAAATTCTACCCCAATTCCTCTAGTTACTACTAAATTACTAAATTGTACAGTTACCTAAAATATATGCCGTGTTGTTTATTCCTCCATTTCTCCTCAGAATTCCTTTTATGAGATTGCCAGGAAGCCATGTATAGGTGACTCAGTACTACTGTCCTGAATAGCGCTGTTTCTTGTATCCCACTGACACCTCCCCAAAAGCATTTTTGCCAGTGACATTTTATACCAAAATTGCACTGGTAAAGTGTGGAGAATCCTTTTTCCACTACTGAAGGTATCTATGGGTGTCTGGTGTCACTTTGTCTAGTTAAATAAGCTGAGTAATGGCTTGAAATTGTAAATGTCTCTGGGAGATCACTTCTTAAAATTTCTGTTGCAAGTGCTTCCTACCTATGATTTGGACAGAAATTCAAATTGGGTGGTTACTAGACCAAAGTCTCTAACTCCGTTCCGGCTGCAAAATTCCTCTCATCTGGTATGTGGACGTTTTCACAGATGCATGGCCCCTTCCTGGCAAGGAATCCTCCTGTTCAGTAATTAGCTTAGAGGAACAACTCTAGTGTTTTGTTTTGAACTCTCATTACAGTGCGTTAATTGTTCTTTATGCTACTAATAACCATTAATTTTTAAAACCTAAGCTAAATAGAATAAAAATCTCTCTTCCTTTTTGGTTGTCATACCTGAAAAATGAATTATAATGCCTGAATTATAATTAATAGGCAGTATATTTCAACTTGATACAATGACCAAAAATATCTAGGCAGAAAATATCCATTTTTGACTTGTTATGACATCCTAAATCTGTAAAAAGTAACATAGGGGTTCCTGGGTGGTTCAGTCGGTTAAGCGTCCCACTTCGGCTCAGGTCATGATCTCACGGTTTGTGGGTTCGAGCTCCGCATAGGGCTCTGTGTTGACAGCCAGCTCAGAGCCTGAAGCCTGCTTCAGATTCTGTAACTCCCTCTCTCTCTGGCCCTCCCCTGCTCACTTGCTCTCTCTCTCTCAAAAAAAAAAAATAATAAATAAATAAATAAATAAAATAACATAGCATTGCAGTGCAAATCAGTATGAATATTTTGAAGTTGTTCATATGCTAAAAACTAAAACTAACTGTTCACTTGTGTGTATGTGTGTGTGCTTTGTACCACTTCTTGTCTGGAAGATTCCTCAAGGCAGTCATAATATCAATTTTATGATTATAAATTCCAAAGAATTTATCACAAGGTAATATTTTAAAAAGTTTTTAAAACCTAAATTACTGCCAGTATTGGTTTAATCAGTCTTCACCAATGACTTTATATTAAGTCAAAGCAGAATTCAGCAAAATATGGCCAGGAAGCCAAATCCAGAAAATCTCTGGCTATGGACTTATTCTTTCCAGTGTACAAAAGACTAGACAGGATAGAATAATGGATCCCAGTTAGCCACCACCTGGCTTCAGAAACTGTCAACATATCACTAATCTGGTTTTATCTGTTCATTTCTATTTCAAAGCATTATTACATTACCTGTAAATTCTTCAATGAGTAACTTTAAAAGATAGAAATATCATCATAAAGCATATGTAACAAAATTCAAAATAACCCATTAATATCTAATTCTTTTCCATATTCAAATTTTCTTAATTACCTACCTCATAAATGTATTTTTATGTTTGTTTTTTGAATCAGGATCCAAAGTAACCCATACACTGTATTTGATTGCTGTCTTTTTAAATGTTTTATAATGCTTATTTATTTTTGAGAGAGAGACAAAGAGTGAGGTGGGGAGGGGCAGAGAGAGAGGGAGACATAGAATCTGAAGCAGGCTCCAGGCCCTACGCTGTCAGCACAGAGCCCAAGATAAGGCTTGAACTCACGAACTATGAAATCATGACCTGAGTGAAGTCGAATGCTCCACTGATTGAGCCACCCAGGCCCCCTGGTTGCTGTCTTTTAAATCCCTTCTAATTCGGGGCACCTGGGTGGCTTAGTCGGTTAAGCGTCCGACTTTCACTTAGGTCATGATCTCGCGGTTCCTGGGTCATGATCTCGCGGTTCGTGGGTTCAGGCCCCGCGTCGGGCTCTGTGCTGACTGCCAGCTCAGAGCCTGGAGCCTGTTTCAGTCTGTGACTCCCTCTCTCTCTGGCCTTCCCCTGCTCACGCTGTCTTTCTCTCTCTCTAGAAATAAATAAAAATTAAAAAAAAAATTTAAATCCCTTCTAATTCATAGAAACTCTTATGTCTATGTCTTATGTCACTTTTTTTGTGTGTGTGTGTGGAACAAATCAATCTTTATCCTGTTGATTATTCACATTTTTTATTTAGCAATTTACATCATCATAGTTCTCCTCATTACCCCATAAAAAGGCGTTTAGACTTAGAGGCTAGATTCTAGTCAAACCCAATCCACTGGGAGAAATAAATGTGTACGATATCTTGTAAAATCCACATACTGTTTTATAGTGATTAATGATCGTTTCCTAGATTATTTTATTAACACTTACAAAAAGGTAACTCTCTAATTCTGTCATTCCTTCTGTATTTATTACTTGGAATTTTTCAGTAAAGAACCTCCTAGCTTTGGTTACACTGAAAGTCAAACTGTATATGAAAGATAGAATATAGTTTTGTATGGAGGACCTAAATGAAAGAAAGAAAGAAAGAAAGAGAGAGAGAAAGAAAGAAAGAGAGAAAGAAAGAAAGAGATAGAGAAAGAAAGAAAGAAAGAAAGAAAAGAAAGAATACATGCTTGATTGTTCCTTTCTCTGCATTTATCAGTAATCCAAAGAATTCACTGAACCCCTAGGAATCTCCAGAGATGACAAATTAGTTTTTAAAGTATATTTGTGTTCTCCTGGTTTTTCTTATATGCATATTTGATGTTTTACAGGCGATAATTCTTGCCTCTCAAATTCCGGTAGGCAGATAAGTTAAATGGCTATGAGATCCCTATTGCTTGGTACATGTGCCCTGTATAATCTCTTCCTCTTGAATATAAGTAAAGCCTGTAAATGTGATGGCAATATCAAGCATTTTATAGTAAATGGGATTTTGCATATGTAATTAAGTCCATAATGGTTAACTGAGTTAATAAAAAATGGAAGTCTTCCCTGATGAATAACCTTTAATAAAAAGTAGCATGAATCAGCAGTCACCACCTGGTTGGGCTGGAAGGAAGCAAACAGCCATATTGGGATTTGTTTATGAGGAGGACACAGGGCAAGGAGATGAAGAAAGCTTTTAAGACCTGAAAGCAGTTCTCCAACAGGCAACCAGTAATAAAACGAAAACACAAACATTTATCTTATAACAAGAAAAAGATGAATTCTGCCAACAACCAGTAAACTTGGAACAAATCCTCAAGCCTCAGATAAGATTTCAAATCCAATCAGCGTCTAAATTTCTGCCTAGTGAGGACTCTGAGTAAGGGACACAACTAAACCATATATGGATCCCATAGAAACGAAAGTGTTTTTTTAAGCGATTTAATGTCAGTAAGTTTGTGATAATTTGTTATTTGACAAAATGTCACATCCTTACGTGACAAAACCATTCAACAAACTAGGAATACAAAGAAACTACCTCAGCATAATAAGTCACATATGACAAACACAGAACAAACATATTAATGGAGAAAGACTGAGTACTTTTCCCCAAGATCAGAAACAGGCAGTGCACCTGGGTGGCTCAGTCAGTTGAGCATCTGACTCTTGATTTCAGCTCAGATCCTGACTCTTGATTTCAGCTCAGATCATGACCCTAGGGTTGTGGGATCCAGCCCTGCATTAAGCCTTGAGTGAGAGCGCAGGGCCTGCTTGGGATTCTTTTTCTGCCTCCCTCTGAATCCTCTTTCTCTTTTTTCTCTTAAAATAGATAAATAAACATATTTTTTTAAGTCAAGGATGTTCGCTTTCAGCAATTTTATTCACCATAGTGCTGGAAGTGCTCGCCAGAGCAATTAACCAGAAAAAAGATATAAAAGGAACCAGACTAGAAAAGAAGAAGAAAATTTATATATATTTTCAGGTGATATGATAGGTAGAAAATCTTTAAGTTTCCGGGCGCCTGGGTGGCTTAGTAGGTTAAGCGTCCGACTTTCACTTAGGTCATGATCTCGCTGTTTGTAGGTTCGAGCCCCGCGTCGGGCTCTATGCTGACTGCCAGCTCAGAGCCTGGAGCCTGTTTCAGTCTGTGACTCCCTGTCTCTCTGACCCTCCCCTGCTCACACTGTCTCTCTCTCTCCTAGAAATAAATTTAAAAAAAATTTTAAAAAAAAAGAAAGAAAATCTTTAAGTTTCCAAAAGAAAATTGCTACAACTTAATAAACAAATTTAGCTAAGTAGCAGGAAATAAAGTGAACACATAAAAGTTATTTGTATTTGTATACACTAACAGTAAATAGTTTAAGAAGGAAATTACATAAGCAGTTTTCAATAGGATCTGAAAGAATAAAGTACTTATGAATTAACTTAAACAAGAAGGAAAGGCTTATTCAATGAAAACTATAAAGCATTGCTGAAAGAAATTAAAGAGGACATAAATTACCATATCATTCCATATCACATCCCATGTTCATGGACTGGAGATTTAACATTGTTAAGATATCACTACTACCCAAAGGAATCTAAGATTCAATATAATCCCTATTAAAATATTAATAATGTTTTTGGCACAAATAGAAATACTCATCCTAAAATTCATATGGAATCGTGGGGACACCAGGTAAATGAAGAAATTTTTAAAAAGAATAAACTTTGAGGAGTCAAATTTCCTAATTTCAAAACTTACTACAAAGTTGCAACGGTCAAAATAATTTGGTAATGGCATAGAGACAAATAAATGGGGCAATGGAATAGAAAAAGCCAACAGTTAAACGTTGTATTTATGACCAAACAAATTTTTGTCAATGGTGTCCAAATTATTCAACGGGGAAAGGACAGCATTTTTAACAACTGATGCTTAGAAAATTGAATATCTGTTTGCAAAAGAATAAAGTCGAGGCTTTTCTAATGCTATATACAAAACTTAACTCAAAATCGATCTATGCCCTAAAAGTCAGACCTAAACTATAAACTCTTAGAAGAAAACACACAAAAAAAACCTTTACAACACTGACTTTGCAATGATCTCTTGGTATATATATTTATTGATCTAGCCTTGTATATTATACATTTGCATTTATATATCATTCAACAAAAAACGTGAAAAGGATATTTTAATGAAAAACATCTATAGCCATATACCTCTCTATCCTTAAAATAATACTATCTTCTAGATAAAGTAGAGCCTTGGGAGTGCCTGGGTGGCTCAGTCAAAGGTCTGACTCTTGATTTCACCTCAGGTCATAATCTCACAGTTCGTGGGGTTGAGTCCCACTGTTAGTGCAGAGCCTGCTTGGGATTCTATCTCTCTACCCACCTAATCTCAAAATAAATAAATAAACTTAAAAAAATGAAGTATCTTTGATTTCTATTTTCCTATATCCAATTTTCACTTCATTATTGTTTTCTCTATGGCTGCTTTTTAAATCAAGATTTGTGGAAAGCAATACCATAAAGAACTCAAAGAGGAATGTGTTCCTTTCCAATTTCTAGCATTTAGAATCTTCAAGGAATTAAATGTAGTCAACAAATTCTTCCTGTTAAAACCTGTAAAATAATTTCAGTAATTCATTTTAACTAATTTAAAATAAAGGGATAAATGGTTCCTTGGTATTCACTGAATATTGTTATTTTGCTTTCTTTTGGCTTTAAAATTATAAATCTAAATGGCAAGAATAGTTTTTAAAAGTGCTATAATTTGAATATGTTTTAGAGATCATGATATACACTATTTTATGAAACATAAAAATAATTATCTATAAGCAAATACATGCAAAGATTATGTATCACATATTTAACTATCTTCATGTGCAATAACCCACAGCAATTCCATCACTACCTTCAATAACTATAGGAAAAGAATAAAGATCCTATACTGTTAACTAATTTTTAAATTAGTGATAGCCTTTGTCAAAAATTTTAAACATGCGGACCTTACAAAATGTAAATAGTAAATAATTATTCCCAATCTTCACAATAAAATGTGCCATCTGAAGTTTTAAAACTAAACCTCAAGAGAGGCTTGCTATATTATTATTATTGCAATTAAAAATAATAATATTTATTTATTTTCGAGAGAGAGAGAGAGAGGGATGGAGGGAGGGAGAGACAGAGCATGAGAGGGAGAGAGGTAAAGAGAGAGGGAGATACAAAATCCAAAGCAGGCTCCAGGCTCTGAGAGCCTGACATGGGGCTTGAAACCACGAATCTTTAGATCATGACATGAGCCAAAGTCGAATGCTTAACTCTCTCTCCAGGCTCTGAGCTGTCAGCACAAAAACCAACGCAGGGCTCGAACCCACGAACCGTGAGATTATGACCTGAGCCAATATCGGACGCTTAACCGACTGAGCCACCCACGCGCCCCTATTACTGCAATTTTGTAAACATCATACTTGTGATTTGTTTTTATAAAGCCTTGTTCATGATTCTCAATTGCTTTTGTGTTTTATTGACCCCATGCGGTTTTCAAAATGTTTTCCCTAGTGAGCTTTGTAATCAAGAAAATTTAGATAACAATATAAATGTGGAATGAGATATAGATGTGATTAACTCAACATTTTAACTTGTTATTTTTCATTAAATAGCCAAATTAATAAAGGTAGCTTGATGAATGATATGAACTACTGAAGCTATATAGTCTATTCCAATATCCTGTATTAGATAGTATATTACTTTAATGTTACCAAATGTGATGGTTGCTTCCCAATCACATCTCACTTGACCTATTGACAGCATTCCAAACACTTGATCATTTCCTTCTCTTTCACTTTCTCCATTTAGCCTCCAATAGGCCACAGTCTTGCTTAATTCTTAACCTTTACTGCCTATTCCCTCTCTTGCCTTCATCTCTTCTGTTGCTTCCTCCAGTGCCTGTGAAATATTAAAGTGCTTCACCAGTAATTCCACATCCAATTATTCCCTAATTAATCTCATTTTGTTTTGAAGTTATATATATATATTAAACTACATGTATATATTTATATGTATATGTATATATGCATGTATATATATATAATAAATTATCTCAGAATATTATATTATAATATATTATATAATATAATAATATTATATTATTTCTTATATATATATGTATATATATAAATTATCTCAGAATATTTTTCACCTTATTTAACAGTCTGGGCTTCCTGAGTAAAGAGTACTGACAAACTTGACTTAAAGTTGATTGGATAGCAAGCATTTCATGTGTGATAAGTAGAATGGCTTCCAAAGATGTCCATTTCCTAACCCTCATATTTTGTAAATATGTTATATAAAAATGAAATTGAGGTTGCTAACAGATTATCGTGTAATACACAGATTATCCTGTACCATTTGGGTGTGCTCAGTAAAATCTTAAACAGCCTAAATGTATAAAAGGGGTACAGGAAACTCAAGGTCAGTCTACTGCAATAAGAGAAAGCCACTGCTTACTCAGGAGACAAAATAGAGCCATGGGCCAATGGTGAGATCCTAACAACTAGAAAAAACAAAGAAATAGAATCTTCCCTATATTCTCCAGAAAAGAATGTAATCCTAACACCTTGATTTTAGCCTGGTGAAATCTTCATTAGATTTCAGAACTATAAGATATTTGTGTTATTTTAAGCAACTGAACATATGATAATTTGTTGGAGAAGTAAGAGAAATCTAATTCACCTTGGAAGCTAGAGATGTTGTATGGCTTCAGAGAAATTTAGAGAATTAAGTCCTCTGGATCTATTGTATTACATTCTAGGTTGGTAAAACTAGAAACATTTCCCTCCCCTCCTGGGGAAGATTAGTTTACAGAGTAAAGTGTTGAATCTCTTTGCTCTTTCTCTCTTGAAACGAGGAAGGGAAGTTGTGCCAGTTGAGACTTCTATAAAGTCTGAGGGTTACAATTTTGGAGCTCTTTTCTTGTGCAAACTTGCTGCCTGTGAAGGGTGGCATCATGACTTCATTACATCCACCTTATCTTAGGGAACAAAGGAACCCACACTGAGATGCTCTATGAGTGATGAATGGGCTGTTCTCTGATTCAGAGGCCTCATGTTTCCTATAAGAAGGGAGGAATCCATGTCAGTAGGAGGAAGAACCCATTATCTTTATCTTGAAGAACTCAGTGGAAGTATGTTTGTCACATCACAAAGAAAGAATGCTGGTGGTCCAGACTTGCAGAGTAAACCTTTGCTGCTTTCAAGCTCTTAGGGGTTTCGTCTATTTTTAAATAATGATCCTGTGGGTTGTGGTTTCTTCTTTGTGTTCAAAAGCTGGTGTTTCTATCTCCAGCACTATTTTAACATTTCAGGGAAGGTTAAAAGAGAAGTATGAAAATCAATAGTTTTAGGTAGATGAGTTGGCTTTTTGTTCATTAGGAATAAAATTTTTCTAAAATCTTCATCCAGAATACACCTACTTACATTGCATGGGTTAAAATTATATTACATAGTTATTGTCATTTGAAAGTACCCATGAGTCAGCTCTTCTCAGTGCTATTGTTTTTTAGTCTAGAAAATGTATGCTTCATATTAAATTTGAATTATTTTGGAAAGAAAATGGACACAAGATAGAGAACAAAGAGCACCTGTCACTTAGAGGATTGTATTAGTTTAGTCTGTTTTTACTACCTTTATCCACTCTCATTAATGTAAATAATTCTAATTTTTCTGAGTTATTTTATTATTAACTCATTGGGGCATCCTTTCATGGTATAGACTTTTAATTGTTGACTATTTATATAAAAGTTTGAGCCAGTACTTCAAACTCAACATATTAAAAGTTGACAACCTTCCCATTCTTTTTCCCATTCTCTTGCCACTTTATGTGACAACTTTGTTTTTATTTTCCATGCGGACTTAGTAACATGACTGTATACTGAAATCTTAGAACAGGAATTCTTGGGTGGAAACTTGAATGCCATCTCTTTTTAACCTATACCAGGCAGTTAGAGAGCAAATTTATCAGCTTTAGAGATGAAATATCTGTTGATCGTTTATTTTCATTCAATCTGATAATAGTCTAGGATCTTTTATAGGATGAAGGTAACCAATATTTTTCTCATTTGTTACTCTGATTCTACATCCTTTTTTATCTGGTTCTTTATCAATATTACTTCCAGAGTTAGTTTTTCTAGATGAGATCATGTCTATCTTCTATATGCAAAGTACTACAGAAGCTCCTATTGTTGGCCTTTATAAAGACGTCACATTGACTTAGCATAAAAGACTAAGGCCTATCACATTTTTGATCCAGTTTATGTTTTTAGTCTGATCTATTTTTGTCTTTCTCCCTACCATCACCATACTGTTCACCAAGTACTTAACACTCTAGTTATATAGTACTTCTTGCTCTTCCCAGCACATAGTTTGGGGTTCTGGGCCTCCATTTTTCTACCAACATACTTCTCTGTACCTGGTCTTTCTTTCATAAAGGTCATCTTTCCCTTAGGCTTTCTATGAGATCTGACTCAGATGTAATTGTCTTCTTCTCTTTAGCACTAGCACCTTTGCAATCATTTTGTAATGAATCTAATCAGTTATTTCTATAGGCGTCTGTCTCTCTTACATGCTAGTAACTCGTTAATCAAAGCAAATCATATTCTTTGTTTCAAAAAATACCGAAGTATATGGACTGGCAAAGAATAGATGTTCCACAAAATACAGATTTATGTAAAGCGATCATAGAATTACTGAGGAAAAGTTATCAGAATTCAGACAGGATTTGGCATTGTTTTTTTTCTTCCTTCTATGATATTAAGCATATTTTAAAAATTAAACCATATTTCAATTAATTCAACAAGTTAACTTAGACAAAGAATTTTGAAACTATGATATAAGTCTATACAGGAAAGAGAAATGCCAACTGAGAAAAAGCTAAATTGAATGAAAAGAGATCATGTGAATTAAGACGGTACTTTCATACATACATGTACACACACACTCCCATTAGTTTACTTAATTTAGATAGAGTAGCTATTTCGAGTTTCTTTTACAGAGACTAATATGATCAGTAAAGTTTTTAAGAAAAGCTAACTCTTGAAGGAAGGAAAAATACATAAGTACATAAGATTTTCAATTAACCAGAAAAGCATCTTAAGTTTTAGTTATTTCATAGTAAAAATCACTTCTTTGACTGAAAATATGGGAAAATGATTAAGGAAACACAATCATTTTCATTTAGCAAACTGTATATTTCTTAAAGTATTTGCCATAGATTACTTTTCTTATATTCCTTATTTTATCTGGAATATTTTATATTTTAAATGTCATTTCTGAGAAAATGTACAGGTTAAGAAGAATATTAGAACAAGCAAGGTCATGCCTGTGACCTCACTCTTTCACTTTATTTTCTGTGCCATGGTGATTAATAGCTTTAAAAATGAATAGTATTATTACTTTTGATAATGAAATCAAGGCCATTTGATAAGAATATGGAAATGCATGACATTTTGTGACAGACATTTGATCTAGGAGCCTTTATTCTTTCCTCCTTCAATGAGCGTATTGCATTATTTGCATATTTAGTGTAAAGATAATAGGTTTTCTCTATGGCAAAACTCTTTTGGTAATTTATCCATAATTGAATTGGGTTCTTAGTTGGTATCTTGTGTGTATGCGAGTTTATGCAGTTTAGCATCCTTGTATTATATTACATGGGTTACTGCTTTAAAAAATTATGCACCAAGGAGATAAATGTCAAGCTCAAGAAGTTCAGATTCATAATTAAACAACCTGCCTTTCTCCTCATACATGGCACATAACAAATAGCCTTTTCAATTTTAGCTAACACAGAGTTATCCCATTCAATTTGACTAACATTATCTTAGATCTGATATTAGTTATTTGGTTAATTTTCCTTTGTCTTGAAAACAACACCTAATAGAAATGTACTGCACATTATGCTTATATTTGTAAGCTGTGATATTTTTCAGGTATATGATATTTCTCAGGTTGTTGGGAGCTGTTAAATAGTACCAGTGACTGGCCCCTTCATTTAAATGCTACATTGCCTTTTAGGAATGGGAAAATAATTATAAGTTGACACATACCAAAAATGTAGACAAGCTATTCAGAAGCTACTCCATGTGTATTATATAAATATTAGACACCTCTCCCGTTTCAATGGCAGTGTAAGTAAATGAATAATGCTACCCTCATATATTTTAATCACCTTAGATTCTGTGATATTAAAAATAGAGCATTTTAGAGAATTCACAATAAGTTATTTTTATAAAATAGTATGGCCTCATCAAGCCAAGTTGGGAATAATTTGTTTCTATAGTCATTGAGTGGATTAAAATAAATCTATAAATTTATCAGTTTTATCCAAGATCAGAAATCAGAAAATGAATGCGTTAGCTATGTTTTGGCTTCTCTGTGTCCTTCTTTGAGAAGCTTCCTCTCCATTTCTCCATTTGATTACAGTGTGGCTCTCATACCTATTATCTTGCTTTTCATGCTATAAAGACTTATATGAGACCCAAACTGTATATATACCCACATTTGAGGCCTATCTGTGTACTATCTCATCTCCTGATGAGATCCTGGCTAAGATTCTTTTTCTGATGGGAAGTTCAAAAGATGCCATATGCCTAATGACAAAAGGTTGTTTCACAATGTGGAACAGGTTGGTAAAAAAGAGACTAGTGTAAAAACAAAACAAAACAAAACAAAACAGAGGTGATGGAGAGAAAGGTATGATGGTATGTGTTTGTGAAAATATACAGTTATGTGTGTGCATGTGCATATAAATGTGTATTAAAGTTTGGCTTAAAGACAAACACCTGGTGATCCTATTTTTTTGGAATTCTGTTTTGAATAAGGTCCACAGTCTTTCCTTCATGGGCCAAGTTTTTCTTTTGTTTTGTTTTGTTTTGATCTCAGAAGTTGGTTTGAGTTAGTTACTCACAGCCTTCACTAATTGGGAATCATAGTCCTAATTCAATGATGTGTCTAAAGAATATCTGAAACTCAAGGGTTTAGAACAATAGTGTTTTTATATAAAGTGAGACTATACTACAAAATACTGCATTGATTTAGTTTGCCTCTTAAATGTCATTGGAATAAAGAACATTTTTGCTTAAGAATATATATTTATATGTTCTTTTCATATTTTTCTTTTTTTTTTCATTTAAATTCAAGTTAATTAGCATACAGTGTAGTATTGGTTTTAGGAGTAGAACCCAGCGATTCATCACTTACATATGACACACAGTGCCCATCCCAGCAAGTGCCCTCCTTAATGGCCAGCACCCACTTAACCCATCTCCCCACTGACCTCCCCTCCAGCAACCCTCAGTTTGTTCTCCATATTTAGGAGTCTTTTATGGTTTACTACCCTCTGTTTTTATCTTATTTTTCCTTCCCTTACCCTATGTTATCTGTTGTGTTTCTCAAATTCTACATATGACTGAAATCATATGATATTTGTATTTCTCTGACTGACATTTCACTTAGCATAATATACTCTAGTTCTATCCACAGCATTACAAATGGCAAGATTTCGTTCTTTCTGATCCCGGAGTAATATTTGATTGTCTGTAAACACCACTATTCTTCAATCATTCATCAGTTAAAATACATTTGGGTTCTTTTCATAATTTGGCTATTATTGATAGCATTACTATAAATATTGGGATGCACGTGACCCTTTAAATCAACACTTGTGTATCCTTTGGATAAATGCCTAGTAATGCAATTGCTGGATTTTAGTGTAGTTTCATTTTTTAAATTTTTTGAGGAACCTCCATACTGTTCTCCAGAGTCCCTGCACCAGTTTCAATTCCCACCAGCAGTGCAAGAGGGTTCTTCTTTCTCCAGATCCTCACCAACATCTGTTGTTTCCTGAGTTGTTCATTTTAGCCATTTTAATAGGTGTGAGGTTATATCTCATTGTGGTTTTGATTTGTATTCCTGATGATATGTGATATTGAACATCTTTTCATATTTCTCTTAGCTATCTGAATGTCTTCTTTAGAAAAGTATCTATTCATGTCTTCTGCCATTTTTTTCACTGGATTATTTGTTTTTTGGGGGTGTTGAGTTTGATAATTTCTTTTCCTAATTTTTTTTAATGTGAGAGAGAGACACAGCATCAGCAGGGGAGGGTCAGAGAGAGAGGGAGACACAGAGTCTGAAACAGGCTCCAGGCTCTGAGCTAGCTGTCGCACAGAGCCCGACACGGGGCTTGAACCCACAAACTGTGAGATCATGACCTGAGCCGAAGTCGGACCCTTAACCAACTGAGCCTTCCAGGTGCCCCGAGTTTGATCATTTCTTTATAGATTTTGGATACTAACCCTTTATCTGAAATGTCATTGCAAATATCTTCTCCCATTTCTTTGATTGCCTTTTAGTTTTGTTCATTGTTTCCTTCACTGTGCACAAGTTTTTATCTTGATGAGGTTCCAATAATTCATTTGTGCTTTTGTTTCCTTTGCCTCCAGAGATATGTCTAGTAAGAAGTTGCTGTGGTTAAGGTCAATGAGATTGCTGCCTGTTTTCTCCTCTGATATTTTGATGGCTTTCTGTCTCAGATTTAGGTCTTTCATCCATTTTGAATTTATTTTTGTTTACTGTGTAAGAGAATGGTCCAGTTTCATTCCTCTGCATGTCACTATCCAGTTTTCCCAGCACATTTGTTGATGAGACTCTCTTTTTTCTATCGGATATTCCTTCCTGCTTTGTTCTTTCCTTCTACTAAGTCACTTCACAATTGCACACTTTATTCTAAAAAATAATATTATATATATGTATATACACTGTAGATTTTATAAAGATATACACACATATATAATATAAACATTATTATCTAGATCTTTACATATTTAATATATCTATTAGATTCAATATACTTAACACAACTATATCTCTCTACATATGCAATATAGCCATATATAAATCTAATATAAAGATACACAAAGATTTGTCTCTTTGACCAACTTTACTCAATTTTCTCTAAACTTATTATTCCTTGACTTTTGGGCTTCCATGTTAGTGCCTGCATTGTCCAATTTTAGCAAAAGTCTTGCTAAGTCAGTTTATCCAGAATCCCCAGTCCTCCATGTCTGATCACTCTCTCTATTTGATTAGGTTTCTCATCATCTACCATTCTCCAGGTGATGTCTGATCACCCTGGACTGCCTTCATGAGGTATCTTGCTAAATCAGGATTCACATTAAATCTCCCCTTGCCCTTGTTGCTTCATCCTGGTAATCTTCCCCACTTCTGTTCCTCAGCTATAAAATTCTCACTTGTTGGGGCACCTGAGTGGTTCAGTCGGTTAGGTGTCTGACTTCAGCTCATGTGATGATCTCAAGGTTTGTGGGTTCGAGCCCTGCATCAGGTTCTGTGCTGACAGCTCAGAGCCTGGAGCCTCTTTCAGATTCTGTGTCTCCTCTCTCTCTGCTATTCCCCCACTCATGCTGTCTCTCTCTGTCTCAAAAATAAATAAACTATAAAAAAATTAAAATTAAAAAAAATCTCACTTGTCCTTTTTGTATTTGGAGTAGAACCCAACTGTCCTCTTTTAATTACTACAAAATCCCTTTGCAATGTTCCATAAACCTATTGAGATCAACAACTGAAATAAAGTCTGCCTTATCATTCTTTAAAAAATGTCCAAATATTTTATTTTCTTTAATAATTTATATAATCACAATATATAATGATAATATTAACATATATGTAATCAAGAAGCATGTTATTAAGAATATGTCATTATATACTAGAAACCAAATCAAGGATGAGGCCCAAGTAAACTCATAAAAGAGGAAGAGAGCAGACAAATATATAAACTTTAAAGTATAATACTCTGTTATCCATAACCCTGGAGGGAAAGAAGTATGAGAGGATTTTTGCCAAAAAATGTAACACTTGATATGAAGGCAAAAATATGAATTCAAGATTCACATGGTTTAGGGGCACCTGAGTGGCTCAGTCGGTTAAGAGTCCAACTTCAGCTTAGGTCATGATCTCACGGTTCATGGGTTTGAGCCCCGCGTCGGGCTCTGTGCTGACAGTCAGCTCAGAGCCTGGAGCCTGTTTCAGATTCTGTGTCTCCCTCTACCTCTGACCCTTCCCTGCTCACGCTGTCTCTCTCTCTCTCAGAAATAAATAAAAATATATTTAAAAAAAAAAGATTAACATGGTTTCAAGATAGACAACAGAATTGTGGAGAACATTCTAAGTAAAAAAGCTGACATTTGCAGATATATGAATGTACAGCAGAAAAGAGGATTCAGGAAGATAGAATTTAACAATGGATCAAAAGGATGATATTTACAGAATTAAGCAACCAAATTATGATGTATTTTTCAGGTTATATTGAAGATGTTAAAGTAATTGGTAAAATGCTGAGAAAGTTTTTAGCAAATATGCTATGATAGATTTTGTGATGTAGAAGCAGCACACTGGTGATTATATCAAGAATATTAATCTAGGATAAGATTAGAGGCCAGGAAATCAGTTTTAAATTTGTTGTGATAATAAAGATGAGAAAATAGGTTTCTGAGATATTTTACAAGATAAGTAGAGAGAACATGGCATCCACTTAAAAAAAATGATCAGTCAGTATGAAATCTAAATTTTCAGCATTTATCCAGACAGCCATATCATTCATTAAAACAGGAAATACTTAGGAGAAAGAAAGCTGGTGAGGCAGACAGCAAAAATTATCAGATTTAGGTATTATAATCTGGATATTTGAAAGTAAGAAGGACACACATGGTAGCTAGAGAAATAGGAATAGAGATCGTGAGGGGAAAGTGTGTAATAAATAGACTGACTTTCCAAGGAATTGCAATGAAAGCCATCAGAAAGAAAAGAAAAAAATACATATCAGCAACCATGAAGGAGAACCAGAAAATAGTAGAGTATTGGAATCTAAGGCAGGTACAGAAAGAAGGCAGTCATAATGTTGGGGTTCAGGACTTGCTATCCTAAAATATGGTACCTTGGTATACTAAATACTGTAAGCTGATGGAGTTTGAGAAAACAGCAGAAGCAGAAAAATCACTTTGACCTTCTTTCTTGAAGGTCTCATGAAAGATGCCCTTCCTATATCCTGAGGAAAGAAGCATCCTTATCTCCAAAGACAAAGGAAGAGGCAAAAGAATCCCAACAGGCCTTGCTAGGTTTCTCCCAGTTTACATAGTTACCTCATACCCTCTGACCTATACTATTCCTCATATGACTGTCCCCACTTCATCAAACGTAGATTAAAAATACTCAGGCTTATTGTTTATTTGGGTCCTCATTTCCTCATGAAGTGTCCTGTATTGCTTAAAACTTATCAAATACATGTGTATGCTGTTCTGCTGTTAATCTCTCTTTGTTGGCTTAATTTTCAAATCCAGACAGGGATGCTGAAAGAGTTGAGGGAAATGTTTTCCTGACCTACAATCAACATTGTTAAATATTACAGAATAAACAGTTGACTGTTTTGTTGATAAATACAACACACCAAGGAGGTAATAACTTATACTTTTTGAAAAGTTGTGAAAAAGAAGCCATTTTGTAATAGGGTAGTAGGGTGATGGGGGCAAGTGGAAATGGTTCTAGATAGCAAATTTTCAAGCTGAAGTTTTATTTAAAAAGTTTACAATGGAGATAGTATGCACCTGTTATGCAAGCTAAGGAGAGAAAGAGCATAGCCTTCCTGTGCACCTCTGGAATAGTGAGGAGAATGATACAGAGAAAGGTTCAATGGACTAAAGTTCTAGAAAAGAATGAGGACATAGTTCATACTTAAAGATGCTCTAAAAATGTTTTCAGAGGCAGCTGGGTGGCTCAGGCAGTTGAGTGGCCGACTCTTGATTTCGGTTCAGGTCATGATCCCAGAGTCTTGAGATGGAACCCTGGCTCCATGCTGACTATGGAACCTGCTTAAGATTTTCTCTCTCTCCCTCTCTCTCTATTTTTTCCTCTATTCCCCTATTCATACTTTCGCTTTCACTAAAATAAATAATAACAATAATAGTAATCATAATAATAATAATAATAAAGTATGATCTTCAATATTTAAAAAAGAAAATAAAAATATTTTTATATTTTTGACACACATTTGAGCACTTTAAAGAATAAGCAATTTCTATCAAAGAGTTGTAACAGCCTTTGTTGTGACAGTGTTTACATAAACAGTATCTAATATAAAGCATTTATTTATTTTTTTAAAATTTTTAATGCTTTTTATTTATTTCTAGGAGAGAGAGAGACAGCGTGAGCAGGGGAGGGTCAGAGAGAGAGGGAGTCACAGACTGAAACAGGCTGCAGGCTCTGAGCTGGCAGTCAGCACAGAGCCCGATGCAGGACTTGAACCCACGAACCGCGAGATCATGACCTGAGCGAAAGTCAGACGCTTAACCGACTAAGCCACCCGGGAGCCCCTAAAGTATTTAAATATAGAAAAGCTCTTACATGGGGGCGCCTGAGTGGCTCAGTTGGTTAAGTGTCCGAATTCAACTCAAGTCTTGATCTCACGGTTTATGAGTTCAAGCCCCACATCGAGCTCTGTGTTGACAGCGGGGAGCCCAGAGCCTGCTTCAGATTCTGTGTGTGTGTCTCTCTCTCTGCCCCTCCCCTGCTCACACTCAGTCTCTCATTTTCTCTCAAAAATAAGTAAACATCACAAAAAAAGCTTTTATACAAAAACCAGCTTGACTTACAACCAAAAAATAAATCTATTTTTGTAGAGATTATCTTATTACTGGATTTCACACTGATTTGAGAAAATTGTTCACTATTAATACAGTTGAATTAAACCTTACTTCTTCATCATAAAAGTAGAATTATCATGAACAGAGATAACCCAAAGTTCCCGGAAGAAAACCTAGGTGACTGGTCGATGTCATCTGAGTTTATAGTAGGAGCACAAGGAAGGTACCTCAATGGATTCTATTTTTTTCCTATAAAGTTCAAGTAGGTAAAAGATCTCATTCAAGTGGCAAAATGCCACTTGAAATCCAAGATGAAATAAAACTTATGTATGTATTTCCCAGGACAGTAAGATAAATGAGTTAATTCTTCTTACATTTTTAAACTATATTCATTAAATATAAAGACATAGGTACGGTAGTGAAAAACAAGTCAGAAGTACTATTCAGTATCTTCTTGTCACAAACTTTTTCTTATTGTTGTTTTCTAAGCAGGAAAAGAGGGGATGATTTTCTCCCTGATGTGAAAAAGTTAAATATTTTTCACCTTAGAAAGAAGTTACTGTATTACTAGAGACCCCAATACATTTGTGACTCTTACAGGTGGTATCTTACACTCATTTGTGCTTTCATAAGGAAATTAATTTTTGAGCGTCTAATATAGATCAGATGAATCAAACAGCCTCAGTTATATATATCTTTTATATACCATATAAACATATATATATATAAATATATATCATATATATATATATACACACACACCACACACATACAAGTACATATACATATTTATATATATACATATATACATACATATATATATGGCAAACCCCTGCCCTTACTGAAGATCTACTTAGTAACAATATAATAGATAGATTAAGATCATGATACATGTAATGAAAATATATGATCCTATATTCCTTATTTTTTTTTTTTGTTTTTTTAGTAGCTACTTTTTCCAGATTCTGTTATATATGTTGTATGTTGTTATATTAAAGAGCGGTTATGTATCGTTGGTTAGTCCTAAGGGATTATGATATGGTAAATATAGAAATATTTTGAAAACAAAACAAAAACAAAAAACATGTTTTGGAAATATATTGTTGACTGACAAATATATTTTTCAAAAAAATTCAATTGAGTTAAATATACTTCCTTTATTCAATTTAATTCAGTACATTTTAAGGCCAGATGTTTGTTTGGATTCCCATATAATTGCCTACTTGTTTTTTCCACCTGAAAGATTTTTCTTCGTGTTTTGCCAAGATCCAATGTATTTTCTATTTAGAGTCAGCTCTTGATTATCTCCCGGGATTACTACATTATAGATTACTTGGAGCAAACTTTGCTTTACAGAACTTATTGACATTGCTATCTCCTCCACTAGCAATCAAATCATTTCCTGACATTCTGGCTTTGTGTCCAGCTAGTAAAGTGTGTTTTAAAAGTAAACTCTTTTTTGACGCCATTTAAACATTTTAAGTAACAACTACTCATCATCTTTTTATACGTTTTTTGGTGCAAAAAATAAATCAGATGATATATTCTTCTATCCAAGAAAGAAGATAACACAAATCAGAATGTCTGGTTGCCATATTCAAATCCAAGTCATTATAAATCAGAATGAGGGCAATTACTGAGAGATACAAGATAAAAAAGAGAAGATAAGCAGAATCCTTCCTGTCAGTATGTGTGAGAGATGTCAAGAGACTGTAAGGGCACACGTAGAGATACTTTGATTCTTTGTTCAAAGATGCTCAAAGCATCTTTCCACCACCTATCTAATTTTTAATAAGAAATAGAATATTCCATTCCATAATTATATATAACATTTTAAAACAAATGAATGATATCAAGAAATGTTCACTTCCAATATCAGAAAAAGTTCTAAACCAAGCTAGCACTCCCAAGAAGCAAATAAAAACATGCTGTCTCAGGTCTCCCTAGGCTTATGAGTACAGATAGGCTCCACACCACTCATAGCCCTAGTGGTTAGCTTAAGACTAACTCTATCTTCATCACTGTGGGTATGACAGCCTTGTAATGCCACTTACACCTTCTTGTTTCCTTTCCTAGAATCTCTGGAGTTGCCCATTTTCTCATGAACAAAGTCTATAATATTGTCTCACAGAAGCCTATAAAATTGCATAATGATTATGCCTTTATTCCTTGCCCCTCCACTTGCTGCTTTTTTCAGAAAAATCTTACTTATCCCAAAATGTTCACACTAATATTCATAACGCACTAACATCTAGAAGATGGCAAACAGTGCTGTACATGCCAGTGAGTTACCACGGCAGTGGGGCTATGTGGAAACACATGTGAATACAGGGAAGGTGGCTTTTTTTAGCAACTCAGACTAAGGGCCAGAAAAACACAGCTTAGGCTCAGGTAGGTAAATACACTACCCCAAATAATAATATCTACCATTATTAATACTATGTGCAATAAAAATATATGTGGCATACTTATGCATATAGATATATTGCATAATCATATAATAGATAGACATTACACACATGTATATATTATATGAAAACCGTTCTAATACTATGTATTAAGAGTATAACTGGTGGTAGACATTATATTTTCAGTAATGTTGAGAAATCATCTAGTGTTGGCAGATTTTTTTAATGTTTATTTATGTATTTTGAGAGAGAGCAGGGAAAGGGAAAGGGCAGGGAGAGAATGAAAGAGAGAATCCCAAGCAGGCTCCGTGCTGTCAACACAGACCCTGATGAAGAGCCTGATCTCACAAACCATGAGATCATGACCTGAGGCTAAATCAAGAGTCCTACACTTAACTGACTGAGCCACCCAGGTGCCTCTCTCCTTTTTAAAAATTAATAGTTCTTTCACACGGAGCTGAATAAAGGAACAAGGTTTAGGCAAGTGAAAAGAAGTTTCTTAAAGAGTACAAATGGACTGTTGTTGGCTCAGGTAGAGGTAGAGGTATTTCCTAGTACTGTAGTAGATGATTTCCTGACTCTAGGAAATCAGGCTCTGGCTTTCATCATTTCTCCCTCTCTCTCTTTTAAATGTCCTTACCTCCTTTACTCTCTAAAAACATTCTTCATTCCCAGTAAGACGCCAAATTCCTCAACTCATCTTTGCCAATCATTCTGCCTCATGGCAGTAGATATTTCCTATAAAAATTAGATGCAAAAACTTTTACCAAAATGCTCAATGTTCCACATTCTGTGACACACCTCTGTCCATCCCTGAAAGTTTCTTCATGCTGGTAGGCAAACTCAATTAGTATCAATTATTCCTGTGGGGCTCATAGCTTCTCTCTCTGGGCTTACACTTCCACCCACACAGTCATCTGGCTTTCGCCACCGGGAGAGGAACATGTTTGCTGCTGAATAGGTTTATCAGCCTGTTTTTTGCCAGTAGCATTTTGGAAAACTTCCTGTTTTCTTTCCTTCTGCCATCTCTCTGTTCCTTTCAGTCCTAGCAGGCAATTCTGATGATACAAATTCAAAAATTTGTGTATCTCACAGGGATTTCCTCGATTAAACAAAAGGATCTGCCACAGGGCTCTCGTGCATAATCAACCTCTACTTTAGACCTTTCTAAAGATATCTGAGGAGATCTGTGAGCCACATCTCATTTCTTCTAAGAGCCTTCAGCTTAACTGAAAACCATGAACTTTTATGACTTTTGAGGCAATAACAAAAAGTCATTCTAGCCACACCCCTAGCTTTCTCTCCAGAGCACACTGAATATTCTAATTTTAGTGTCTTTTACAATCTGTATAGGCTGAAAGTTTCCCCAAATCTCAAAACCTTGTTCTCTTTTGCTTTGTATTTCATCCCTTGATTTATCTTTTTCCTCTCTCATTTTGCTATAAGCAGTAAGGACAAAATTGGCTGTCTTCAACACTTGCTTGAATTTTTTCTCTGCTACATATTCACGTTCATAATTTATAAATTCTGCTGTTCATATAACTGTAGGTTGCAATTCAGTCCCCACCACAAATAGGGTATTGAGAGTTGTATGGAGTACACATTTGACTTCAGAACTGGAAAGAAGACTAGAACAATTTCAAGTTGTCAGTCATCACTTAGGAATGAAGTATATGGAGTAATTCTTTTGGAGTGAATCCCTTCAAATCAGAATAACTATACATTACTCAGTAGTCACCATAATAAGTGTAGTAACCATCTGTCACCCAACAATATTATTATAATCTTATTAACTATATTCCCTATGTTGTCCTTTTCATCTCTGTGATTTACTTATGTTATAAATGGAAGTTAGTACCTCTTAATCCTTTTATCTATTTCATCCATCCACATCACCCATTTGCCCTCTGGCAACCCCCACTTTGTTCTCTGTATTTCTGTACTTAACAGTCTTTGTGTGTGTGTGTGTGTGTGTGTGTGTGTGTGTGTGTGTATGTGTGTGTTCTGTCTCTTTTTCACTTTGTTTGCTCATTTGTTTTATTCCTTAAATTCCACATTTGAGTGAAACCACAGGGTATTTGTATTTTGTGGTCTGACTTATTTCAGTTAGCATAATACTTTCTAGGTCTATTCATGTCGTTGCAAATGGCAAGATCCCATTCATTTATGTGGTTGAGTGATATTCCATTGTGTATACAAACCACATCTTTATCCAGTCATCTTTCAATGGACACTTGGAATAATTGTCAATAATGTTGTAATAAACACAGGGTTGCATATATCTTTTCTAATTAATGTTTTCTTATTTTTTAATGTTTTTAAATGTTTTTATTTATATCTGAGAGAGAGAGAGAGAGAGAGCATGAGCAGGGGAGGGTCAGAGAGAGAGGGAGAATCTGAAGCAGGCTCCAGGCTCTGAGCTGGCTGTCAGCACAGAACCCGATGTGAGGCTCAAACCCATGAACCGTGAGATCATGACCTGAGCTGAAGTCGGATGCTTAACTGATTGAGCCACCCAGGCACCCCTGTTTTTTTTTTAATAGGGGCAAATGCTCAGTAGTAAAATTACTATATCAGATGGTATTTCCTTTTTTTTAAATTTTTGAGGAAATTCCACAGGGGCCGGGACAGTTTGTATTCCCACCAACAGTGCACGAGAGTTTCTTTTTCTCAACATCTCTTCCAACACTTGAAAATATGAAAATAAATGTTTTCATAATGTTAGGGAGACATAGAGAGTGCCAGAGACCTGTTTTTGTATGGTAGTTAGGGATAGCTTTTTTCTTGTGAATGTTAGGGGAAGGACACTGCCTCACCTGGGAAGAAAAACAGGAAAAAGCTAGAATAACATTAGTATGGTTTCATCACACCAGCTGATATAGTTGAGAAAAAAGAACAGTTACAGAAGCTAGAATGCTGGAGCAGAGGAAAGTAGTAGAAAGTGAAGCTGGAGGAACAGGTAGTAATAGATTCCTGGGGGTACAGTAATTATAGCAAGGATTTTAAATTGCAATAAATGGGTAAAGATGCAGATATATTGAGAGAAAATTTCAGACAGAGATTTGTATTTTAAAGAATTGTTTGGGATCAGTCAGTTTAGCATCCATCTCTTGATTTCAGCTTAGCTCATGTTCTTGCAGTTTATGGGGTCAAGCCCCATGTTGGGCTTCCCGCTGAGTGCTTGGAGGCTGCTTGGGATCCTCACTTTCCTTCTCTCTCTCTTTGCCCCTCTCTACTCATGCTCTCTCTCTCTCTCTGTCTGTCTCTGTCTCTCTCTGTCTTCCTCTCAATAAATAAATAAACTTTAAAAAGAGAAAAGAAAACTTGTGTAAAACTGCTGCAGTGGAATGCATTGGATTGAATTAGTTTACTGATAGATGAGAAAATATATACATTTTCCCACAAACCACTTTACTTGTAAGAACCAATCTATACTTTTAAAAAAAGAGAGAGAAAGTATGCTTTCTTTAGGATTAATGATTTTGCTTTATTTGAAAAAATGACTGAAAAAACATTGAGCATGTGTTCTGAATGAATAAAATGGATGAAGAATTTAAGAAGATGAACATCTCTCTAATCTGAAAATCAAAATATTTGCTAAGTTGACTAAATACTGGCTCTAAATCTTTGCCCCTTCCCTGTATCTACATCTTGTAGTATGGAACTGTACATGCACTCTGCACTGGTCAGGGTCTCCTGCACTACCTTTAGACTCCAAGTTCAGTGAAGTATGTCATTTTGCAATGTTAACAAACATAATGCAATAGATGTGAAAGAACATTGGAGTCTTTCCATTCCTGCTCTTTCCTTCTGCTATCGACATCAACAGGATGTGTCCAGGCTAGTTCTAAATGAAGTATGAGAAATAAACGGACCAGACTCACAAGGCTCGAGGTATCTAAGTTTAAATCATCATAGAACAATAGAAATCCTTCCAAAACCCAGAGAGCAAGGCCTCCCCACCGGCATAAACCATTTAAATTTCTGAGCTAAGTAAACTATTCATTCGCTACATCCCTGGAGTTGCATGATGGTTTGTTATACAACATTTGGCAAAATATAATTGATACACATGATAAGCAAATACCAATTTGAGTATGTAAAATAATTTTAGGTTAAGAAGTTCTCCAAAATGACATGAATCCATTTTGAGACTTGGGATCTTAGATTAGGAAGTCTTTGTTATTTAAAAATAACTCAACTCATATGGGCTTTTGAATTCAAATAGCAAAGAGAACTATTTATTTTCTCCCTTTGAAGTCTAGAGACAGCCTCACAAAATGCAGAACTCTAGGAAATACAAAGCAGTTCGGAAATAGCAGGATGCAGATGCTCCAAGCTTGTTAAACTTCCCATACCTCCCTACAGCCTACTCTTCTCCTCTCTCCATTACACTCACTATCACTCTGGCTAGTGTAGAACTTGGGGTGGGGGTGCGGAGGGGATTCTGAAGTTCTTGTATATCCTATAAAGGAGCATGGAAAAGAATTCAAATAGCACATGGCGCTGACTCAGTGAGTCACCTGAAGTTCTATGTACAAGTTCACATGGGGTTGCGAACAGGATGTAATTTAAAGGAGGTACTGTGCCAACAGAAGATACACTGGATATGTCAGCAATAGATATTGTAAGGATAGAGACTGAAGTCTAAAAACATGGCACATCATGAACCACGGTGTAACCTGGAATAAAGGAATCACCTGGAAATTCTAGAAGACCAAGTATATAACCAAAAGAGAGCTGGAATACATTTATGAGTTACTGAGTTAAATCAGAAGTGATTTATATTCTAAATGGGCCTGATGGGGTGCTTGGCTGGCTCAGTCAGAAGGCCATGGACCCCTGATCTCATGGTCATAAGTTTGAGCCCCATGTTGGGCGTGGAGATTACTTACATATGTATGTACATACATACATATATACATACGTAAAACAAATAAATAAACTTTAAATGGACCTGACTGCTAACAATAGTGATTATTTTGCTGGGTACTGAGTATGAGATATCATGAGAAGGTTGAGTAGTGTTCATGTAAAACAAACAAACAAAAATATATTTCTACATACCTGAATTAATGCTGTAAAACTGAAGCCAATGCCAAGAATATAGTATATATTGTAGCTCTTTAATGATATCTATTACCGCAGTTATGATAAGCATCTTTTACACTCATTTACCTATGTAGATGTGTATATTTGAAAGAAATTTAAGGAAAGCAACATAAATTTAGAGAATAATAGAACATTCCCTAATAGGACATATGCTGTGATTTAGCACCTCTTTACTCACTTTTTTTAAATGGACAAACAAAAATCATCTAGTTAATTCAGTGACACACTGAGCCTCTCTGTTTTCTTCTTGTTACCTGGGAATGGCAGCCTGAATGCCAAAAGTGGTAATTTTATGAGAAGCAGATGATGTAAACATTTCACAAATATTTAAAATGCATGAGAGTCCATAAAAATTAAGTTTTGGTTTCTCAAAGTATAAAACGCCTTCCCTATTGATACTCACAACTAGAACACGGTAGAAACACTGTTTTCTCACTTTTTAAATAAGAACAGTCTAAAACAGGTCTGTAGCTGTCCCAGAGAAGCCCTCGATCAATCATGTTTCTGCAATCTCTAACTTTCATTTCTCTAACTGGGAATAGATATTACTGGTAAAGAAAATATTACAAAGCATTCAACAGTAAGGGTTGCTGACCATTTATTTCTTCCACTAAGGGAAATATGAAGACTTAGGCTGAATTGCAGGAGTCAAATAGCCAGATTCATTAAAAATAGAGCATAACAAAATATATGACATTGAAGCAATGATGCATCTGTGGCAACTTTGAATATACAAATACATGACATTACAATTAGTGAGTATTTTCTTTCTTTTTCTTCCTTTCTTAGTTTATTCAACAAATGAGTACTGAAGACCACTGATGTGGAAATAGTATGCTGACCAGTTTTCTACAGTACAGAAATGAGAGTTTGCTGTTTTTACATGTTGGTAGAGTTACAAAAAGGTACATGAATTGACTTTACCTTTCCAAAAAGTTTGTGATCTAAATTTTGAATTCAGATTTGTAAAATGACAGATGAATGTAATTACTGCATCTAGAGTTCTTAATTGTGAACATAGTGTGGAAAAGGGAAAATTATCTTGCCTCTACCTTTCTAGGTTCTTGGCTGAGACCCCCTCCCCACCATAGTAAAATATGGATTAACAGAAGAAAAACAAACAGAAGTTTAATAATGCATACATCTCCTGGATACATGGGAAATACCAGGAAACCTGAATAACTCTCCAAAATGACCTAAATCACCACTTTAAACACCATCTACAGTGAGGTAGATGACAAAGGCAAAGGATGGTAGAGGTGGAGGGTGAGACCAGTTACTTGAGGTTACCAGGAAAGGCACAGTAAACAAGACACAGGTAAACTTAAATCTGTGATGCAGATTTAAGTCAATGCCTTCTCCAGGAATAAGCATGTCTAGAAATTTAGTCATCCTTTCTTCCTTGTATAGAGAAGGAGATATTCTTACAAATGGAAATTTCCCTTATACATGCAAATATCACTTACAAAAGGCTGTGCAGTTTTCAGAGCATTTTCCCCTGTCTGCTGTTTCTTAAAAATGCTATACCTAAAAATAATCCCTTTGTCAAAGGGACATATTTGAGAGTGGTAAATTCTGCTCCCCTTCAGTTGCATGAGCTTTGGCAAGTTGAAATAGTACTGGTCTGTATGGCAATCTTCTCATATATTCATCGTTTTCATATCCATTTTAAAACAAATGATCCCTATTGACTCCATTATGTAATACAATATCATGTGGCATTCATAGCTGTAAAAGTCACATTAATAATTAACATAATTCGAATTCCTACTTGGGGGACAGTGAGTCTATTGCTGTTGATAACACTTCTCTGGCCCATCTATCCACTTAATTGCACTCAGCTGGGAAGACATAAGTGCTAAAGCACAACAGAGTCCACTTAGGAGGTGAAACCTTGACCCTGAGCCAGTTAGAAGAAGCACATCTTAGTTCCCTTTTCCATCATTCTATGCATGGATAGGTGGACAACTTTCACTTAGAGTCCTCAAAATTGTTGCAGCTATCATCACTTCACAGATTGCTCTTTCTGACAGCTAAGATACTTTCAGTTTTCTGCAAGTTGGTGGAGACTCTTCATGGAATATAAATTGGGGATGTCAGTGGGGGCAGGGGAGAAGCATGTTTTTCCATCAATCAGATTCAGTGGAAAATGAAGTCTACTGTGAAATTGTGCCTCTGTCATTCAAGGTCAAGGAATAGTTAAGTAACATCACTCAAAGAGTGAATCTAGTCTACTGTTCCCTGTTCATGTTCCAGAATCTAGAAGATTGCTTCCTGCTTTTAACACCTTACACCCAGAGGCATAGGAATAAAATGACTTTGGAAAAAGGAGCTCTTATTACTTGAGGGAAGAAAATAAATTTTCATGCCACGTGTTGCTCTTCCTACCTTGGCCTCTAGTTTTCAGTTCCTTTCACTCCTCAATTTCACTCTAATCTGCTCTGCTTTGTGTTCTGGGACCTTGACTTTTATATGCTACTAAGTTCCAGAAGGGATTCAAAACAAGTTTCCCCAAATTGTATCACTGTGGGACACAGCTTATTTTGAGCTGACAGCAGGAAATTTGCCCCTCCCTTAACTACCTAGAAGAATGTAAATTGGGTCTCTTTTCCAGAATAAAAGTTGCTACCAGAGATAAATTTTATGAGTGACCCATCAGTATGGCAGAGTAAACATCTAATTACAAGTATTTTGTGAATCGCCCTTCTACCCTTTGAATTTGGATAGGCCCCTAATCCCATTCCTTAACCGGATGGAATATTTTTCTCATTTTACTTTTCTGTCTTTGAACCTCTCATATACGTGGGGTTCCCATAAATAAAAATTAAATTTGATTTTCTTGTTAATCTGTCTCATGTCACTTTAACTCTTATATTGGCCAGAAGAAACTTTGAAGGGTCAAAGAAACTTTTTCGTCCCCAGCATTATCTTTACCTTTATAATTTTAAAAGAACTACAACTAAAAACTTATTTCATAGAACGTATAAGTAAGTTTACCTTCAATTTCTCATTTGATAATATTACCTTCCACTAAAAAGCTATGAAGCTTTTAGCAGTCTATAATAAAACAATGGATATAGCCTCTACTGACAACAGACAACACTAAGTCCTTTTTTTTTTCTTTTTTTTTTTTTTGTCTACAATCTTGGGCACAACGCTAACATGAAATCTCAGTGAATGATTTCCTGCTTTAATAAACATCCCTCTTCCCATTCATTTTTTTCAAACAAATGTTTTTGTTGTTGTTTGTTTGTTACATTTGCTTTTAGAAAATATGTCATTGTTTCTCTGGGAATAAAAAAAGATATTCTTTGCAATGCACGTGTTTACTAGAAAGTATTGTCTTCCCATCACGAGTTATTGAAGTTTCCATACATGCAGTAATTATTCAATCTCTAAGTCCTCATACATATCCATTTTACTTCAACTATTTCTTGAAATCTCTTGGGTTAAGCAAAACATGGGAAAAAAAGTCATATCTAATACCATTCCCTGAGTTACATTACAATAATGTAATGCACAGAAGAAAGCAGTTTGCTTACCAAGCCATGAAAACTGCTTCTCAGCTAGAATTACATATGTTCTCCTTGACTGAGTTCTAAAGAACATAGATGTATGCATCTGCAAATGCACAGAAAGGGAAAAGAGGGGAAGACAGAAAGTAGAATACAAGTGGATGCACCGACAAGCAACATGCTGGCTGCCTTTGTGTGATGTGACTGTTTCCCATGGGTTTGAACATGAATGAAGAGTTTATTTGTAAAGCAGCTTTTCCTTTTATTCCAATTGCGTATCTTGTCTTCTTTTCAGCCTAATGTAAAGCTATTCAAATCAAGCCCCAATTTTTCTGGTTTTCTAACCTAATTAACATAGCCTTTTCCTGACAGTCAATATCAATGTTACATTCCATGAAATTGCCTTGTATTTTAAAGAGTGTATGTGCAACTCATATTTACTTTCTCTTTCTTACTTAGCCTAAAACAACTGCTATGTAGAGTCCTTACAGGCCATCTACATCCCTCCTGTCTTGATTGGATAGGATTAGAGTTAGAATTTCAACACAGCAATTGTTACAACGCCTCTGCACAGTTAAATATGAGTCATTGAGGCATCTGGGTGGCTCAGTCCATTAAGCGTCCAACTCTTGCATTCAGCTCAGGTCATGATCCTACAGTTCTTTGCATCAAGCCCCATGTCAGGCTCCATGCTCACAGACCAAAGCCTGCTTGGGATTCTCTCTCTCCCTCTTTCTCTCTGCCCCTGCTCACACATGCATGCACACTCAAAATAAATAAAATAAACTTTAAAAAAGTAAAATAAAAATAAATATGAGTCCCGTCTTTGAAAATATTGCACAAACCTGACAATAAAATAGAAAATGGACTCTGTTCTATACAGTGTCATTTCTTCCACATACACATATATGCATTTCACCACATTTAATCATAATAGAATTATATTTGTTTAGTTCAAAATCTGTACCAAAGTACGACCACCAAAATCATTAGTAGACATTAACATTGGCGAATAAATAAGGCAAGTTAATACAGCTGATGACTCTAATTTTGAACATTTTGTAAACCCCTCCAGCCCCCCCTTGGCAATCTAATGTCTTCCCCACAGTTCATCAAGGCTGCAAAGTGTAAGTGGAATGGAAGGGTAGGGCAATCAAAATATGGAATACTGAAAAGGTTGAAGTAGTAAAGTATCTTTCCCAGGATATGTAAGACATTAAAATTTTATTTTAGTGCAGAGATTACATTGGGAAAGGAAAATGGCACAACGAAAAGTCATTATTTTTAAATGACTATTTCATAAAGATTCTATAGTAGAAAATTGATCTCTTTCTTTTAGTCTCAAATCTTAACATTTTTTGTCATAATTTTAAGCTACATTTATTTAAGCTCACCTAAAACTTTATATATATATATATATTATGTTACATAAAGGTTTGGCAGTTTCTATGTTGGAATTCTGTGTACTTATTGGCATTATAGATCCCAGACTTTAATATAATGCCTAATGATATGTGCTGTAATATACGTAGAGTTGACAGCCAATAAAATATTATTTATACTGAAATAAGCTTTTTGAGGGCTTTGAGGGTTACATCCTGTACCTGAAATTCTAACTAGTTTTATTATTATAAGTTCAGAAAGTCTTCTAGCTGAGTAACATTCCTTTCTGCATATTTGTGTTAAAATTTCCTGTCACTGTTCTTCCCTTTAGTTGTTTTCTCTTACTTTAAGATTCAGGTCATTACAACAGAGGGTAGTCGATTCTCTCAAGAGATCTCAGCCTGCAGAGTTTTGATGAATGTATCAGTCTGAACACAGGGATTTACCTAATTTATTGTTTCCCAAGATGATACAATACATTTTTAGGACAAACTTACTGCAAGTTGCAAATCAGATGCACATTCATTCTTTCAAAAGCAATATTTAAACATCCACTCTCTCTTAGAGTATTGTTCCAGACTAGCCAGTCTCAGTGTGGCCCCTGCTACATTTCACGGGTCCAGGACGTGAAATAATTTTCATAATAATACTAAGATCACGTCTGCCTTTTTCACTGTTAATCTCTCAAGAGAGTATGATGAAGTCTTCTAGGACCTTTAGGATATGAGATATCACAAAAGATTGACTATAGAAACAATGAAAACCCATCTCTCATGTTGTCAGTCATTGAAAAGATGGGCAGAAGTATACAATAAAGGCACCTTTTCTTATTAAACATGTTGTGCTTTAGAAAATGTATTTTTAAAATAAGTTATTTTTTGTTAATATGTTTATTATAGTTACTAAGTGGCTCAGTTGGTTAAGTGCCCGACTTCTACTCAGGTCATGATCTCGCAGTTCATGGGTTTGAGCCCAGCATCCAACTCTGTGCTGACGTCTCAGAGTCTGGAGCGTGCTTCCGATTCTGTCTCCCTCTCTCTCTGCCTGTCCCCTACTTGTGCTCTGTCACTCTCTCTGTCTCAAAAATAAATAAGCATTAAAAAAAATTAATAATGAAGTAGCTTTATCTATTTCAGAATTTTAATTCCTATAAAGGTAAATTTGACAAACATTACATAAAAAAGTTGTCCAGAGTCTTTAATAATATTGAAGGATCTGAAGGGACCCTGACACAACAAGATTTCTAAGTTGCTCTTCTATATTCTAGAATCTAGAGTGTAAATGAGGCTTTTCCATCCTATTTCTGACAATTCATAGCACAGTAGTGTAGCCTACATTACCGTGGGCTGTAGCTATCTTCCTGTTATTGCTTGTTGCTTGTTCATTTTTTTTTTTTTTGAGACAGAGAGAGACAGAGCACCAGTGGGGGAGGGGCAGAGAGAAAGGGAGACACAAAATCAGAAGCAGGCTCCAGGTTCTGAGCTAGCTGTCAGCACAGAACCCGATGCGGGGCTTGAACACACTAACCATGAGATCATGACCTGGGCTGAAGTGGGACGCTTAACCGACTAAGCCACTCAGGCACCCCAGCTTGTTCTAAAACAGAGAAATCCCCTCAGACGTAACTTGAATTGATCTTCTGCACAACATATCATAGTGAAACTGGCAAAATATAAGGGCAAAGAAAGAATTCTGAAAACAGCAAGGGATGAAAGGGCCCTAACATACAAAGGGAAACTTATCAGAGTGGTTACAGACCTATCTACTGAAACTTGGCAGACCAGAAAAGAATGACAAGAAATCCTCAATGTGATGAACAGGAAAAAAAAATGCAGCCAAGAAACCTCTATCCAGCAAGCCTGCCATTCATAATAGAAGGAGAGATAAAAGTCTTTCCAAATAAACAAAAATTAAAAGAATTTGTCACCACTAAACCAGCCCTACAAGAAATCCTGAGGGGGACTCTCTGAGGGAAATGTTGCAAGGAATGCAAGATACCAGAGACACCACCACAAGCATGAATTCCACAAGGACACGATGACTCTAAACCCATATGTTTCAATAACACTGAATGTAAATGGACTAAATGCTCCAATAAAAAGACATAGGGTAGCAAAATGGATAAAAAAACCAAAATCCACCTATTTGCTCTCTACAAGAAACTCATTTTAGATTGGAGAACACCTTCAAATTGAAAGTAAGAGGATGGAGAAATATATACCATGCTACTGGAAGTCAAAGTAGCTATACTTCTATCAGACAAATTGCACTTTAAAGTAAAGACAGTAACAAGGGATGAAGAAAGGCATTATATAATAATTATAAGGTCTATCCATCAGGACGAGGTAACAATTATAAATGTCTACACACCTAAAATGGAAGCACCTAAATATATAAGACAATTAATCACAAACAGAAACAATCTTATGGATAAGAATGTGCTAATAGCAGGGGACTTTAATATTCCACTTACAGCAATGGATAGATCAACTAGACATAAAGTCACTAAAGACACAAGGGACTTGAATGACACATTGGACCAGATGAATATGACAGATATATTTAGAACTCTACAATCTAAGGTCATGGAATCACTTTTTTCTCAAGTGCACATGGCACATTTCTCCAAGATAGATCACATTCTGTGACATAAAGCAGCCCTCAATAAATATAAAATAATTGAGATCATACCATGCACACTCTCATATCACAATGATATGAAACTTGAAATCAACCACAGGAAGAAGCCTGGAAAATCTCCAAACACATGGAGGTTAAAGAACACCCTACTAAAGAATAAATGGGCCAATCAGGCAATTAGAGAAGAAATCTAAAAATATATGGAACCGGGCGCCTGGGTGGCTTAGTCGGTTAAGCGTCCGACTTTCACTTAGGTCATGATCTCGCGGTTCGTGGGTTCGAGCCCCGCGTCGGGCTCTGTGCTGACTGCCAGCTCAGAGCCTGGAGCCTGTTTCAGTCTGTGACTCCCTCTCTCTCTGACCCTCCCCTGCTCATGCTCTCTCTCTCTCTCCTAGAAATAAATAAAACATTAAAAAAAAAATAAAAAATAAAAATATATGGAAACAAATGAAAATGAAAACACAACAATTCAAAATCTATGGGATGTGGCAAAGGCAGTCTTAAGAGGAAAGTACATTGCTCTCCAGGCCTATTTCAAGAGATTAGAAAAAGCACAAGTCCAAAATCTAACAGCTCACCTAAAGGAACTAGAGGCAGAGCAACAAGAACGCCCTAAACCCAGTAGGAGAAGAGAAATAGTAAAAATTAGAGCAGAAATAAACAACATAGAGACCAAAGAAACAATTGAACAGATCAATGAAACCAAGAGTTGGTTTTTTGAAAAAACAAACAAAATTGACAAACCTCTAGCCAGACTTATCAAGAAGAAAAGAGAGAGCACCCAAATAGACAAAATTATGATTGAAAATGGACATATTACAACCAACCCTTCAGAAATACAAGCAATTATCAGGGAATACTATGAAAAATTATATGCCAACATATTGGACAACTTAGAAGAAATGGCCAAATTCCTAAACACACACTCACTACCAAAATTCACACAGGAAGACATAGAAAACCCGAATAGACCCATAACGAGTGAAGAAATCGAATCAGTTATCAAAAATCTCCCAACAAATAAGAGCCCTGGGCCAGATGACTTCCCTGGAGAATTCTACCAGACATTTAAAACTGAGTTAATACCCATTCTTCTCAAGCTATTCCTTCCAAAAAGTAGAAATTGAAGGAAAACTTCTGGACTCATTTTATGAAGCCAGCATCACTCTGATTCCCAAGCCAGACAGAGACCCAGCAAAAAAAGAGAACTACAGGCCAATACCCTTGATGAATACAGATGCAAAAATCCTCAACAAGATACTTGTAAATCGAATTCAACAGCACATAAAAAGAAATACCCACCATAATCAAGTGGGATTCATTCCTGGGTTACAGGGCTGGTTCAATATTTGCAAATCAATCAATGTGATACATCACATCAACAAAAGAAAAGATAAAAACCATATGATCCTGTCAATAGATGCAGAAAAAGCATTTAACAAAATACAGCATCCCTTCTTAAAAAAGACCCTCGAGAAAGTCGGGTAGAGGGAACTTACTTAACCATCATAAAAGCCATCTATGAGAATCCCTCAGCTAACATCATTCCCAATGGGGAAAAATTGAGAGCTTTTCCCCTGAGATCAGGAACACGGCAGGGATGTCCACTCTCACCACTGTTGTTTAACATAGTGCTGGAAGTCCTAGCATCAGCAATTAGACAACAAAAGGAAATAAAAGGCATCAGAATTGGCAAAGAAGTCAAACTTTCACTTTTTGCAGACGACATGATACTCTACATAGAAAACCCGACAGACTCCACCAGAAGCCTACTAGAACTGATCCATGAATTCAGCAAAGTTGAAGGGTACAAAACCAACGGACAGAAATCTGTTGCATTTGTATACACCAATAATGAAGCAACAGAAAGAGAAATCAGGAAACTGATCTCATTCACAATTGCATGAAAAAACATAAAATACCTGAGAATAAAGTTAACCAATGATATAGGAGATCTGTATGATGAAAACTATAGAAAACTTATGAAGGAAATTGAAGAAGACACAAATAAATGGAAAAATATTCCATGCTCATGGGTCGAAAGAATAAATATTGTTAAAATGTCGTTACTACCCAAAGCAATTTACACATTCAATGCAATTCCAATCAAAATTGCACCAGCATACTTCTCAAAACTAGAACAAACTATCTTAAAATTTGTATGGAACCACAAAAGACCCTGAATAGCCAAAGTAATCTTGAAGAAGAAAACCAAAACGAGAGGCATCACCATCCCAGACTTTAGCCTCTACAACAAAGCTGTCATCATCAAGACAGTATGGTATTGGCACAAAAACAGACACATAGACCAATAGGAAAGAATTGAGGACTCAGAATTGGACCCAAAAGTATACAGCCAACTAATCTTTGACAAAGCAGAAAAGAGTATCCAATGGAAAAAAGACAGCCTCTTTAACAGATGGTGCTGGGAGAACTGGACAAAAACATGCAGAAGAATGAAACTAGATTATTTTCTCATACCATACACAAAAATAAACTCAAAATAGATAAAGGACCTGAATGTGAGACAGGAAACCATCAAAAGCCTAGAGGAGAAAGCAGGAAACATCCTCCTTGACCTCAACCACAGCAATTTCTTACTTGACACAACCCCTAAGGCAAGGGAATCAAGGACAAAAATGAACTACTGGGACGTCATCAAGATGAAAAACTTCTGCACAGCAAAGGAAACAATCAATAAAACTAATAGGCAACTGACAGAATGGGAAAAGATAGTTGCAAATGACATATCACATAAAAGGCTAGTATCCAAAATCTATAAGGAACTCATCAAACTCCACACCCAAAAAGCAAAAAACCCAGTAGAGAAATGGGCAGAAGATATGAACAGACACTTCTCTAAAGAGGACATCCAGATGGCCAACAGACACATGAAAAGATGCTCAGTGTCCCTCCTCATCAGGGAAATACAAATCAAAACCACACTGAGATACCACTTCACGCCTGTCAGAGTGGCTAAAATGAACAAATTAGGTGACTATAGATGTTGGTGAGGATTTGAAGAAATGGGCACCCTTCTACACTGTTGGTGGGAATGTAAGCTGGTGCAACCCCTCCGAAAAACAGTATGGAGGTTCCTCAAAAAATTAACAATAGAACTCCCCTATCAATCAATAGCACTGCTAGGAATTTACCCAAGAGATCCAGGAGTGCTGATGCATAGGGGCACATGTACCCCAATGTTCACAGCAGCACTCTCAACAATAGCCAAAACATGGAAAGAACCTAAGCGTCCATCAATGGACGAATGGATCAAGAAGATGTGGTTTATCTATACCATGGAATACTACATGGCAATGAGAAAGAATGAAATCTGGCCATGTGTAGCAACATGGATGGACCTTGAGGGTGTTATGCTGAGCAAAATAAGTTAGGCAGAGAAGGCAGATACTATATGTTTGCACGTATAGGTGGATTAGGAGGAAGCTACCGGAGGACCATGAGGGAGAAGGGGAAATATAGTTGGGGAGAGGAAGGGAGGCAAACCATGAGAGCCTTTTGAATGCTGAGAACAAACTGAGTGCTGATGGGGGTAGGGGAAAGGGCATGGGGAGGGCACTTGTTGGGATGAGCACTGGGTATTATATGTAAACCAACTTGACAATGAACTCTTTAAGAAAAAAAATTGCCTCCAGTCATCAAGCAGCATATGCCATTTCTTAGGATGATGAAAGCATCTGGAAGAAATGTCTACTAGATAGTGTATTTTGTTGCTCTGGTTCTCTCAATTCCAGTGATTCTTTAGGGGTGCAAAAGAAAGATCTCAGTTCATAGTCTTTAAAGTTTTCCTTATCCTCTTATTAGCTGCTGCTTGGGTAAAAACCTAGGTCCAGGTAGAAGACTTTACATCTTGAAAGGAAGAATGTGGAACTCCAAAATACACCACTTCAGCAAGAGGGGCATTTCCAGCTGAAGACAATCAACATCCAACAAAGTTAGGAAGAGCTGTTGACTTTCTTCTTAACTGCTTGAAAGGATTTAGAAGGCCCATACCTGGAGGGAGATAATTCCAAAGATAACTTTATCACAAAGACCTATCTGCATGGCTTGGAAAACATTTGTTTCCCAAACATTTGCTCTTCTCATCTTGCTGTGAACTGCTTTCCTCCCCTTTGAAGTCGCAGACCTGTGCCCCCTTCTGTGCTCAGGATGGCATCTCCAGTTGTTTGACTGCCTTGGATCTCATGTCTTTGGGACTCCCATACGTATGAATTTTCTTTTCTCCTTTGAGTCTGTCTTACTTGTAATTATTAGACCAGTTAGAGAATTTAGAAGGGAAGAAACATTTTCCACCCTTACAGTATGTATAGTCACTTCACCATCTAGCTTGCCCAACTGTGTCATTAAGGATGATTCAATATGCATTCTAAGATCCTTAAAACTAATTATGTATTCTTACTCTTTTGTACTTGTTTGTTTATATCTGCTGCCGTATGAGACAATTCATATCCACACTGGGCTAGACAAATTATATCATTCCAGGTCTTCCAGTTTTCCTCTTTGTGTTTACTGGATCAAAACCCGAGTTGTACACATGTTTAATTGAACAGAGTTTTTCTCATCTAGCAATGAAGAAAACTCCACAGCCTTCAGATATGGACTACTTGGTTAGAACCTTAGCTTCACTATGAGTTATTTATATGACCTGGAGCAAATTAATAACGTATCAAGATCTCTATTTGTTCATCAGTAATGCTATGAAAAATAATAGTATCTATTTTATGAGGTTATTGTTAGAACTACATGGGTTGAAACACATTAAGTTCATAAACATGCAGGCATACAGGAAACTTTGAATTAATATGTTATGATTTTCTTATTTTATGGTTAAACTTCAACTCTTGATGACCTTCATTTCTTCCCCTGCTTAGTTTCATCAAATTTTGACATAATCTTTCAGTCTAATATGATGTGGGAAACCAAAGTGAAAGAAAAAAATTAAATGTCCTCACTACATATGGCCCATTGACAAGTTCTTAACGCCAGCAAAGAGACCCTCCTTTGGGAACTCAGTGGCCTGTATGTTGACACTTTGTTGAGGGCAAAAGGCAATCTTAGCCTGATCTCTCAGAGTCTACTTTAAACATATAAAAATTCCTTTGGAAACTTCCTTTATCTCTAACCACCCCCGCCCCCCATACATGTTGGCAATCATCCTCCAGGCATATAGCCCACTGAAGAGTCTAAAGACTGAGGGTTTATTAAATAGCAATAAACGACCTTTTCTTAACAATAGCTAACACCTCCCCCCACCCCACCCCCGCAAGGGCCTGGAAACCTTCTTTCGAAAATAACCTGGAGGCTTGTGCTGTCCCTAACCCCTCCCAACTTGAAAATACATAATCAGCCACTCCTCAGGATGCCAGGGGATCATCATGCCCATGAATGATGATTTGCCCATGAATCTTGTCCAGGTGCCTAATAAAACCACCTTTTTGCACCCAAGGCTTCCTAAGGATTCTTTCTGGGCTGTTAGCTCTGAAACCCAACATTTCCACATCATAATAAATTCATTACTTTTCTTTCTGCAAAAATGTATACAAGTAATTTAAGAAGTAGATTTTGGTTAAATTCAGTCTGTGTTGAATTGTCTTTTTTTAAAATTACAATTATAACTTGGATATGTTTTTTTCAATTTCAGATACATTAAAAAATTTTTTTAATGTTTCTTCACTTTTGAGAGAGAGAGACAGAGAGATAGGGTGTGAGCTGGGAAGGGGCAGAGAGAGGGAGATAGAATCTGAAGCAGGCTCCAGGCTCTGAGCTGTCAACACAGAGCCTGACGCGGGGTTCAAACTCAAGCCTTGAGATCATGACCTGAGCCAAAGTCAGACACTTAATCAACTGAGCCACCCAGGCACCCATAAAATTTAAGATATTAATTGTGCCCGTGAAGCTGACATGCAAACAATATGTTTGGTACTAAATTTTTTCCGGTTTTATTGACATATAATTGACATATAATATTGTATTGGTTTTAGGTGTATAACATGACTATTTGGCATGTGTATGTTGCAAAATGATTAATTACCATTATAAGCTTAATTAAACCAGTAACCTCACATACTCTTTTTTTTTTTTTAGATTTCTATTTGTTCTTACAGGTTTCTTATTTCTGTCTCACTCTCTCTTACACACACATACACACACACACACACGATTATGATCATTTTTTTTTAACTTGAAGGCTGATATTTAGAATCAAGATGCTTTTGAGGAAGAAAAAAAAGACATGTGGTCAACATGAAATTATAATGAAACCTATACCATAGTTCTAGGTATGAAATAATTTTCTGGGAAAAATCCCAATTCCAATTTTGTTGTAAACCAGAGCTATCCATTTTAATATGAAATTATATTAAAACACACATTAATTCATAAACCAAAGTAATCCAAATCCAGAAAAATTATAACAACTTTGAAGAGAAAGCAGATTCAGATATCTTCTTTATTGATAATAATGGCATTAATCTCTCAAAAACTCCAAACTTGTTTGTTTAAACTAAGCTCAATTGGATAAGAAAGTAATTTTAGCAGTAAAATTTTTTTAAGAGGGGGTCTGATTTTGACCCTAAGCCTTCATAGAGTCAAATACAATATGCACCAATTTTTAAATATATAGGCAGAAAAGTAAAGCACTCTATGTTATAGGTCAGTTAGATAGTTAAGGCATGTAATTATACATGATGATATATATATGTATTTTTTTGCCTATGCAATTCCCTTTTTAAATATACCCTCAGAGAGAATGTATTAACCATGTTCTCAATTACCCGTACCTATTTTTTCCATAGCAATTTCAAATAATAGAAAAACTGTATTTCTTAATTTGTTTATAATTTATTATCTAACTTCACTAGAATGTAAGCTCAGTGAAACCAAGGATATTTTCCTGTTTTCTGAATGTATGTATTCCCAGCTTCCAGGAGCATTTCTAGTCCATACTACAATGAATGTATTTAGACATAGTATTTATAAAACCTCTTTAGAACATTTAATTTCCTTTAAAAATACATTTTAGGATATAATTCAATTATTATATTAAATGAACTTTGGAAGACTCTACAAATAAATGAAAACAATGACTAATATATATGTGTGTGTGTGTATGTATATATATATATAATTTTGGTGTCATTAGTTATTAATTTGATTGATGTGACCAGAAATCTATTTCAGAGATCCTCTATATTCAAATGTCTTTTCTCACTAAACACAATGAACTCTACCATATTTTTTTTTTTGTTTTAATGTTTATGTATTTTTGAGGGACAGAGAGATATAGAGCATGAGTGAAGGAGGGGCAGAGAGAAAGAGACTCAGAATCCGAAGCAGGCTCCAGGTTCTGAGTTGTCAGGACAGAGCAGGGCCCGAACCTATGAACCATGAGATCATGATTTGAGGCGAAGGCAGCCACCTAACTGACTTAGCCACCTAGGCGCCCCATAGCTCTATCATATTTTTAAATATTTGGGGAAAATCAAGAAAGTTGTCTTATTTATCCTTAACAAAATGAGTATGCCCCAATTAACTAAATATGAGTGCTAGTGATGAAGGATGAGCTGTATTTTCCACCTTGAAAACTGAAATAGAAGTTTGAAAGAGATTCTATCATTTGAAGATTTAGTTCGTTTCCTTATAATAAGGCAGTCATTGATAAGGACATTATTGTTAGTTATCTAACCTCACTACAACTGTAAAACTCTAAAATACAGACACAGTGAGTACAAGTCTACATGGATGAAATTAACTTTATTTTTATTTGTTATAGAATCAGGTAAAAAATGGAATAAGCTTTTATAATTTTGGATAGTATATTCATACCATCCAGTGTAATTCATAAGCTAAACAAGATATCGGAAATAAACTTTATAATCCCCTTAAATAAGGGGATCGGGACATTACTTATATGAGCATTCACCCTCCAAAACAGTTAAAGTGTGGTGTGGTACAAATCTTAAATTGCATATATTTAGGACAAATGTCATAAACATGAAGATACTTGGATAAGGAAAATCAAGCAGCAGTTGCAAATACAAGATCTAGGACAGGACTGTCAGTTGTTCGCTATATTGATTTATTATTTTTTCTGTAATAATAGAAATTTTAGGGGCATCTGGGTGGCTCAGTCAGTTAAGCAACCAACTCTTGAACTCAGCTCAGGTCTTGACTCATGGTTATGAGTTCAAATGTCCCAGTGGGCTCTGCCCTTGGTGTGAAGCCTGCTTAAAATAACAACAATAAGAAATTTTGCCTAGTGTCAGCAAAAATGTAGCTAAAGCCTACATGCTCCAGATTTCCTTGCAGTTTAATAAGATCATTTGACTAGGTGCCAGCCAATGCGAGTAGGAGGACATATCATGTGCAACCTAAGAATCATGCCCTTAAAGAGAAAGACTATGCCTTTCCTTTTTCTTTTAAGGACAACTTTTCATTGTCCTTAAAAACGTCGTTGTGGCAGTAGCCATAAAATCCATCCCAGAACAAAAGTTGAAAACCATAGATTAATGAAGCAGTATGCAAGGAATAAGAGTCTTGGTCACTGGATGTTTTCATCAAGTATGCTGTTCTACTGAACCTTGATAGCCAACCTCTTGATTAAAAGACAGAAAAATAAAATTATGTAATTTTTATATTCACTACCTTTCATAGATTCTTTGTTATAGTATCTTAGAGTATACTCTGACTAATACAAGTTTCAATCCAGAGGTTATAAAGATAGATAATGCTAACAATGAGCAGTTTTCTTCTTAAATGGGTAATTCAGTAAAGTCCAAGTTGTTGCAGGATATTATTTTCATATATGCACTCCTTATATGTCTACCTAAAATATATTCGGAGACTTTGGTACTTGTATACAGATAGTTGTTTAAGGAATGCTTTGGCAACTATTCAATACTCTGGCAAGAAATTAGTTCTGGATAGAATGAGAATGTGAGTTGGATATAGTTTCTTAGATGCTCTCTCAGGGAGCTCTGGCACTGTTTTGAATTAAGGTGAGAAAGTCAGCTACTCATGCCATGACATTGAAACGCCCAGAATTCGAGAGAACCCCAAAAACAGACCACCAGAGACCAGAGTCAAAGCCAAGCGGCAAGGTTGTTTATTTGCAGGTTCGAACCCGGTCCTCCGCGCATTCGTTGCCGGTGACGCTGAGAGGCCCTGAACAAAGCCTCTGCAGCCTTTTTATAGACAGAAGTAAACAAGTCATGGGGAGGGACAGATTTCCATGGTTACAAGTTTGCCATTGGTTAACATTCAAATGTGAACATATACCGTATCTGATTGGTTCCCGCCATCAGGTTTGGCTGGATCTAATTACATTTGGGATACCTTTGAATTCAGTCTATCATAGAGCGAGTTTAAAGTCTTGTTTGGCGACTAACAGGTTAACATCTCTCTCTCCAGGCCCTTCCCTCAGCAAGGTGGGGGGTGGCTGCTGGCCTTTTGGGAGTGGCTGCCGCCCTGAGGCTAGTCCCTTGGGCAATCCGGCGGCGGGGAAGCGAGCCTTAAGCATTGTTACAGAAGCAGAAAGAGCTGGTTAGGTATTAGCTTCCCGCAGCGCAGGCATTTGCTCAGAAGCGGAAAAGCTGGTTAAGTTTATTTAGGCCTCTCATTCCCCCCTTTTCTTTGGTACTTGGGGAGCCAATCTTGGGTCCCATTGACTAAAGAGATGATAAGTCTCCAGTATCTACGGGTTGGTACTGTGACCTTAGTACCATTACCTGGATTGTATTGAGCTTATCTCTGATAAAGTTTAACAGTTTGTTGAAGACAATGGGGCCTATGGTCAGAAGTATCAACCAGATCAGCCCAAACCATGATGTCCGGTGGCCATTTCACATTGAAAGTGGGCCATTCTGTGCAGCAGTAAGTTTAAAATGGACCCTCCCTAACAGTCACTGAGAGGTTATGGGCTAACATTAAGTCTAGGGGTTTGGATGAAGTCTGTCTCATAACGTCAGTCTCAGTCACAAGGTAATAAACACCAACAGAGAAAATTGACAATTCGACATAGACATACACAGAGAGAGACTGATAACAGAGTCCGCTGTGCACAGACACAGACACAGAGAGACCGATAACAGAGTTCGCTGCGCACAGACACAGACACAGAGAGACCGATAGTAGAGTTCGCTGCGCACAAACACAGAGACACAGAGACCGATAACAGAGTTCGCTGCGCACAAACACAGAAGGCTAGCCAACAGAAGAAGGCGCCGGCCTCGAACCGGTGCGCCCCCCAGAAGAAGGCGCCGGCCTCGAACCGGTTCGCCCCCCAGAAGAAGGCGCCGGCCTCGAACCGGTGCGCCCCCCAGAAGGCGCCGGCCTCGAACCGGTGCGCCCGCCGGCCTCGAACCGGCTCACCCGCCGGCCTCGAACCGGCTCGCCCGCCGGCCTCGAACCGGCTCACCAGATGGGCACCGTAGGACGTCTCCTCGGTCCCTACCGACTGCTCTATAGCGCGTCCGCCAGAGCCAGTACAGTCCCCGATGCAGATTCCGCGCGGCAGAAACCGAAACAAACAGATAAGACAGAAACTGATGCTGAGACAAACAGACAGACAGAGCCGGCTCACTTACCGATAGGTCTTAGGAACAACCCGTTGACTTGGGGTCTGGTGGGTCTGGAGGGGAAATATCCCGGATGAGCCCCCATATGAAACGCCCAGAATTCGAGAGAACCCCAAAAACAGACCACCAGAGACCAGAGTCAAAGCCAAGCGGCAAGGTGTTTATTTGCAGGTTCAAACCCGGTCCTCCGCGCACTCCTTGCCGGTGACGCTGAGAGGCCCTGAACAAAGCCTCTGCAGCCTTTTTATAGACAGAAGTAAACAAGTCATGGGGAGGGACAGATTTCCATGGTTACAAGTTTGCCATTGGTTAACATTCAAATGTGAACATATACCGTATCTGATTGGTTCCCGCCATCAGGTTTGGCTGGATCTAATTACATTTGGGATACCTTTGAATTCAGTCTATCATAGAGCGAGTTTAAAGTCTTGTTTGGCGACTAACAGGTTAACATCTCTCTCTCCAGGCCCTTCCCTCAGCAAGGTGGGGGGTGGCTGCTGGCCTTTTGGGAGTGGCTGCCGCCCTGAGGCTAGTCCCTTGGGCAATCCGGCGGGCGGCGGGGAAGCAGGCCTTAAGCTTTGTTACAGAAGCAGAAAGAGCTGGTTAGGTATTAGCTTCCCGCAGCACAGGCATTTGCTCAGAAGCGGAAAAGCTGGTTAAGTTTATTTAGGCCTCTCAACATCAACCACTTAATGGATATAGTTTGTCTCCAATGAGCCACTTCCACAGAGGGACCCAACTGTAAGATGTCATGAGCCAACTCTGCTTGCAGTCAGGAATAGAAGTACTTCTGCTCTGAAGGGAGTTTGGGGAGCGCGCAGTGCCCAAAGGGTCCACCTCTCACACCACTAAGATCCACCACTTTCAATTAGTATATACATTTCATCTGGGAATAGATCTTTCAAGACTGTCATTCCTTCACTTGATATTACAACTCACATTCATCACCTTTGGTTCCCTTTATCCTTAGCAGACACTGCTCATCTCATGGTCTTGGAGATTTATTTAGTGAAGTGACCCAGACTTTCGTCTGCGAGGGTTCTGAGCCCTTGTTCATTGTGCCTTTTTCTGGTTCCTGCATTTCAACAATCATCATAAAAACTGAGTAAGGGTGTACCAAGACAGATACACCTGTCTCTTCATTCAGTAGAAACATATTCTTACCATTACCAGGTTTGTAATGGTAACTCTACTCCTTTAGAATTAATGCTGATTGATTAACCAGGATCAATTATCCCTGCCGGCAAGATGACTCCTTTCCTTGCCTGTTATTCTAGTGGAACAGAGTGTGAACAGATTGCTCATACATAAAGCTTAATGTTTAATGGAACTCGTCCTCTATTCCCTGATGGAAGTGTTCCGGCTTTATGAACGGAACCTCTGGACCTGTTGTTATGCCCAGATCGGGAGACCCCAAAGACCACCGAGGAGCCGATTCCGATGCAAACACTCAGGGACTCCAATGCACCCCAGCTCAGCGGTGATGGTATGGAGCCCCGAACTCAAGGTCGCAGGGCTTTTTATTGCGGTTACAGTGGGATTCGGGGGCTCTCCAGCGTGGCAGTCCCTGATAGGTTGATTTTTAGCACAGGCTGTCTTGTCAGTACCCGATTAACTCGGCCCATCTGGTCTGACCACAAACTGCCAACAGGAACGTCTTGGGACATAGGCGCCTCTTTTAAACTGATTGGCTGTTGCTGTTGCTAAGGAAGTAACTGAGGGCAGGCTGCCTAAGTACTTCCTGCAGTTTTTCCTGGGACTGGGTTCAGGCCTAGTTCACCATCAAGATGGAGGCTTTTTCTAACATGGAGTCAGTTAGGTTTAGGTCTCACACTGTCAAGCTGAAAATTGCAAGAATGAAGAGCACAGATTTCCCAAGAGGGCAACTAAGAACGATGGTTAATGGGGCCACTCCTACTTCCACTCCTCTATCTGCAGACTCCTCTGGTTTACCTGATGGGTATTCAGAGCCACAACGGAGAAGTCTAAGGTGAGTGCTCTGCTTCTGGTTGAATCACTGGATAGTTGGTACTACCAGGGGAGGTGCTAGCATCCCTTGAAAGAAGAACAGCAAGACAAAGCACGTCCGGGGACTGGGAAATGGTAAGTGGTAGATTAACACTCTCTAAGACCTACAACCAGTCAAAGATTTATAATTGCTGGGGCACTTGGCTGGTGCAGTCGGTTAAGTGTCCAACTTCAGCTCAGATCAAGATCTCTCGGTTGGTGGGTTCAAGCCCCTGTCGGGCTCTGTGCTGACTGCCAGCTCAGAGCCTGGAGCCTGTTTGAGATTCTGTATCTCCCTCTCTCTCCGACCCTCCCCTGCTCACATTCTGTCTCTCTCTTTCTCTCTCTCATAAATAAATAAAACATTAAAAAAAATTGTAACTGCCATATTTGTGCCCAAATTTCAAGAAAAATGTCCACACATATATTATGTGTATATTTATGTTTAAGTTTGTATGTATGAGCTTATCCACATACTGAAGCATGCTAAAGCTAATCTTTGGCATTTCTTTTTACCCCTAAGAAAAGTATTATCATTTTTATATGCAATTTCGTATTTTTTGTTTTTTTCATTATAATTACTTCAAACATCTTTTCTTCCATCTGCCTTATTTTTTATATTTCCAATGTATGTATTTTAGACCCTTTTTCTGGTTGACTGTTTTTAAATAATCATCTATCTTTCAAAATGTTATATCTATTTATTTATATTCTAGAAATATTTTTGAAAATACATTAGTACCCAATTTTCCTCTACTTCTTTTTAGATACTTTATTTCAGTGAATTTTGTGACTCTACTTCAATTTCCTTAGCCTGTTTCTTGCATCTGTGTTCCTTGCATCTGTTGTTTTTGTCACTCTATCTCCCATCTTATTACCCAACACTGCAGCCATTTAAAAAAAAAGTCTTAACTGCAAATGTTATCCTTTTCCTAGAAATATAATTATCTCCTTTCTCATAATTAAAATTAAATATTTATGATCTCTTTGTTAAAAAAGTATTTTTATAATTTTGATGTATTTAAATTTTAAAAATATATTTATGATAGTTGTAAAATAAATAATATTTTGAATTTTATTCAAGCAAAAAGATATTTCTTTTATATTTCTTTGACAAATGAACTCTTTGGTTGATATTAATACTAATTTTTACATGTTAGACAATATACTTTGTACCACAAATGTAAAACTGATTTATTTTCTAGCAGCCCAGTATATCACGCAATAAGCATTTAAGCTATTTTTCATCCAAGGTGTCTGTCTGCTCACTTAGTTTGATGGGCAGAAACTATTATTTCAATTTGTTTGAATTCTCTGTGGATACCTTGGGTATACCTTCCTAATGTCTTTCTAAGAAAGAAAAATCATTTCATAATTTTCTCCTTTCTACATTATGTGGTCAGTTAAAGTAGTTATTTCTTCCAGAGTCAGGAGCCAAGTTTTGTGTAAAATAAGCTATATTCAGCTTCTAAAATAAATCAAATTCATCATAAGCATTTTTTTTCTGCCATGAATGGAGAAAGGTTCTGGGGACGATTAAATATGTCTTCACACAAGTATATTTTCACTGTTTATTATGCACCAGACACAATCTAGTCACAGAAACTAGAGCACATAATAGGAACAAAAAGTTTCTCGTATTTTTAGAGGGAGAAAGAACAAAAATAAATAATATTTCAGATGTCAGTAAATGACAAAAAGAGAAGGAAATCAGGATGTGGGAAACCAAGAAAGGCAATAAAATGTGACTTCTCAGTGATCTGAGAAGGTCTACCCCTAGTGGGAGGTTTGAGCACAGAAAGTGAGAGGCAAGCCATTGACCAGGTGGTGAAAAACTGCAGACAAAGGAAAAACATGCAGAAGTCTGAGGAAGAAGGCCTAGTGTGATTCTTAAGGAACAGCTAGACGAACAGTATAACTGAATTAGATAAAGATTAGGAAAGCAGTAATTGAGATAAGGTTAAAAGTGTAGAAGCCTGGGCAATGTGAGCCATTGGAAATATTGGGTTTTGCTCTGAGTCCAGCAGACACTGGGTATGAGGAGAGGAGAAATGTGGTTTGACATTCATTTTTAAAATATTATCTCTTGATCAGGGATATAATAGACTACAGAAGATAAGAGTCAAAAGCAGGGAGATCCATTAGGATACACTGTTATAACTGAAGTAAACTATAGTGATGTTCACACTTAAGGAGGTAACAGTGGAAGGGAAGAACTTAAATTTTTTATTTATTTTAAGATAGGCCTGATAGGATTTATGGATGGATTCAAGGTCCAATAAGAGAAAGACCAAGCACAGAAATGACTTCATTTTTTTTCCCAGGAAACAAGAGTGGTAGAGTTGCTATTAAGTGAAACACAATAATTTTGCAGGCAAGAGGCTTGGGGAGGTAATATCAAAACTTCAGCTCTGAAAAATGGAAACATGAAGAGCCTGGAAGACTTAAAAAAATTTTTTTTAACATTTATTCGTTTTTTTTTTTTTCTTTTGAGACAGAGAGAGGCAGCATGAGCAGGGGAGGGGCAGAGAGAAAGAGAGGGAAACAAAGAACAGAAAGCAGGCTCCAGGCTGTAAACTGTCAGCTCAGAGCCTGATGGTGGGCTCAAACCCATGAACCCCACGAGATCATGACCTAAACAAAAGTCCACTGCTCAGTTGACTGAGCCCCATATGTGCACAGAGCCTGGGAGACTTTTCCATGGAATTTTAATTCAGCTTCTGGATCGAAGGGTATAGGGCTGAAGGCAGTAGTTATGACTAGTAATCAATATGTTTTTTTCTTGGTGCATAGATAGCAAATCTACATCTTTACACACAAATATACTGGCACTTATGCAATATGATAAATAACACGATACCTATTTCTTAATCTAACTTTGCTTCATCTCCTACAATTTTAACTTAAACATATACTCAGAACTAGAAAACTATCATAAACCAATAGTTAGTTGGTTAATGAAGAAATTAAGACAAACAGATGATAGCCCACTTCATTCAATTATATTGTATGAATGTGAGGGGGGAGGTAATTTCATAAATAAAAACTGTTTGTAATAATATTGAATTAAAAAAAACTTTAGAAATGAAACTCCGGAAAATTTAGTTTATACTCCAAACAGACTTTTTCTTTCTCCAGACAACTGCCTAAATCTCTGTCATCTCTTGTAAAAATTTGTATTACCTATAACAAGTGTTGGGGAAAATGTGGATGAAAAGGAACCCTCAATGCCCTCTTTAGGAATGCAAATTAGTGAAGATACTGTGAAAAACAGTATGATGGTTCCTCAGGAATTAAAAATAGATAAATTAGTCATTTTATTACTAGGTATTTACAAAGCAAAAACACTAATTCAAAAACCTATATGCGCTTCTATGTTTATTATCACATTATTTACAATAGCCAGGATATGAAAACAACCTGTGTCCATCAATACATAAATGAATAAAGATGTGATGTGTGTCTGTGAATATTACTTAGAGATAAAAAAATAATGAGATCTTGCAATTTGCAACAACATGGATGGACCTTGAGGGTATTATGCTAAGAGAGATATCCCATAGAGAAAGACAAATAACCATATGATTTCATTTATATGTAGAATCTAAAACAAACAAACAAACAGTCTCTTAAATGCAGTGGACAAACTGGTGGTTGCCAGAGGAAAGTGGGGTGTGTGTGGAATAGATAAAGGAGATGAAGAGGTATAATCTTCCAATTATAAAATAAATAAGTCACAGAGATGAAATGTATAACATAGGGAATAGAGTCAAAAAGATTGTAATCACCTTGTAGTAACCATTGTAATGACAAATGGTGAGTACACTTATCATGATGAGTGAGCACTGAGTAATGTATATGATTGTTAAATAAGTGTTCTATACCTGAAACTGTTAGAATACTGTATGTTAATTGTTCTTCAGTTAAAAAACAATTTAAACCTATTTGTTATTGCAACTAACATTTTTCTGAATTTCTTTTCATTTTCTCCACATTCTTTCAATAGATGATAAATATACTTGAGCATATGTAATGGTGTGAATCCACTGAAATTAGTCATTGTATATCAGTCATCTGCTACAATTCAAGTATGATGTTGACTTCTAGAAAAGTTACCTCCCTTATTCATTTCTATATTTAATTTTAAATTTAGTTTAAACTTTGTAACTCCCTTTATTTTATGAAAAATCAACAATTTCTTGGTGTTTAAGCTATTTTTTTTTACTTTTTAAATTAAAAAGTTCCATGCACATCATTGCTAATGGCGAGATTTTATTCTTTTTGATGGATAAGTAATATTCCATTATATATGTACATATATACATACATACAACCTCTTCTTTATCCAGTCATCAGTTGATGAATATTTGGGCTTTTTATATAATTTGGTTAAGTGTTAATACTGCCGCTATAAACATTAGGGTGTATGTGCCCCTTCAAATCAGTATTTTTTTATCCTTTGGGTAAATACCTAGTAGTGCAATTGATGAGCTGGAGCACAGTCCTATTTTTAACTTTTTAAAGAATTTCCATACTTTGTCCATAGTGGCTGCACCAGTTTGCATTCCCACCAACAGTATAGGAAACCTCCACATCCTCACCAACATCTGTTGTTTCCTGTGTTGATAAATTTTAGCCATTTGACAGGTGTGAGGTGATACCTCATCATAGTTTTGACTTGTATTTCCCCGATGATGAGTGAAATTGAGCATCTTTTCATGTGTCTATTAGCCATCTATAGTTTTCTTTGGAAAAATTTCGGTTCATGTCTTCTGCCCATTTCTTTTGTTTGTTTGTTTGTTTTGTTTTGTTTTAAGTGGACTCCAAGTGGAACTTGAACTCATGACCCTGACATCAAAGACCTGTGCTGAGATCAAGAGACAGATGCTTAACCGACTGAGCCACCCAGGTGCCCAATCTCCTGCCCAGTTCTTAACTGGATTATTTATTTCTTGGGTGTTTAGTTTGGTAATTTTACTATATGTTTGGGTATTAACTCTTTGTCAGAATTTCATTTGCTAATATCTTCTCCCATTTCATAGGCTGCCTTTTAGTTTTGTTGATTGTTTCCTTCACTGTGCAGCAGGCTTTATCTTGTTGAGGTTCCGTAGCACATTTTTACTTTTGTTTCCCTTGCCTCCTGAGACATGTCTGGTAAGAAGTTGCTATGGCTAATGTCAAAGACATTGCTGCCTGTGTTCTTTAGGATTTTGATAGTTTCCTGTCTTATATTTAGGTCTATCATCTATTTTGAATTTATTTTTGTGTATGCTCTAAGAAAGTTTCATTCTTCTGATAAAACATCAGCAATTTTAATTAGGGACTGTATATTCCTAAATACTTACACATTTAGGCAACCCTAAGATACGTTTTGGATATTCTAGGAATATGCACATACATATCTGTTTGTATGTATCACATGTACAAACATCTGTGCTCATAAATATGTTCACAAGCTTGGTAAAAGGGATAACAAAAAAAGAATTGAATTTCAGGAATATTATGGATTTTAATGTACACCCACCAGGAACAAATTTTTCATAATGTTCAGTCCCATGGACACTGACATATTATTGAAATCAGTATGTGTTGTGAGAAATTGCAATTTATTTTTGTATATATCAAGATAAACAATGTAATTTATTTTCTTAAATTACGTGTAATCCTTTTTTATAAAAATCCATCTATACAAATACTAGTTTAGCAAATAAAATGCAACACTTTTACTAAGGACATATTCATATAAACTTCAGAACAAGGGAAAGTCCTTGTTAACCTCACTAGGTCAAAACTAGTTGATTTCTTTTGTTATTCTCCTATAAGTTCTTTGACAAAAATCTGTTAATTGCTATAATATATGTTTCTTCCCACACTACTCTGAGCACAAGGTAATAAACTGAATGACAAGAGTGATATTTTAATCACTTTGTTATTTCCTACTCTAACCTCTGGACAATGAACATTTGGCTCTTGATAAATTCTTAAATGAATGAAAAAAGCAAATACTTAATACATTGTTGATTTAGGTTTATTTTTTCAAACATTTGCAAAAACTCTCCATGCTAGTATAAATAATTTTTCAGTCCCTTTGTTGTTATTAATATTTACTTTAAGACCTGAATTTCTTAGGGCACTTGAATAGCTCAATCAGTTAGGCATTTGACCCTTGATTTTAGCTCAGGTCATGATCTCTGGGTTCATGAGACCCAGGCCAGCATGCGGCTCTGTGCTGAAATTACAGAGCCTGCTTGGGATTCTCTCTGGCTCCCTCTTCCTACCCCTCCCCCACCAGCAATCTTTCTCTTTCAAAATAAATAAATAACCTTAACAAAAAATAAAATATAAAATAAAATAAAATCTGTCTTTCCTTGGGAAGGATAAATATATTCTTCATAATTTTGGAGAAAAATAGTTGAAAATAAGTGTATATGTTTTTCAGATTGAGATATATCTGATTTTTTTCTCTCCATTTTTGCTATATCTTTGTTATTTTTTATCTTTTATTTTTTATAGCTTTGAAAAATAACTGACAAAGACGGTATGTATTTCAGTTGTAGTACATGATGATTTATGTATACATTATAGAATGATTACCATAATCAAGCTAATTAACACATTCATCATCTTAAATAGTTGCCTTTTTGTTTGTGGTCACAATACTTAGGATCTACTCTTTTAGCAAATTTCAAGTATATAATACTATTGACTGTAATCCCCATGCTGTACATTAGAGTCCCAGAATTTATCTTATACCTGAAAACTTGTACCCTTTGACCAACATCTCCAACATCTCCCTATTTCCCATTTATGACAACATGAATAAACCTGGAGCTATATCTAACATTTTTCTTCTGCTCTTCCTTTCTTCCTTCTTCCCTCCTCTGTCTCTCTCTCACTCTCTCTCTTTCTTTCTCTCATTTATTTTATTTTATTTTATTTTATTTTATTTTATTTTATTTCCAGTATAGTTAACATATAGTTATATTAATTTCATGTATATAATATAGTGACTCAACCATCCCATACATTACTCAGTGTCCATCCTGATAAGTGCACTCTTAGTTCCCTTCACCTATTCACCCATTGCCCCACTCACTTCCACTCCACTAACCATCTGGTTGTTCTCTACAGTCAAGAGTCTGTTTTTTGGTTTATCTCTCTTTTTTTTCTCCTTTGTTCATTTGTTTTTTAAATTCCACAAGTGAGTAAAATCATACAGTTTTTGTATTTCTCATACTGGCTTCTTTTGCTTGGCTTTATACTTTCTAGATTCATTCATGTTGTTGCAGATGAAAAGATTTCATACTTTTTATGGATGAATATTAGTTGCTTTCATAATTTGGTTTTTGTAAATAATGCTGCTGTTATGAATGTAAGAGTGCATGCATCCCTTAAAATTAGTGACTGTATTTTTTAGGTAAATTCCCAGTAGTGTGATTACTGGACCATATGGCAGTTCTGTTTTTTAAGTTTTTGAGGAACTTCCAAACTGTTTTCCACAGTGACTGCACTAGTTTGCATTTTAACGAATAGTGCATGAGGATTCCTTTTTCTCCACGTTTTTGCCAACACTTATTGTTTTTTGTTTTTGATTTTAACCATTCTGGAAGTATGAGGTGATATCTTATTGGGGTTTTGATGTGCATTTCCCTGGGGATGAGTGATGTTGAGCATCTTTTTATGCATCTGTTGATCATTTGTACTTCTTTGGAGAAGAACAGACATGTTCATGTTTTCTACCCATTTTAATTATATTATTTGCTTGTTTTTAAGTTGTATAAGCTACTCAGACCACAGAAAACAGTAGAAGGAATTTCCATTTGTTTTATGAAACTAGTTGGGGAGCCTGGGTGGCTCAGTTGGTTAAGCGTCCGACTTCGGCTCACGTCATGATCTCACAGTTCATGGGTTCGAGCCCTGCATCAGGCTCTGTGCTGACAGCCAGCTCAAAGCCTGGAGCCTGTTTTAGATTCTGTATCTCCCTCTCTCTCTGACCCTTCCCTGCTCATGCTGTCTCCCTCTCTCTCAGAAATAAATAAAACATTAAAAAAAAACTAATAAAAAAGTTTACTATTAACAGTAGATAAAAACAAACTTTGAAGTTAAATCAGTTCAGAATTCTATATAAAATGCCAATATTAGTGACTAGAATCCAGGGGAAAAAAAATCACCAAATACAGTGCAGTATATGCATACAAGTGTTATTTAATGGCAAAGTACAAATATAATTTGCTTTATCACCAATTAGGTGACAGACATATATGATTAAATTTATAATTAATAAAGAATTGTTATGGGTTCCTAGGTAGCTCAGTTGATTAAATGTCTGATTCTTGATTTTGTCTCAGGTCATCATTTCAAGGTTTGTGAGACTCTGTGTTGGGCTCTGTGCCTACAGCACAGATCTTGCTTGGGATTCTCTCTCTCCTCTCTCTCTCTGCACTTCCCTCATTCACACACGCTATCTCTCTCTCTCAAATTAAATAAATAAACTTGAAAAAGAAGGTTTTAATATTTTACAACTCAAGCACTTTTCTCTGACCAAATAATGCAGAATAACATAAATGTGAAATGTGTCTTTAATACATAAAGATCATTTGCCAAGAAAGAAAATTTTTAGAAAAGCCACTTCATAAATGGAAAAATAATAAAAATATTCCAATTAAAACCATAAAAGAAAGGGAGTTGCTTAAGACCTTCGTTATTGAACTTGTTTCTTGCAGGATCCCAGCAATTTAGTTTTTCAAAATAGAAATAATACTAATACAGAAATTTGGGAAATTTATATGATTAGTATCTCTTATTGTTAATAATACAACTTTCCTCATTGAAAACCCAGGAACCTCAAGTAAATTTATATATATATAATACATATAATAAGTATATGATATATATTATTATATTATATTATATTATATTATATTATAATATTATATATATTATAAAATAAGTGGATGGTGTAAGGCAGATAAACACATGGGAAATACAAGGAAATTAATAGTCTTTACTATTGGTGCTATAAAGATATAAAATACAAGTGAAATAGACACAACACTAGTGAAAGCTTAAACTTTTGTATGTTTTTAATGCAAATCCAATCTACCTAATGCAATTTCAAAAGAGTACAATTTTCAGAATCAGATAAAACCCTACTGAAATGTATATAGAAGAATAAGTGCCATTGAAAAGAACAAGAAAATATTTGAAAAATAAGTACTTAACATGTCCTATCAGATATCAAAACAATAATAAATAATGTTATAATTAAGTCATTTATGTTGAGATAACAATAGTAAATACTTTGACAAAACTGAAGAACTTCCAGATATAATCTTAGATTGACAGCTAAAGTAGATATAGATCTACCTGTCTACATACATATGGGGGATGTGCATGTGTGTATGTATATATACATATATACATATATATACATGTATATATACATATATATACACACATATATATACATATACATGTATATATACATATATATATATATATACATATACATACATACATTTTATATAGACATGTTGTGTTTCAGTGCAGTTGGCAAAGCAAATGCTACTGATAAATGTTGGATAGCATTGGCACAACGGGCTATGCATCAGGAGAAAACCAAGGTGTAAATGCAAAGTTTATACATTGTATAAAAAAAGGCCTTCAGGTTAAGACACTAAATAAGCAAACACAGCTATATATTTTAAGAACATCTAGAATTTTCATGGACAAGGCAAAGGACCTTCTTAAGGTAGCAACACTAATAATAAAATAAATGTTAGAAACGTGTTTTTAATTAAAATGACAAATTTCTTAATGGGAAAACTAGTACTATAAACCCAGTCAGTTAATAAATGACTAATTTGGGGGAAGAAAAGGCTTAAAAGAGATGAAAAGAGATGAAGAGATGAAATTACTCTCTATACAGATCACACAAGTTAACAGGAATGGAATAAACAACTTAATAGAAAATGGATAAAGATTATAAATAATAGATTTACACAACTGAAACCCCCCAAATTGCTAGACTCTAGCTTCAGAAAAAAACATGAAAAGTTATATAAAATAAGGAGAGTTAAGACAATTGCAGAGTTAAAGTGAATAAATGAGATAAAACTTATTGTTATTCAGTCCTAGTATTATAAAATTTACAAACAGCATTATGGTAACAAATCTTAGTATTAAAACTGCAAGTGTCCTTTAATTCAAGAAATCCGCTCCTGGACATCTTAAAAAATAAAGGATTCATTTCAAGTATACATACCCACTCAATTTGCAGTACAGGAAAAAAAAATAGAAAGAAAGAAAAAAGTAACTGAGTGCCAAAAATAGAGGGGTCATGGGGTGGGGAAGGGATATGGCATAACCATTCCCAAGAAATATTACACAGCCCTCAAAACATAATTTTGATTTTTCTTATTTATTTTGAATAATAAGTAGTACTTTTAGTCAGTAAATCAAAGGGGACGAAGAAGTTGAGTAAAAATTGAAAAAAAAATTTGTATTTAAAAATAATTGTGGGAGCCCGACAGTGACCACAAGAAAGTGTGGTTAGGGACGCGGGGATGTGCCCGCACAGGGGCTCCCTGCCTGGGCAAAGCATGCCTGCAAACAGGATGCTCTGCCGGGAGGCCTGCACACAGTATCCAAGTTTAATGGTCCGCTTGCAAACGAGGGAACATGCCCTCCTTAGAAATAAGGAGGAGGCTGGAATTGTGAGCAGGCCTCTTAGTAAACATGTTGTGGTCGCTTCCTCCCTTTGCTCCCCCCTGTCCTTGAAATGTGTTTGGCTACTTGCCCTTAATTGGTAAAGGAATGCATCTTGTAGATTTCAGTTTGTATTCAGTTACTGGGGTATAAAATAAACCGCAAGATGGGCTTGCGTAGAATTGTTCTCCGGCTGGAGTTGTGTCTCTGTCTGTCGTTTGTGTGTGTCTTGTCCTTTGTGTCATTTTGTCTGCAACAAATAATAAGCCAATTTATAATATCATATTAATAGATTGACATAAAACTATGCATACACAAGTGGTTACTAACAGACTTTATTTTAAAAATTTTTTTATATTTTATTTATTTCTGAGAGAGAGAGATGGTGTAAATCTCTGATACAGGGGAGTATCAAAGAAAGAGGGAGATGACACAGAATCCAAAGCAGGCTCCAGGCCCTAAGCTAGCTGTCAACACAGAGCCCATTATGGGGCTCAAAGCCATGAACTGTGAGATCATGACCTGAGCTGAAGTCAGATGCTCAATAGATTGAGCCACCCAGGCGTCCCTATTATTATTTTTTAATGTTTGAGAGAGAGATGGAGCACAAGCCGGGGAGGGGCAGAAAGAGAGGAAGACACAACAGAATCTGAAGCAGGCTCCAGGCTCTGCAGTCAACACAGAGCCCGATGTGGGGCTCACACCCATGATCCATGAGATTATGAAGCTGGATGCTTAATTGTCCCTGTATATCCCCTGCATGGTCCCACATACACAGCCCCTCCCCATCAACATCTCCCACCATAGTGATATATTTGCTACAGTTGATTAACCTACGTCAACATCATTACCCACAGTCTATACTTTGCATTAGAGTTCACTTCTGAGGTACATTTTATGGATTTTGACAGACCTATGGTGACAAACATCTGTAGCTACCACTACAGTATCCTACGTAATAGCTGTACTGACCTAGAGTCCTCTGTGCTCTGCCTATTCGTCCCTCTCCTCCCTAAATTTACAAGGTAATTAGGGTGACCATCTGTGTTAGTCCATTGGCTTCATACAAAGAGAAATTAAACTTCTCACGTCTTTATGATGAGGGGTAGTTTTGCAGTTTGGGTGAGTTGCCAGCTGAAATTAAGATACCTACCCTCTCTGAGAAACCACATGATGGGCTCTCTTCCTTGATTACATTTCAAAGAGATGGTCCCCAGCCCTTGAAAAGGACATGCCTGAGTTCTAGAAGACTTATCTAGCTTCCAAAAAGATATACATGCATTTGAAAGAGATCAAAAAAGAACTTACAAGTTGTCTAAAGTAAATGTTCTAAGAAAGGGAAGAGGGGAAGTATCTTCCCTTATTTTCAACAGGAAGAATCAGGCCTTTTATTTGTAATTTGTATTTGCCCCTACACTAACAAGATTCCAGAATGCTTCCCAAGACTAAAGACCAGTACTTGGCCTTGAACACTATGTTCCACTTAAACATGAAAGCACCACTTCTTCATAGCCATATATCAATTTATAAAATGTGATTATAGATGCACTTTTTGAGGAAAAACATTCAAAAATTTTATTTATACATTTTAAATGTGAATATAGATGGAGACTTTGAAAAGGAAAATATTCACAAATGTAGATTATTTATGATTTCTAAGATAGAATGCAGCCATGGAGGAAGATAAAGAATAAAAATATCAAGAAACCTTTCTTGTGTTTCCACTGAATGGTATAATGATAACTGCATATTTTTTAAAGTTTATTAGGGAAGATCTTTTAAACCAGTGATTATGGATCTATATGTAAGTGTGTGTGGTGGGGGGGCTATGAAAAATATACGAACAGCTATATCAAACTACATTTGTACCCTATCCTAAATGATGTTGTCATTCACTTAATGAGTTCATATGAACTGAACTTCTATTAGTCTTATGAAGAAAGAAAAATTTATTGAAAATATTGATTTAGATACGCAGTATGTCACACAAAAGCAATTATTGGTCTTGGAATAAAAAATTCAAAAGAAACCATAAAACACATCAGAAACACCGTAAAGTGTGTGTGTATGTATATATATATATATACATACACACACACACACACACACACCCTCTGGCCTAGAAACTTTAGAATTTAGGAGAAATGAAATCCACCAAAAAGGAATAACAATTTTGACTTACAGAAACATAAAACTTCCAAATGTCAAACAGTGTAAAATGGTAAACTGAGAAAATAGAGGCAAGGGATAGAACAAATATTGGATTAAACTTTTAAAGGTGATATTATGGTTGAATCTAAGGCAGCTGGCTATTTCTTACTCCCTTCACTTATTTCTTACTCTGATCTTAATTGTAGTTTCTGTTGCTGCAATAATATCTGAAACCACTACCCTATGAAAGCACCTTATTTAAAGTACAAGCAGCCAGGTTTGGTTGAGGTGCTGTTCAGTTGATGAAGTAACAGTGTTGAGAAAACTAGTTGATGTCACAATGCTACAGCTGTCTTCTCCAAGGGCATTGCAGAGGATGGAAAGAAATTAATGGCTAACATTTGCAGAAAACTTGCTGGATTTACTGTATATCAGTCACTTTGTGCAACACTTTGCCAGGATCTCCTAACAGCTGCCCTGGGAGACAGATTCTGTCATCAATTCATCATCAATGTATAGATGAAGAAATTGGGACTCATCCAAGATCATACTGATAACACATGGTGGATCCAAGGGATGGGTCCAATTGATATGGGCTGAGCTTGGGCACTGGGCCGCTCTCAGAGTATGAGCCAAATCTTGCCACCACTGAATATCTATATATCTTGATAATTGATGAAGCCACCGGTGTCTCTAATGACACTTCCCTTCAGCCTTCTGTCTTCCCCACCAGTTGTAGAAGTCTCAGTGCATTAGAACCTTAACACTTTCTTCATCCAGTAGCTTTTATTGTGTCATTAATGACACATCTCCTTGGTTTGACTTTTATTTTTAGTGTTTGTCCTTAAAACTTAAGCATAATAACAGAAGCTAGGCTAATAACAAACATGAGAGATAGCCACCATGTTCTTCTTGAAATTTCCTTCCCTCTATTTTCTTCTTTTAAGGAAATCCCTGAGTCCTCTGTGAAGAGAGAATGGAAGAAAACCTTCCCTTGGTATGTCTGCATCCTAATGTGAACTCAAGATGTATTCAAGCTGGTTGTACACAATGTCTAATGTAAACTCCTAAGATATTTTGTATTATAATGTTTAATATAGAATTTAGACTAGCTATAATGAAACACAGTGTTAATTAGTTTAATTGGCATTAATTTAGTTTAATACAGTATTTATACTAGTTTATTTATAAATTATTACTTTGGGGAGGATTTGACTCATTTCCTGATTCTCTTTATCCTTAATTTTTTTTAGTTCATAGCTAAGTAAATCATCTAATTCTCACTCTTGTGCCCAACATTTGAGAAGAATCCAAAGGGGATTTAAGAAATGTTTGTTATTATTATTTTCTAAAACTTAGCTTCATAATTTACCTTTTCAGATACAATTGTGAAGGACATGCTGCACAATGTTCTTGTGGGAAGCTGGAAATACCTTAAGAAGCTAACTGCTCTGCTTAGTAAACTTTTAACAAAACTGCCCCTGATCATGACGTTTCCTTAGAAACCATTTATGTTTCTCAATGTTAATTTGAATTGTATTATTTCTATAAATTGTCTTTTTATATTTTTCTTGCTGCTGTTCTTTGTATAACTCTTTACAGATACAGAACTTGGATGAAAAAAAAAGTTGAACCAGAGAAAAAAATCATTTTTTCTTTACCTAATACTAGAAGAACGATTATACGAAGAATATATATATTTTTTAAAATAAAGAGGACTATTGTATGGAATCTCACTTGAGGTTCCTTGAACACCAAATTGACTAGAGTTGGAGAATGCTTTGCTATTGATTTCCTTTTTGGGGGAGTTCATGGGAATGGGTTATATTTCTCTGAGGTAAGATAAGTTACTTTCAGAATGGAGCCAACCTTCCAACTGACAGTCATTTGTGGAACATGAAAATTTAGTCTAAAATCCTAATTTGTGAAAGGGACCACAGACTGGAGAGAGAGAAAAAAATCTCCTTCCTCTTTCTCATATGGAGAGTTAGTAGTTTCGTCCACATGCTAGGAGATGGTCAGGTGCCAGGAGCCGCACCGGCCTCTCTGGATGGCAGTCACGGCAAGGAAGTGACAATGTTTGCAGCTTCTGCCATGAGAAATGAAGACTAGTATCTCCTTCTGCTACTACTGGCTCATGTTGGAAATGAGCCTGCTGGTATTGACTAGGCCTCACAATATTCCATATTAGACCCATATTCTGAACACAGATACGTCATAAGGAAAAGCATATTCCTGCCTTTACAAAAGAGACTTTAGATGAAAGCTCTATAGGCAATTGTCAAAAGGCTCTTCCTATGGGCCTTGCAGATCCAAGACTTAAGGGGTTAAGAACACAAGAGTTACAACTGAGCCTGGCCCTGAGACAAACAGCCTATTTCAGGGCAGAACATAAGTTACTACATACATCTTTGCTAACTGGTGAAGCATAGCAGTCCCTTCCTCAAGGCCTACATTCCACAAACACCCTCCCTTACACTGGCAGCTGGGATGAGGATAGATAAAAGTAGCTAAAACATAAACCCAGGTGCAAAGATGGACACATTTAGGGCCCCCATGTTAGTTTCCACAAATAAACCAATTCAGAAACATTTATCTTCTTGAGGGCCAGACAGAATGACTCCTAGCTTATCTATATACAATTTAACTTGTATGTTATGCTGTTTTTCTCTATGAACATTCTGTTAATTGGTATCACAAAAGGCCTCCCATTGTAAGAAATTCCTTTCTATGACTTCATCTTGTTGCTGAACCTTAAAATAAAGACACCAAAACCGACAGGACAGAGATGCCTGCCTGGTGATCAGAAAGAATCTCGGGGCTCTCTCATTCTCTTTCGCTGACACCGTCCATCCTTCAGGGACCCCTGGACCTGTCGGAGCCGGCGCGGCCTCCGGCAGTCAGGAAAACCCAAGACACTTCCATGATTGTGATACGAAGAGTAGATAAACTCTTCTTTGTCAGGTTGAAAGATACAAAAAGCCAGGTCAGGAAAGGTTGATAGGTTTTCAACTATGTGGTACTTGTAAGTTATTTTTTATTGTAATTCATTTCCACTATTGGCAAGTCTTTAATATTGGCTGCCTAAATGAACTCACTTCATTTTTTTTGAAAGAAATTAGGGATATCTTCTTCTACCTAAATTTGAGGTGAAGTATATGTGTATAGCACATTCCAGTGTTCTCTACAACATTGTGACTACACTTAGGGCACAGCCACCTGTCAGTCTCACAAAGACCAGAGATAAAGGCAGCTAGAGGGGCAAGAGTAGAAAATCTGATCTCTTGAAGGACCCACAAGACTTGTTTGAAGCATGAATAAATCAGGATACTGGTAAATTCTCAGAACTAGCTGGCAGGTAAAACTCAGGGGGCTTAATTTTCCCAGATGAAAATAAGGCGAGTCCAGCAGAACCATGACTTCATGATTTGGAACATGTTCATCTACATTTCAATTTAGTAAAGAGGCCCAAATGAAAATTAGATGCAATCACGTTCTATAGTAATTTCCTCTAGCTTTACTGTTCTGAAAGGAGGCTAATATAATGAAGTGGTTGAATTGAGGCAGCATGAAGAGATGCTAAAAAATGGCATTGTAATAAGGTACCATCCAATCATTTATAAGATAGTGTTCCGTACATGTGAAGACCTGGAAAAAATAATATCAGTCTATTGACTGATAATGAAAGAATATCTATGGTAAAATTTTGTTTGTGGCAAGCAGAAATGTTGAAATTACATAACATGACTTTTGAAGAGAATAGTTCAGTATCTTTATTGACTTTGCCTGCAATCTATAAACAGCCCAAGATAAGAAAGAGAACAGAAAAAGGTTACTAAAGGGCAAAGAATGAGAAATAAAGAAAAAGGACTTTGTCAAGTTTGAAGGAAATTAAAAACCTATTTTGGTGGCTGACCAGAGAGCTCAGATTTTTTAGGAATAAAACAAACCTGGAATATGCCCTCAATAAATGCATTGTCATACTGTCCTTGTTTTTCAGTACTATTCTTTTAAAGAAATCTCTTCTCTCCAATTCCATGTTATTTGTTTGAGACAATCAATCAGGCCTTCACACCCTTCTAATCCAGATTCTCAGAAGGGGCATGCTTGCTATGTTATCTGTACCTTCCAAGCTCATTATCACCTGAGCACTGGAATTCTGATTTTAAGAAAAATGGAAATTTGAATGGCTGTTTATAAGTGACCCAGTAAAAGTGTTTTCAAAAAGTCTTTGATGAGCTCCTGCACTTTCTGAGTTATTAGTCATAGATCTGTCATTAACTTAGATATATTCATAAACTTTTCAATAGTTGTTAACCTCTTTATTTGGGCCTGTGAAAAAATATTATATCCTTCTAACAACGGCTTATTGTTTTCTTTTACTAGAATTTCCCATAGGCTGGCTCTATTGTTCAAAATCAAATAACCTTATCTAATAAAGGACATTATACCACTGTTACCAGAAACTCAGAAGGATAACCTTAGAGAGTTAAATCTTTCATGCATTTCTTGTGAATAGTATACTATAGACAATACAGTGCTATAGATACCCACAAAATCATAGTTTAAGACCAAATATGAGATGATAGCTTATTGCACACAAATGATTACATATGTTTGTGTATATGGATACACATATGATTATATATTACATATAGGATTTCATACACAAGCAAATAATCATCTCATTTTATTTTAAGAATACAGCCATGTGGCAAAGTGGGAAGGGGGAAGGAGTTTATAACTGGAGATATTTGCTGGAATCTGAATAATCAGAGAAAGTGGCAAAGACTCAAAAAAGTCTTGTTTCATTGCCAGCTTGTTTATCCTAAATGACTCTTTGCAAAGTAGCATATCTCATCTAAATACATTAAAATGAATAAGACTTATAGTCTGCTTAAAGAAAATATATTTGACCATGATTTATATTGAGACAGTAATTTATACACTAAAACATTAATTTACAAATGTAGAGGACTATAAGCAAGGGAATCACATCATGAAAGTATTTCACCATTATGTTCTCCAATGCCTGGTCAAAATATATTATTTTTCCAGATTTAGAGAGGCAAATCTTTTCTTACATCATGTTTTCTGAATCTTCCAATGTTTAAACCTTTTAAATTTCTTAAAGAGCTAATGTCATTATGGAAAAGTAGGATCTTCCTTCCTTCCTTCCTTCCTTCCTTCCTTCCTTCCTTCCTTCTCTGTCTCTCCTTCCTTCCTTCTCTTTCTTTCTTTCTTTCTTTCTTTCTTTCTTTCTTTCTTTCTTTCTTCTTCTTTCTTTCTTTCTCTCTCTCTCTCTCTCTCTTTCTTTCTTTCTTTCCTTCTTTCTTTCTTTTCCTTCCTTCCTTCCTTCCTTCCTTCCTTCCTTCCTTCCTCTCTCTTTCTCTCTCTCTCTCTTTCATCCTTCCTTTCTTTCTTTCTTTCTTTCTTTCTTTCTTTCTTTCTTTCTTTCTTTCTTTCTTTCCTTCTTTCTTTCTTTTCTTTCTTTCTTTCTTTCTTTCTTTCTTTCTTTCTTTCTTTCTTTCTTTCTTTCTTTCTTTCTTTCTCTCTCTCTCTCTCTCTCTCTCTCTCTCTCTTTCTTTCTTTCTTTCTTTCTTTCTTTCTTTTTCTTTCTTTCTTCTTTCACCACCTTCACCTCTTTGCCTACCCAACACCACTCACCTTTAGCAATCATCAAGTTCTTCTCAGTATCTATGAGGTTTTTGTTGTGAGGACTCCACATATATGTCAGATCATAAGCATTTCTCTTCCTCTGTATGATTTTCATTGCTTAACATAATGTCTTCAAGGCCCATCCATGTTGCTTCAGATGCTGAAGTCTAGCTCTCCTTTTCTGTGGGTGAATAATATCTCATGTATGTGTGTGTAATCATATTTTCTCATCCATTCACCCATGGATGGAAATTTAGGCTGCTTATGTGTCTTAGTTATCATAAATACTGCTACAATTAACATGGAGGTACAGATATCTTTTGGAGCTAATGTTTTCATTTTCCTCAGATAAACACCCAGAAATGAATTTGCTGGATCATATGGTAATTTTATCTTTAGTTTTTTGAAGAAATTCCATACTGTTTTCCATAGTAACTGCACTATTTTACATTTTCACCAACAATGTACAAGGTTTCCTTTTCTCCACATGCTCGCCACCACGTGTTATCTATTTTATTTTTGATAACAGCCATTCTAACAGGTGTTTGGTGATATCTCGCTGTAATTTTGATTTACATTTCCCTGATGATTAGTGATGTTGAGCACCTTTTCATGTACTTATTGGCTATCTGTATGTCTTCTTTGGGAAAATGTCTATTCAGATCCTTTGCCAATTTATTAATCCAATTGCTTGTTTTTGTTTTATTTGGTTTGGTTTTTGTTTTGCTATTGAGTTGTATCAGTTCTTTATATATTTTAAGTATTAGTCTCTTATAAAATAATGATTTGAAAAAATCATATTTGCAAATATTTTTAATTTTTTGGCAAATATTTTTCCTATTCAGTAGGTGCCTCTTCATTTTGCTTATGGTTTCTTTCATTGTGAAGAAAATTTTTACCACGATATAGTCTCACTTGTTCATTTTTGCTTCTGTCACCTTTGTTTGTGGTGTGAAATTAAAAAAAAAAATCATTGCCAAGGCCAATGTTAAAGGGCTTGCCCTCTACGTTTTCTTCTAGAGGTTTATAGCATTAGGTCTTACATCCAAGTCTTTAATCCATTTTGAGTTAAATTTTGTGTATGGTGTAAGATAATGGTTCAATTTCTGTCTTTTGCATATAGCTGTCCAATTTTCCCAACTCCAATTATCAAAGTGACCAATCTTTCCTCATTGTATGTTTTTGGCACCATTGTGGTAAATTAACTGACTATAAATGTGTGAATATAAATTTTGTTCCACACAGAAGAGTAAATATTTTAAAGCTTCTTATCCAGGGATTCACCTAGGAATTTTCTAATTTATTGGCACATTTTGAGAAATTAGACTTCCATGAGTTATCAGAAGAATTCAAATATTATTTTACATTATATCATCAGGAGTAACATTTTAATCAGTATGCATCCTCTCTTAACATCTTTGTATTAAAAAAATTTTAGAGCCAAATTTCATGCATGCTACTTAGAAAAAAATGGAGTTAAGTAATACCAAGTCCCTTTTACTAAGTAAGTTAATACATCCACAGGTCATGGGGCATAAGACCAATTCTAGAGAGCCTTTATTCAGTCTACCATGCTATTCCCAACCTTAAAAGCAATGTAATATAAAAAGGACTGTGCAAAATCATCAAAGAAAAATAAATTTTAAAATTTCACCATAGTGTCAGAATGCTGTTGACACAATTCCATTTAACTATTCATATATTAAAACGATACAGCAGATCAAATTATTCAGGAACGAATATCATTAACAGAAAAGTAGTTTGTCACCAGCATGACTATAGTATGTATCTGAATAACAAAAGGAACAAGGGACAAAAATAGTGTGAAATAATTGCTTACTCAGATAAGCAGTTTTAGATAGGAGTGAGACATAAAAATAGCAAATAAAACAGGTGTGGGTGTCTGGCAATATTGATGAAAGAACAAGCAAAGAATCAAATGAATAGGTATATAATGCAATAAAGAAATAATGCAAAAACATGCAAAATAATTTATGAAAGAATAATGAATGCAAAAATTATGAAATCTGGAATAAACATTTTTAAGGATTGAAAATAATTTAGAGTGTTTTTTTTTTTTGACTTTCAATTTTCAAGACATGTATGTTATGGTATAATTTAGATAAGTCCAACTGATAAGTATTAATTCTAACAGACTGGAAGAAAACTATTTGCAAGCTACATGTCAAAAAAAGACTGATATGCAAAATATACAAGGAGCCCTTATGACAGTAAGAAATCATTAACAGAATGGAAAAACTATTTGACTACATGTCAAAAATAAAAAAGACTGATATGCAAAATAACAAGGAGCTCTTACAACAATAAGAAATCATTAAGACCTAAGCAAAAGACCAGAAGAGATATTTAACCAAAAAAAATTAAAAATATCAAATAAGCAATAAGCAAGACCAATGAAACCACATAGGTTTGCACTAGGAAAATGCAAATTAAAACAAAAATGAGATAACAATACACTTATTAGAATGATTAAAACTAAAACCCCTGACATTATCAATTGTGGGTATGGATTGGAACAACAGGATCTATTATTCACTGCTGTTGAGAATACAAAATTGTACTGTTAGGCAAATAATTTGACTGCTTTTGCAAAGATAAACATAGTCATGCCATATGATCCAGTCATTGCACTCCTAAGATTTTACTCAGCTGATTTGAAAACTTATGTGCACATAAAAAGCTGAACAAGAATATTTATGCTTTGACCATAGTTGCTCCAAATTAAAAGCAATCAAGATGTGCTTTAATAGGTAAATAAAAACACACTGTGGGGCATCCAAATAATGGAATACTAGTAAGCAGTAAAAAGAGGGGAGGTATCATACGAGGTAAATATGTGAACACACCTTAATGGGTTAAAATAATAGTGTATGCAAAGATAAATATAAAATATTTTAAAATTTGGAATGAACTTACTTTTAATAATTGGAAATAATCTGTCTCTTTGTCTTCAATATTTAAGAGATGTATATTACCATATTGGTAAATGGGGGTTAAGTCAGTATGAAAGGGCTATTTACTCTTTTAATTACATTTATATGTGAAATTATGGTAAGCCAAAAATGATATAAAGATAATAAACAGATCAGTGTTTATAAATAAAACATCAGTTTAGAAAGGATACAGGGAGCTTGAGTAGTGCAGCAAACATAGGGGCATTAAAACTATTCTCATCAGACTAAAATGGTGGGTACATTACACCAAGGGTTTGCAAAGCTTGTAGAATTTTACAGCACAAAATGAAACTTCTTTCCTTTCTTTCTCTCTCTTTCTTTCTTTCTTTCTTTCTTTCTTTCTTTCTTTCTTTCTTTCTTTCTTTCTTTCTTTCTTTCTTTCTCTCTCTCTTTCTTTCTTTCTTTCTTTCTTTCTTTCTTTCTTTTCTTTCTCTCTCTCTTCTCTCTTTCTTTCTTTCTCTTTCTTTCTTTCTTTCTTTCTTTCTCTCTCTCTCTTTCTTTCTTTCTTTCTTTCTTTCTTTCTTTCTTTCTTTCTTTTTCTTTCTCTCTCTCTTTCTTTCTTTCTTGCTTTCTTTCTTTCTTTCTTTCTTTCTTTTCTCTTTCTTCTCTCTTCTTTCTTTCTTTCTTTCTTTCTCTCTTTCTTTCTTTCTCTCTCTCTCTCTTTCTTTCTTTCTTTCTTTCTTTCTTTCTTTCTTTCTTTCTTTTTTTTTCTTTCTTCCTTCCTTTCTTTCAAGTAGGCCCCACTACCAGCATGGGGCTTGAACCCATGACCACGAGATTAACAGTCACATGTTCCACCAACTGAGCCAGTCAGGCTCCTGTAGTAAAAAAAAGTGATTCTTAATTTATGTAATTCAATATATATAATTTAGGAGTTTAGGGATTCTAAGATAAACTATAGTAGAGAAAATCTAACTAAATTACCTGGGTAATATGTAAATAAGTAAAGTTTGTAAGACTCGAAGCAAAAGAAACTGCACATAAAACTTATAATCTAATGATAAAATTGTTTCACAAGGGTATGGGTTAACAATCCTGAAATCATGATATGAATGAACAATCCATAAATTGATGGTGGATGATGAGAACCAGGTTTACTGTTGGAGTCTGAGATTACTGACAAAGGGGCTAAGGAGAATGATGGATTAGAGTTGGATTCATTAGGATGAACTCATGGTAGGCTTAACATAGATACAGAAATATATCTATAAAACATAATGATTTAGTTATGACTGTATATATATATTTCCTTGCTCTGTTAGTTGTGAGAGTCTGAAGCAACAATACCCTTGTATAGTAGCAAGGAGCACTCTCGTGCTCAAATCTTGATTTCTAAGGAAAGGAACCAAGGTTCTTTGGAAAATGGCTGTTTCTAGGGCTCATTTAAAGAAAATATGAGATGACCTGGAGCTTCCTGTAATACCAGAAACTAAAGATCATCAAAGAAACCCTTGTGTCAAAGGGACACAAGAGACAACTAAAAGAGTTTCCAGTTAAAGTGTGAATATTTTGAGCAAAAAGTAAATTATGCAGTATTGTTTATTATAAAAATTATAAATATATATGTGTTTATGAGTCGACATTGATATCATTAAATAATTGAATAAATAAATGAGGAAGAATGGACTACTATCCCATGCAGAAGAATTTTTTAAATTAGTTTATTTATTTATTTTTGAGAGAGAGAGAGGTGTGTGTGTTACCGGGAGAGAGCAGAGAGAGGGGGACCACAGAATCTGAAGCAGGTTCTGCACTTACAGACCCCCCAATGTGGGGCTTGAATTCAGAAACTGCAAGTTCATGACCTGAGCTGAAGGCAGATGCTTAACCAGCTGAGTCAACCAGGCGCCCCTTAAAATTATATTTATATAAACCACCCTGTATATGATATTCCCAATGTGGATGATAATTCCCAACCTGGTAAGTGTGGTCTGATTTCTTTCAGAGGATACTGTAGGGGAGGGGGTGGGGGTAAGTTTGCATAAGAGAAGTCTTAGGAGCATTACTTTGACAAGTAATCAAGGTTAACAACATCAGTGATGTTATGTCTATAGCATAATATAGTATAAGGGGAATGGCATTTTACATATGTGGTCTTCCATCCAAGAACTCATAAGGATAGTCTAATAATGAGGCAAATATTAGATGAACATTAATTGAGAGACATTATACAAAATATTTAACCAATACTTCTCAAAATTGTCAAGGTCATGTTAAACAAAGTATGACAGACTGCCACCATTGAGAAATGTCTAAGAAGAACGATGAATAAATTCCATGTGGTGGTCTAGATGGGATCTGGGGGAGAAAGTGGACATTACATAAAGACTAAGAAGTCCAAGTGAAATATAGACTTTAGTTAATAACACTGTATCAATGTGGGTTCATTTGTCGTAAATTATGTATCATACAAATATAACATGCTAACAATAGGTGGACTGGTTGGGGTATATGAGAACTCCCTTTAACCATCTTTACAAGTGTTCTATAAATCTAATATGGCTCTAAAATAAAAATTAATTAAGGTAAATCAATTAGTCTAAAAACCACTTGGCCTCTTGCCAATCACTTTTTTGTTGAGTAAATAGCCTGTGTAGGAAATTTAAATTATTTAATGATAAATTATTCTTCTTGTGGTATTATTCTTATTGTGGTAAAATGTATATAACAGAAATTTACCATTTTAATAATTTTAAGTGTATTGTTCTGTGGCATTGAATACATACACACTGTTGGGCAACCATTACCACCATTCATCTCCAGAATTTTTTATCTTCCTAAACTGAAATTCTATATACATTAAATAATATTGTCCAATTCCCCTATCCCCCAGATAAGCACCTGTATAATTTCTGTTTCTACAATTTCACTATTCACTTGGCATAATGTCTTCAAGATTCAGTCATGTTGTAGCACATATAAGACTTATTCCTTTTTAAGGTTACATAGTGTTCTATTGTATGTATATACGACATTTACTTATCCATTCATCCTTTGATGAGCATTTGGATTCTTTCCATATTTTGGCTATCGTAAATATACTGTTGTGTACATTGATGCAGAAATATCTCTCATGTCCCTGTTTTCAATTCTTTTGAGTACTTATCCAGAAGCGGAAATGCTGAATTGTATAGTAATTATATTTATGTCTAAGTTTTCAAGGAACCACCATTGAATGATACGTTATTTTCAAAGACTTAATCCTTCTAAGAAACAAACACTATAATAAGAGGCTGAAAGAGAGAGCACTTATTAATGGAGAAGAACACTCTTCAGAAAAATGCTATCTGAAAGCACAGGAAAATTGTGAATAAATATTACAGTATGAGTTTTATAAGATGAAAAACTTGTTTTAAAAATAGAAGACCATAATGTCAACATAAAAGGATCAGAGAAAAAAGGTGGAAATAAGAGTTTGCAGGCCTGACTTTATAGATTGAAAGGTAACATCTAATGTCAAGTGTTACTTTTAATTGTAAATACAGAAATATATTATATATCTTTTATGGGAAATTGAATATAAAGAGAAGAAATTATTTGAACCACATTCTATGTAAAAAAAAAATCTAATTAATGAGTACAATCATCACATTGTAGAAATGACATTGGACAACTCTAGTTCACAAATGTTATCCAAAGCAAATATATAACTAATATCTCTTCTAACTCCCCAACCTGTCTTAATTTGGATAATAAATCAAAACCTCATTCAAGTTGTAAAAGAAAGCATCAGGTTGGCCTTAGATTTCTCCAGAGCCATTTTCAGTGCAGCAGACGATGAGCTCTGAGAGGATTTCATAAGGACTTTATAAACTATAGATTGAAATTAATATCTTCAAATCTGGTACTCTGATGAGGAAGTAGCCAAAATATAGTCTAAATACTGCAAATGAGTTAACATAGCTTTCTCCTGAGTGAATGTACAGGCCCAATTCCCTCAAGTAGAAAGAATACTAAATAATCTCAATTATAGCTCTTCAAATTAAAATTTAATGGCAATTGGGACATCTGGGTGGCTCAGTCAGTTAAGCATCCGGCTTCGGCTCAGGTCATGATCTCAGGGTTCTTGGGTTCAAGCCCCCCATCGGGCTCTGTGTTGACAGCTGACTCAGAGCCTGGAGGCTGTTTTGGATTCTGTGTCTCCCTCTCTCTCTGTACCTCCCCTACTCATGCTGTATCTTTCTCTCTCTCTCTCAAAAATAAATAAGACATTTAAAATATTTAATGGCAATAAAACATCCACATGACTATTAAAAATTGTGAAATGTGAATGTCTAAATATATGTGTATTGTTCCATTTCTTTTTTAAAAAACATTATTTATTTTTGAAAGAGAGAGACCAAGCTTGAGTAGGGAAGGGGCAGAGAGAGGGAGACACAGAATCTGAAGCAGGCTCTAGGCTCGAGCTGTCAGCAAAGAGCCTGATGTGGGGCCTGAACCCACGAACCATGAGATCATGACCTGAGCCAAAGTGAGACACTTAACTGACTGAGCCACACAAGCGCAGCCCATATTCAATTTCTTAATTTTTTTTAAGTAGGTTTCACTCCCAGTACGGAGCCCAATGTGAGGCTTGAACTCACCACCCCAAGATGAAGATCTGAGACACTGAATTGACTGAATCACCCAGGTGCCCCTCAATTTTCTTAATTCTTATGATATTTTTTTTCTTTCAATTTTGCTTTGTATAATAGTTGGTCTTTTCCTGTTTGTACATTATATGACATATTGCTAAGAAACTTTCTCATGTCTGTTACTATCTCTAACAGTACTCAGCATAAATAGTTGATGTGTATTACTTGTGAATATACCACCTCCAGCCAAAGTAAAATGAGAGAGAAAGCAAGGAACATTCTCCACCCACCTATCATACTTGATATGTGAAAATGAGTTTACAGAGCATATCAAGTTTACTAAAGCCCGTGTCTATGTTGCCTAACAATGCAATAGATTTTATAATGTTTTGTACCAAATTTGAAACAGCAAAAATGATGGGTATTTTAATCAGAGATAAGAAATTCAGTTGACTTTGAGCCCAGACCCACAAATAACTATGAGGATATTGTTAATACTGATTTCATAAGGTTTTGACTCTTATGGTGGGAGCCAATACTCATAATTCTATTGAATTATATATGGAAAATAATGAACATCACAGCAGTTTTAGCTATTAATATTATATTCACTACAATCAATGAATATTTATTGAAGTTCCCCTGTGGCTGGCAGGTTCAGTACTATACACCAGTGAACCAAAGATTCTTCCCATTCTGGAGATTTCTTGTGCTACGTGTTAGGGAAAGAGAATACAGACAATAAAATATTAAATAACTCCACTATTTTACTTATTATGTGATACATGCTAAGAAAAACCAAATTAAAATTGCACAAGCTATACCTGGATCCCCATATACTTATTTTTCCACTTTTCTTCTGAGTCAGGAATTATTCAGAACTAAAATGTAAAAATATAATAATAAAATGATGTCAAATGTATGGCAAGGTATATAAGGGTCAGGAGGACAAAGCAGGGAAAGATTGCACTTTTAATTAGAATAACACTCACCGAGTAAATGTCATAGTTAGCCCCAAATAGAACAATAGAGAGCTGATGAGTTAATGAACTAGAGACCATTTTTATTCTAAAAGTATTTACATTTATTTTAGTAGTGTGTCAGCCAAACAAAACATCTGCAGCCTGTGTTCTATTTATGTGCCATTGTGTTTGACCTCTACTTGAAAATAGGAGGTACCCCACAGCAACTGCCTTCTAAATTTAGTCTACCAGCTTTCCAAACATTTGTTTTGTCAGTGAATAAAACAGCTACATATGAAAGGAAAACTAGAGGCTAATTTTTAACTCCAATTCAACTCTTGATTTAATCTAATCATCTATACACACTATTCTTCAAGTTAGTATAAATGTAGTTGGAATACAAGTTAGCTCATACCTGCGCTATTGGATAAATCTCTTCACTAATCTCATTGACTCCAGGCTCTCTCTTTCTTTCTATCTCTCTACCAGATAAACCTTCTTAGAATAAATATATGAATGTTTTACTTACTTGATAACAAACCTTCAGTAGTCTCTCTGTTATCTATTGAATCAAATCCAAATACTTTTATCTCTACTATCTGGTCTCTTTTTATATATTGCATTTTGCTCCAGCTGCACTATTAAATGACATATCATTTCTTGTACATCTCATATAATGTTGACATTATATTCACCCATTTCTCACTTCTTTTATATTTCCTAAAACATTAATCAACTCCATATCTTTCTCTTTTGAAATAATATCCTATCTTTCAGTATTGAACATTCAATCTTGTGTGATTTTCTCACACCAAAATAATTAACTCTTCTGAAGTCTTATTTTTCCTTGTCAGTACTCTTATTGCAATATACTTTGTCATGTATTGTAATTCCTCTTATTGGTTTGTATTCCTTGTGTGTTTGAAAAATACTTGCATATGGAAAATACATGTTTTCGGTTTGTTTACTATTCAGAACCAATTTCAAATACAAAAGATGGTAAAGACAAAGTTGTAACAATATAAGTGAATGAGAGTCTCTTTTTTTCCGTTCATCATCTCATGATTTAACTTAAACTGTAGACAAAACTAATTCTTTATATAGATACCTTATCTTGACATTGACAAATTTTCATGATGAAACTAGCTCTGATTTATGCTGTTGATAAATAGAGAACAAAATAAAATAAGATAGATATTACTGTGAAAATGATTACTTATCAGTTATACCTAGAAGGTTTCCTGCAGTCTAACATGATAATTAGTTGAGAGAAAGAAGGGTGAGAAGGAAAAGAAAGGAAAGAGAAGCAGCTGGGGGGAGGGAGGGAAGGGAGAGACAGAGAGAACAAAAACTGAGAGATGGGTTGTTGAATATTACATAGCTAAAAAGAGAGAGAACCACAATTTCTGGTTCCAAAGATTCTTTTGCACAAGGATTTTATATTCAAAGGACAAATATATATGTTTTGTATCTCACATCCAATATCCAATTTTACATAAGTAAAACTAAAAGACTCATACTTATACATACTTATGTGTTACAACACATATATATCTCAATAATAGATTATATAAATTAAAAAATAGATCTTATATTTCAAGTTCTTAATTATCATTATCTTTCTTTTTTTTTTTATTTCTAGGAGAGAAAGAGACAGCATGAGCAGGGGAGGGTCAGAGAGAGAGGGAGTGACAGACTCTGAAACAGGCTCCAGGCTCTGAGCTGGCAGTTAGCACAGAGCCCGACGCGGGGCTCGAACCCACCAACCGCAAGGTCATGACCTGAACGAAAGTTGGACGCTTAACCGACTAAGCCACCCGGGCGCCCTTAATTATCATTATCTTAAATGTCATTCAATTTTGAAGCTGTATCTAGGGGATAATTGATATTAGACATTTAAAAATAAAATACAGCATTCTCCATTTCTATTTTCCAATTCTACAGCAATTTTTATTCTTTTATTTTTTATTTCCACATTTGTTTTAAGGAGGAGTTGACTTTCTCCAACTAAGTACTGTGGTAATCAACCAATTCAAGAAACCCACAAAGGCCCAAATTGCTTGAATAAAAATAAATGACACCTAGACATTTAATAATGAAACTGCAGAAAAACGAAGATGAACAGAACACTTTACAAAAGCCAGAGGTAGGGGAAGAGGAAAGACAGATTAGCTTCAATGAGGGATAATTATTCCAATGACAAAATTCTCAACAGAATCAGTGGAAGAAGTCAATGGATCTCAGTTCTAGATACTGAAAGAAAGTAACTCCATTCAGCAGTAAAAAAAAAAAAAATCTTTCAAGAAGGAGGGTGATTAAAGATGTTTTTAGATGAACAAACCGAATTATAGTCATTATAGTCACCAGCGAAAATGTATAGATATGACATTCCAAGACAGTTACATAGATAAAAGGACATTAATACCAGAGTGAAGCTTGAGGTACAATGTATTAGGAAGATTAAATAAGTAAGTGAGCAGGTTTGAAAATCAGTTAAGTATGTAGGTAAATCTACATGAATGCTCCTTATATAAAACAAAAATATTTAAAATTTTTTTGATGTTTTCATTTATTTTTGAGAGAGAGAGACAGAGCATGAGTGGTGGAAGGGCAGAGAGAGAGGGAGGCACAGAATCCGAAGCAGGCTCCAGGCTCTGAGCTGTCAGCACAGAACCCAGCATGGGGCTCAAACCCACTAACCACGAGACCATGACCTGAGCTAAAGTCAGGAGCTTAACCGAATGAGCCACCCAGGGGCCCCAAAAAATATTTTAAAAGATTTACTATATGTATATATATATAATTAAAGTATCTGACATACTTGGCATATAAATTGGAAGCATACACATAGAATCAAAGTATTATAAACTACTTGCAGTTTTGGAAAGCACGGTCAAGTTTAGAAAACAAACTTTGTAAGTCAGAGGTTCATTGTTATTTTTTAAAATATTTTAATGTTTTATTTATTTCTGAGAAACAGAGACAGCATGAGCAGGGGAGGGTCAGAGAGAGAGGGAGTCACAGACTGAAACAGGCTCCAGGCTCTGAGCTGGCTGTCAGCACAGAGCCAGACCCGGGGCTTCAACCCATGAACCTTAGATAATGACCTGAGCCGAAGTTGGACGCTCAACTGACTGAGCCACCCAGGAGCCTCCAGAGGTTCATGTTTTAATTTTTTTAATAAAGGGGTTCTACAAAAATTCTAGAGAAAATAACTTGGTGAAATATGGAAAGCATTTACAGGAGATTTTTTAAAAAGTAAATGAATACCTCTGTCTCCACCTCTGTTCAACATGATCCCAATTGACCTAGTCAGAGCTGAGCAGCAAGAATAGGAAATAATAGAATAGGAAAACAAAAAGGAGAAAAATAAAACCATTATTATAACTGGCATGGACTTTGCATATTAGAGTTAATTTTCCAGTCTTAGTGATCAGGTTGTGTTCAACAGTATATTTCTTTTTGCCAGATTCCTTTTTTAAATAGTTATGGATGTCTCCACCTATTGAAAACAGAGGTAGATGGGATGAAGGCTGAGCATTGTGATCTTTGAGGGGTTAAAAAATCAAGAGTTCAACTCATTTTCATTGGTCTCTGTCCAAAATAGAATAGCTGTTCTTTTTGCAAAGTTTTCTCTTAGCAAATGTCGCTGCCAAATCACTCACAGTCAGTGGTGGTTACACTGTGACCAGTGTTTACAATTCCTTTATAGAAGAAAATAAAAAAAGGCAAGGATTGATATAAAGAAAACAGAAGCCACATTTCCAATAAGTCTCTTACACTCGGCTATGGAAACACCCGACATAGTTAAAGAGGACAAAAGAAATATCAAACACTCAGAAACCTTATTTATGTTGCAAATAATTTATTTTTATATGAACCTTATGTCGATAGAATGGATAAACTGCAGCTAATACCTCCACGAGCTAAGCACACTGAAATAGAGAGCATTGGTGCTGTGATGGAATATTCCCTGTAGGGAAAGTCACAGTTCTAGTGAATAAGGTTACACTGCTAAAGATAAAGGAACTGTTTTCTATTCAGATAGCCCCCACTGCCTGGACTAAGAGTTGTTGGATCGTAATATCTAATGCAAAAGCACTACATAAGGCTCTTTTAAAAATTGAGGACTTTTCATAGACTTCAGTTTCATTAAAAGCAAAAACTGGAACTGGAATAATCATGGAATCATGGAAGAAGACCCAGGTTGCATCCTAATCCCGCTGCTTACCAAGCACCATTCAGTAACTGAGTCTCCATCCCTCCTCTACCTTTGGAGATTAAAGTGCCCGCCTCTGCAATGATTAACACGAGGAGAACAAAATAAAAGGGAAAGTATTTTACAAACTGTACTATTGTAGAATCACTAAAATTGTATTAAATAATGAAAGTTTTGAACAGGCAAATATAAATATAGTATTACTGTATGTAAAATGTTGCATCGTGGGGTGCCTGGGTGGCTCATCAGTTTAGCATCCCACTTTGCCTCAGGTCATGATCTCACAGTTTGTAGGTTTAAGCCCGTTTTGAGCTGTCAGCCCAGAGCCTGGAGCCTGCTTCAGACTCTCTGACTCTCTCTGTCTCTGCCCCTCCCTCACTTGTGTTTTCTTTCTCTCATCTCTCTCTCTCTCTCTCTTAAAAATAAATAAAAACTTTAAAAAGAAAATGTTACACTGTAATTTGTAAAGCTCATTGATTCCCCGTACAAAAATATTTTAAAAGTGTTAACTGTTATTACCATCTGTAATTATAGGTTTTACAATAAAACCTAAATGATACAAAAGTATGAAATCAAAAATTTATTTCGAATTCGTTTTCTCTCTTACAATGATATGCCACTAATCTTAACATGACTGTAACAACAACTTTATACACTTCAGGCTTCATATGCAGCATTACCAGTGGGATCAAGATTGTGATTAGCAATCGATCACCTTAATGCCTGATGTTTCAAGTTAAACACACTGTTCCCCACATACACATACATGTAGAAATATAGCTTGTATATAATATACACCATAGTATTTAATATTTATAGTATATAATTGTAATTATGTATAATTATATTTACATTATATAATTAATACATGTACCTAGCATATAATAGATATAACAAACATGTATATAAAATTAAATTATTTCAAATAGAGAAATATATTTTATCAACAATACATGACCAATACCAGTGTTATTTTAAATTTATCAGTATTTAAAGACCAAACTCATTTAAGGAGAATTTTTTTACTTCCTTCCTTCCTTCCTTCTTCCCTTCCTTCCTTCCTTCCTTCCTTCCTTCCTTCCTTCCTTCCTTCCTTCCTTCCTTGTGTCCATGCATGAGTGAGAGAGGAACAGAGAGAGAGAAAGAGAGAGAGAGAGAGGGAGAGAGAGAGAGAGAGAGAGAGAATCCCAAACAGGATCTCTGCTGTCAGCCAGAAGCCTGACTCAGAGCTCTATCTCATGAACCATGAGATCATGACCTGAGCTGACATCAAGAATCAGATGTTCAACCGACCGAACCACCCACGTGCCACAAAGAGGAATTTAAATGAAGAAAATAAGGAAATTTAAAAAAAAATAAAGAGTTCTCATTCTGCAATATGGCAGCTTATTCTAAAAGAAAGATCCTCTTAAAGACATTTAGCATGTTGTACAAAATGTGACACATAGCCTATTAAATGTATCATTAGGCGAAGCTCACAGAAATAAACAAGGAGAGTACAAAAAGAAGGTTATAGACATGAGCTAAACCCAGTCAAATCCCAAGGGATTTGACAATCCTGGAGTTTACAGCAACCCAGTATATAAGACACTAATTGTGTTCCCTTTACTCAAGGGAGTGAAACTAAAGCACACTGTGTAGGAGGGGTGAGGGAGTTAAAAGGCCAGCACACATAGCTTAAAAACTACTTTTTTAAAGATAGTAATCAAGGAAATGTACCTTTTTAAAAAAATCTTAACTCAAGGTTGAAAATATCTCCCAGAAGAATTTGTAACAATAGCTTTATCTTTATGTGCCCTTGGGCACTTGGATTTACACTATCTGGGGATTCTGGGCAACCCCAATCCTCATACTTAAGGTGATCTCTGATAAGAAGCACTCAGCAGAAGCAAATTACAAATTAAGACCAACCAAATATAAACTCAAAATAAGAAAATGGAGCAAGAGACCCAGAAAAGTCAGTATCAGGGGCAGAAAAAGATCACCCATCTCTGTCTCTTCTTAAAAGTGCACTAATCCTACCACAGGGACTCCATCCTCAGGTCTTCATCTCTTTCAAAGGCCCCCCACTTCCAAACACCACATATTGGAGATTAGGGTTTCCACATATAAATTTAGGAGAAACACAGGATTCAGTCAACATAGCACATGTTATCTCAGGCTATCACAGTCATAAACAGCATTGCTCCTAATGCCCTCATAACGGAAACAGAAAGACAACAAATTATTGATAAAAAGAAGGTAAATGTGACTTTTATATAATTTTGTAATAAATGTATTTTAAGCAATAAACCAATATCAAAAAAATGAAAGAAAAATAAGCATAGGTTTAGCAAAAATAAAATAATCAAGTAATTTAATAAACCATGTGTATTTAAAAAAAAAAAAAGAAGAGTAGGGGCACCTGGGTGGCTCGGTCCGTTAAGAGTCTGACTTCAGCTCAGGTCATGATCTCACAGTTCGTCGGTTCGAGCACGGTTCATGGGTTTGAGCCCCACATTGGTTTCTGTGCTGACAGCTGGCTCAGAGCCTGGTGTTTTTTTCAGATTCTGTATCTCCCTCTCTCTCTGACCCTCCCCTGCTCACACTGTCTCTCTCTCTCTCTCTCTCTCTCTCTGTCTCTCTCAGAAATAAATTAATTAATTAATTAATAAAATAAAATAAAATAAAAAGAATAGTAACTAATTATAAGGCAAAGGTAGTACCAGAAAGGTATCTGAAAACCTATCTGAAAACTTACATCACAGTAAGATTCAAGCCCTATTTCAAATATTCAAAAGTGTCCAACAACAGGGTGGTGGTTAGAAAATTGTGTTTAACCATGAAAGAGATGTTATGTGACCACTCAATGGTGAGAGTGATATGTTCATTCATTAACAGGAAAATTTCTCAATATCTTTTACATAGATATAAAACAGAATGTAGAATAGCAAGTATATATGATATGTATGCATGTATAATACATTTTTAAAATATGTGTACATGTGTGTTTGTGGCTATAAATGACAGCAAATTCAAATGTATATATGCTATCTTCCTTTAAGAAAAAAACATCAGAAAGATAAACACCAAGTAATAATAGTCACGCATGTGCAGGGCAGACAAGCAATGGGAAAGCAGCAGAGGTGTGTCAATTTTAACTTGAGTCAAAATACAGAGATTTTGATTTGGAAAATAATTCTGCAAATGAATAATAATAGAGTATTTACCCTATTCTGGGCAGTATGCTCATTTACTTAAGTTCTTGTTCTTTCTTTCAAGCCACTTGAAAAATCCTGCAAGCACAGGAAGAAACCAAGGCAAATTGATATGGCATTAACTGACCCAAAGGTACAACAGGGTAATTAAATAGCTGAGCTGGGCTTCAAAGCCAGTTTTGTGGTTGTTGTTTTAACATCTATTAACCATTATTCCTAGCGATAACAGGAAACAAAGCAACTGTATAATGCAGGTCTGTAACATAATATATAAAATTAATATCACAGAACTCCTAAACTAAGATAGAGACATTTTAATATTTTTTGTAGTAGTGTTAGCTTAGAAAGGAAATAGAAATAAAACAAAAATGAAAACCAAAACACAAAATCGGCTTCAGTGTTACAGTTACCAACATTTACAACTACTCTGTATCGGCAATTTACCATGTTTGTGATGCAAATTTTCCTGTATGCCATATGTGCATTGGCCAGATGAATAGTGATTAAGATTTAGAAAAGAATTGAACAATATTTATGCTAACCACTCAACAATGTAATTGGAAAAGTCTTGATTAATTACACAGCTTTGGAAAATAAAACATCCATCTGTGCCATCCCATTTGTAGTTTTTGAAGTACATTGCATGCTTTCTAACTGTAACCAGAAAAGGTCAGGTAAGTCAGGCCATATCATGCAAGGCAATTTTAAAAATGAAATGTATAGAAATATTTACATGAAAAACTGTCATGCCTATCAGATAATATATTTAACCTTTGGAAGCTGTAAATTAATAATTACGCAAATAAAATAGGATATGTTGTATACAATCGATTTATGTCTCCTGTGAAAGTTACTGCAGTCATTAACATCATAGTAGCTTATTTCATCAATACCCTTATTAACAAATGAATGCATTGAATATTGTGATTTTCTAAATCTAAAAAATATTTACATTATTTAGTGATTACTTACATTAAAAAGTGATTTAGAGCAAAATCATTACATCAAGTCTAAGACAGAAATTTGTAACAGTAGAAATGTGGTTCACATATCAGACACATTCATAATAAATTATGTGTATATCAAATTCCTGAAAAAAATTTTATATGCCATGAGGGACTGTACACTCAGGGACTGTACACTGTGAATGAATCTGAATTATTTTCCAGAGTAAAAAATTATTTAATCATGCAGGAAGATCACAATATGTACTTCTTTAATTAATATATATTCATTATTTCAGATTTCTTAATGTTGTGGGCATAGGAACATTCTTCTTTGAATAACTGTTGCCTTATTAAACACAATTTCTTGGTCTTAAGCATATAACATACATTACTGTGGATACTTGCCAATATGCCAACAGCTCTTTATAACATTTCATTGTAATGCTTTCTTGAAATCTAAGATTTTCCTGGGACATTTATACAACAATACAGTATCATGACCAATGGATGTAAATGATAATGTTTACTATGTGTCACCAAATCAACATAGGCTGTCCCAACTTTGTCCACTGGAGTAGAGGTCTTAATAATAGCTCATAATTAAAAAGAGATGCTACTACTTCTATAGAAGCTTGGGCATTTACCACAGAGAGAATCTTGTATCATTTTAAGTTGGTATCCCAACAGAAATCAAATGAATAAAATGTAAATTCTTAAGCTTCAACTAATTCTGATTTCAATTAATTCTGGCAAATGAAAAGAGATGACAGATCACCTGGTATAAGCCTGTCTTTTTGTAATTGAGGAAACTGATGTCAAACACCACAAGTTTTGACTAAGATTACTCAGACAGATAATAATGTAGAATGTTCTAGAACTTATTCCTGTTACTGTACTCTCCATCATAACCTACTTTTATAACCTAAATTGTAACTTCTCCCAACTAAATTCATATGTTGAGGTCCTATCTCCCAATGGGACAAAATTTGGAGGGAGTGCCTGTAAAGAGGTAAGTACGATAAATGAGGTCGCAGGGGTAGAGACCTAATCCAACAAAACTCTTGTCCTAGAAGAAGAGAAAAAGCCACCACACATGCATCCACACAGAGAAAAGGGCATGTCTCCGCAAGGAGGCAGCCATATGCAAGTCAAGGAGAGAGAGTGCAGGAGCAAACAACCCAGCCAGAACTTGGATTTTAGCCTCTAGAACTGTGAGAAATAAACTTCCATTGAAACCACATAGTGTGGGGTACTTTGTCATGGCAGCCCCAGTACACTAATAAACCTGCTTGTATACTTGCTCTATCTCCCAGATATAATAACTTCTTTGATTTTGTTTCTCTGTTATTGGTCTGACCTGAATTCATGCTACTATCAGGATGCCTTCTCTGGTTAAATATTGTTCTGTGTCTTGTGATGTTGACTCTGCACCCACGAATGCTTCCTATCCATTTGGATTCACGGCTCCTGTGGTGTCAATGTTCCTGTGAAAGAACTATTTGCTTCAGAAATTAAAGGAAAAATAGGAGAGAAGTTTGTTAACAGGGGCAAAAAAATACTAAACACAGTTTTTAAAGGATAATTTTGGAGAAATTTTGATAAGGACAATGATTTCATTTCACATTTCTTTATTTGTGTTCTATGTGAATATATCAGAGGACTCTCAGTTTCTTACAGCAAATAAGAAATATGATAACAAATTATTGATATGGTTAGAGTCCTGAGTAAATCTGAGAACCAGACAGAAGATAAGCGTACCAAATCATGTCCAGGGTAAAATATGAAATGAGGTTCTTTGTATAATGGACAAAGGATTTTGGATTTCTGACCTGAATAGAATAAGGCACTAGTTGCAGATGATACCAATGAAATGAGAAGATCTTAGGGTGCATTTTAGAATTACTTTTGGCAGCAAAGTGGATTTAATGGATGGGAAAAGACTAATGGCCAGAAGAGAAGAGAATCTACTGCAGCCATCCGGGACAAAAGTGATGAGTAGTTAGTACCAAGGCAACGGCAGTAGAAACAGAAAGAAGATTTTGGAGTTTTTAGTTATTAAAGAGGTGGGATCAGCAAGAGTTGGTAACCAATTTGATGCTAGGAATAAATGAGAAGAAAGAGGTAAAATTAATCTTTAGGTTCTTGTCAAGGACCATTTGGTGGAGCCATTGATAAAGAAAAGAAAAGTATGAGAGGTACCAAATATCTTTCATCAGATGAAATAAGGATGTTTAATATATTTTATTATTCAGTCTCTAGACAGTTTGATTATATTTAGCAAGTTGCAATAAAATGTTCTGAGAAACTAATTAATATTCTCAGACAAAGCTTGTACTAATTTGGAATATACTGAGTGACTTGGATTTGAGAGAAGAGAAAATATTTAAATCAACAAAACTGCATTTAACACTAGGGAGCAACTTCTCCACAAAACTTGGGATTGTAAAAGTAGCTATTGTTCTTTTAGTCATCACGTATTTTTTTCTTAATGTGCTTTAATTTTTTTTAATTTGAGAGAGAGAGAGAGACAGAAAGAGAGAGAGAGAGAGAGAGAGAGAATCTTAAGAAGGCTCCACGCTCAGCACCAAGGCCAACACAGAGCTCCAACCTATGACCCTGAGATCATGACCTGAGCCAAAATCAAGAGATGGATGTTCAACTGACTGAGCCATTCAGGTACTCTGTAATGTACTTTGATTTTTAAAGCTTAGCACACTGACTTGCCATTTGCTTGTAGTCTTTGTTATATCTTAATAGATTATAAAAATCTGAAAATTGTATTGTTGATATTTTGTCTAGTTAATTAATAAAGACACACATTGTATTTACTGATATATATTTAATATAATAATATGCCAGTTAGAGCTTCATACATAAATAATTTATTTTCTTGGTAATAACCATTACATCCATCTGGACTGCATTTCTATGGGTTTAATTTATTTACTATTAATTCCTATTAATATATAACAAGGTTGTATAACTGTGTTAAATATAATTTAAATCACTGATGAGTATAAGATAAATAGGCTATTTTACAATTTTATTTTTTAAGGAGTGTATAATTCAAAACTTAATTATGTCTAAGATATATTTCAACCCAGACAGGCTCCATGCTGTCAATGCAGAGTCAGACATGGGGCTTGATACAGGGATTGATCTCACAAACAGTAAGATCATGACCAGGAGTCAGACACTTAACTGACTGAGCCACTAGGCACCCCTATCTTTGTCTTATGTTAAAGGAACAATATAGAGTCCTAGGTCAAATCAACAGCATTACCATAGCTTATACACACACCTGCATACATATCCTGGTACACACTCTTTACTCTGATGGTAATTGCTGGTAACTGAAGAATGATCCTTTAGGTTTCTGCCACTATCTGTTGATAGTCAAAATAGAGGCATTACGGCTGCATTGGAGGGCAGTGATTAATACATACTTTTCGTCTTTAAAAGTAAAAATAAAAAATCAAAGTAAAATAATGAGAATTAACAAAGCAAAGGTAAAATTGAAGCTTTGGTAAAAAACAAGAAAATGGAAAAAAATCTCTGGCAACACCACGTCAAAAAAAAGTAAAAAAGGAAGAAAAGAAGAAAAATTCCCTTAACTAAAAAATCTCTGCATATTTTGAGTAAAACAAATACTGAAAATGAATATTTTATGTATGTGTGTATTTACTGATGAATACTTATCTATGGTGGGGCACTCAGCCCTCTTTTCAAGACTATTTCCATAACTGTTAACAGTCACTTCTATATATTCTATAGGCAAAGAATTAGAAGAAAATACTCTAGGAATCTCACAAATTCAACTGGAAAGAACTAAAGATAGTAGCATCAGGCATCTTCCAGTGAAATTCCATTGGCTGATGAATTACGATAAATACTACTGTCAGTGTGCCAAAAGTGTGAGGATAGAGTCTTCTGTTAGCGTTTTAGAAACATGCACTTAAATACATGCAGACTACAGGCATCAGCAGACATCTTTAGAATGGTACAAGTAAAAAAGATAGAAATCAAAAAAAGTGATCAGAAAAGCAACTTGAAGGAAAAAAGGTTCTATTAGAAGACTTCCACAGTACATTATTTATGTAATTAGAGAAAAAAAGGAAAAATATAATCAAGGAAAAAAAGCAGCATGATAGAAAATGGAAGGTCGCCATGATCGTATAGTGGTTAGTACTCTGCGTTGTGCTACAAAATGGAGGGATTAAGAAAACAAGTTCTTTGATGTTACAAACATCAAACCACTCTTGGACATTTATCCCAAACAGGTGCCTACTTACATTCAAACAAAAATGTGGATACAAATGTTCATAGCGGCTCTCTGTTTAATCGCTGAACACAGGAGAAGGCCAATGTCCTTCGATGGGTGAGCGGTAAAACAGCACCACACCCATGCCCTGAGTCCTACTCAGCAACATAAAAGGAACAATCTACTAAAACATACTAAAAACTTGGGTAATCTCAAGAGAATTATGCTGAGAAAAGCACCTGGAAAGTTTACATATTGAAGGACTCCATTATATAACATTCATTAAGTAACATTGCAGAGATGGAGACTTTATTAGTGTCCGGGGTCAGAGATGTTGTTGACACTAACTAACACAGGGGTTAGTGATTGATGTTGTTATAAAAGGATAGGACAATGAAGTCCTGTGGTAAAGGAACAGTTCTGTATCTTGACTATGATAATGGTTACACAAGCTATGCATGTGATAAAATTGCATAGAACTACATACATACACTTGTGTGCTTGCACACCCATACACAAGTGCTTGTAGAACAGTGACAACTGTATAAACTATTCATTGTGCATATGACAAGTGACTGGTTTTGATAATTGTTCTCTGATTATGCAAGATGATATAATTGGGAGAATCTAGGTAAAAGGTGATTGAAACTTCTCTGTATCTTTTGTGTATTTTAAAACTTCCCATGAATCTATAATTATCCCAAAATAAAAGTTTAAAAATATAGCAGATCAAAGACATATCAATACAAGTGTCTGGAAAATGTAGGTAAGTATGTTTCCCATAAATTGGAGTAAAAAGGCACAAAAGATATGGAAAAGGGAAAAGAGAAAATTTAAAAACCAATCTAGGAGATTCAATAACTGACCAAAGGGATGCTATAATTAGAAAAAAAGAAAGAGAAAAGGAAGATTCTTCAGAAGCACAGCCTGTATAATAGATTGTTTTCTGATCTTGCAAAATCTATATTTCACTTCCCTTCAAAGTAGATTCTGAGCTTAATACACAGTGGATACCCATCATTGTTCACTCTCATCGAAGTGATGTTCATCAAATGATGGTGGTAAATTTGTCCCAATATCTGCTTTTGTACACTTGGCAAAAATAAAAATAGTTTTTTAAAAAAAAAATTTAAAGGCTAACATTATCAATGGCTACATAAGCACCTATATAAAATCTTGAATTTTTTCACTTTAAGAAAGTATTTGCAAAGAACAAATAAACTTTCTAGAGAAATCAGGACAATTAATTTTCTACTGAGGTTGGGTTTAGATACTAAAGAGTAACTGCTTATCAAAATTGGAAATTATTTCAAGTGGGAAATTTGTTTCACATTATAGAAATGGGGATGTCTGTTTGACATTAATAAACAAACTCAAGAAGTTGAGAAATATTCAGGAAATTCACTGTAGTTTTAAAAGTAAATGTGTTATAGAACATAGTTGAATTTAACAAACGCAAAACAATAATAATAATAAATAATTTTCTTAGATTGGAAAGTAGTATATTATAGTTCTAAATTACTCAATTCCATAAAATTTCCATAAAATTGGTTAATGCCTACCTTTTATTTCATGGACTCGCAGTAAATTTGATGTAAACCAAAAAATTCCAAGGGGACCTTAAAAACTGCTCTTTCAGCATGTTTTAGCATGAAAACCATCCAAAGGAGAAAAGTGTATAGTAGCATTTCTCATAGAAGAAAAACTATTTTAAACATACTAATTTATTGAAGGTGACAAAAGGGTCATAGAGCTAACAAATTCTTTTTGTTCAAACGAAAAATTTCCATAGCATAAATAATATGAACAAATGACCTTGCAGACGGCAACTAATCACACAGATATTTTAACAGATGAAACTTGTGATATACACTACAAATAAAAATAAATATTTTCAGAGATAAAGATTCTCAAAAGATATTACTTCTGTAGGGTAACTTCATATCAGATTACCTAGACACCAATGTTAAAACAGATTTGGGGGGGATAGAATTTTTTTATGGGTCAAACCTAAAAAATCAGAGGATAGAAGCAGTTGGGGCAAGGAAGGAGTTTAACTGCAATGAAGATTAAAAACATTTCTTGGCTAATTGCATTATGGTTGCAAAGAAAACTGGGTATGAAATAAAAAATTCATAGTGGTTCCCAGAAACATTTTTTTTTTTCTGAGTATGCTTTTAACTTCCAAGGAAAGATATAATCTATTTGGAAAAATAACATTTTGGTAAGAGAAGAAATATTTTAAATACTAATTGCATCATTAACAGAGTTTAAGATTCCATGAGCTAGGTAACAGAATCTTTTGGAAGACAATTTTTCTCACAGAATATATAGAATGAGTTCTATGTATAAACAGAATTTTGGACAACTAAACAAAATTCATTGTTATCTCACCAAACTTCTGATTATAAACCTACTTCTTTTTTTTTTTAATGTTTTTTTTTTTTTAATTTAGTTCTAGGAGAGAGAGAGACAGCATGAGCAGGGGAGGGTCAGAGAGAGAGGGAGTCACAGACTGAAACAGGCTCCAGGCTCTGAGTTGGCAGTCAGCACAGAGCCGACGTGGGGCTCGAACCCACGAACCGCGAGATCATGACCTAAGTGAAAGTTGGACGCTTAACTGACTAAGTCACCCAGGCTCTCCTGCTTATAAACCTTCTAATAGTTTACTTGCCAGTATCAAAGAGAAAGGAATCTGGCTATTTTACCCAAGTGTCTAATAATTATTGTTCTAAAATTAGTCTAAATATCTTTCAAATAATTTTTATTGGATTCTGGTATAATAAGCCTGAGAAAACCATAGAGATCATGTGCTCTTTAATATTTTGCCTCAAAAATCTAAAACATTATACATGCAACTAGAGTTTTAATTTAATACCCACAGTCTAATCTGGGCTGGTAGTTAGCTGAGTCTTGTGCATTACTGGCATCTGGTAATTTCATTCAACTCTTTTCTGGATAGAATGTTCTGTTTCTTTGTTCCTTTATCCCATGCCTTCCTTATTTTGGTTGAACACCTCCATTACTCTTATTAAAGAGTATATGATTCATAATATGTTTTAGGTTATGCTATCTTAACTTTTCATATTTGATTGATTATTGGCTTAGGTATTGAATTTTAACTCAAACGTTTGCTCCTTTGTTGGTTGGTTTATTTACATTCTGAAGGCATTGTTCCAATGTTTTCTGGCTTTCAGAGTTTCTCATAAGAAGCCTGAAGTCATTCTTAATTTTCTTCATATGTGTTTTCTAGCTCTCTCTTTCCTTCTCTTTACCTTTCCCTGTCTCTTATACTTTCTTCCCATCCCTCTTCCAGACCCAGTCTCCGCCCCAGTCATTTGGGCCATAGTCACTCATTCTGTTTAATGTCATGATAATTTTCTATTTGTATCGATCCATTTTCATCCATTTCCTTTAGCAATTACTGAATTTTTTTCAATCCAGAAATTCAAAACTTTTTATTGTAAAAACTCAGGTTCCATAGCTCTTTCCACTATACTATGACAAGTTATGTTTCCCTATGCCTCTTTGTTTTTATTTTTATGAAGTGTTCTTATTTTAAAAAAAAGTAACTATATGAAATAATTAAAATCTACGCTGTTAGGAAAGCAATATTTAAATATCTCCTTTGTGATAAAAACACCATAAAGGAAGAAGGAACAGAACTATAAAGTAGTAAATGTTTAATATTATTACAATTACATTGCTATTAATCTAAACTAGATTGTTATAAATTATGATGCTAGCAGATATAACATATCCCTGTAGGTTAGAAAATCCCTAAAGGGGAAAACATTCTTTTAAAAGGTTATCAAGTTGGTGTGCATGGGTGGCTCAGTTGGTTAAGCACCCGACTTTGGCTCAGGTCATGATCTCACAGTCAGGTGGTTCGAGCGCCATGTCAGGCTCTGTGCTGACAGCTCAGAGCCTGGAACCTATTTCAGACTCTCTGTCTTCCTCTCGCTCTCTCTCTCAAAATAAAATAAAGACATAAAAAAAAATTTTTTTTAAAGGTTAGCAAGTAATTTTTTTTTTTTTTTTTTTTTTGCTTTATTCAAATGTAGAGTACCCAGTCTAAAGCATGCCCTAAAATGTCCTGTAAGACATCAGGAGTCCTCAGAACCCATGAGAATATCACCTTATAATGCAAAAGAGACTTTGCAGTTGTAATTAAGTTTAAAGACTTTGGGAAGGGAAGATTATCCTGGATTAACTAGGTCAACTCAATTTAATCACTTGAGTCCTTAAAACTGGTCATCTTTCCTGGGTCAGTTAGAAAGATAAGATGAAAGAAGAAGAAGCAATTTGTGGGAGAGAAACTGAACCAACTAACTCTCTCAACCAACTGAACCACCCAGATACCCTGTAGATTACCTTTTAAATAGGTGAAGAAATGCAGAGGATGCACTCCAGAAATAGTTTGAATGCCCTCAGGTAAATGGGTGAACATTACACCTTCCAAGAACAACAACAATAAAACCCAATATGTCTGAACCAACTGATAATATTCAATGAATAATGGACTAAATACTTAATCTTATGTCCTCCAGTCCTAAAAGATTTTGTAGCTCTGCCATAACTCCCTCTACACATCATCGCTATCAACTTCCATTAAAATCAAAATCGAAGAGAAAGACAAGAGTAGGATAGAGTATATAATACTTAAGTGTGTTTATGTTTGCTGATTTCAGGTTCAGTGTTTTCTTACGTCAGGCAGCTGTATGTATGCCATGTCTCCTTTTACTTCCTTTTTAGCATGTATTTATCTCTTCTACACACATCTCCAATATAACCGTCATTTTTACTGTTAAAAATTATGCAAAAATTGTTTAACTCAGTCTCTACAACACTGTTTCTTTGATCCCTATGATAACTTGTTCAATAAAAGTACACATTTGGTCAATCTCACCTACGAAGTGAATGATTTGGGTGGCGCAATTATAGAACAGAAACAACGTTTGCTTTAAATGGTGACTTGGATGAAAATAATCTTTGTAATTAAACTGAAATTTTTTTCAAAGAGTTCTGTCCCTTAGACCAAGGCTTCCTACTGCTAAAAAGTAAATTACTTTGGAGACATTTTGGAGATCTGAAGTCTACTCTCAGATTCACTGGGACACACAGTTTTCCAGCTCATGGCCCCAGGGAGAGCTTCACTTCTGAACAGATGCTAATGTTTCATGCAATTTAGCGGTGGATATGGTAATGAAACAATTTTATTTAACTTCAAACTAGAAGGGAGACACAACCTGCGTGACTGGATAATGTTAAAATTGAAACTGCCTTAAGGGTACGGAAATTGACACCATCTAAAGTTGTTTAAAATTTACAAAGTACTTAGAACGTCTTTTTGTGAATAAAACTGTTCCTTACTTTTTTCTGTATTTGGAGTGGTTTTAATCATTTGAATCATACTGTAATCGGTGTGGCAAAGACAAGAAATATTGTTGTATCGACTAAGTCTGTCAATATCAGACTTTTTTTTTTTTGTAGTAGTGATGTCTGCTAAGAAGAATGCATATTTTAAAATGATATGATATCATAACTGGGAAACTACAAAGCATCATATGAAGTGACTGTTTCTATGCAATTCTTTCTAAACTGGTTGGAAAAAAAAAAAACTTATCTTGATGCATTTCTTGTTTTAAGTGACATTCACATTCCCTGGACCAGAAAATAAAGAATGAAGAATATCTGCCCAGGATGCATTATTTTCTTTTCACAGCACAGGCTAAAACATCCAGAAAACAAACACTGGAATAGTCTATAGCTATTATCAGTGTATCATGACTACAGGCCAACTGTAAGAAAACTGAACTGACTTCTCCAAAAAGCTTTACATTTTCATTATCTGATACCATATGCTTAATAAACCACTCATACTTATAACCAGGCATAGCATTATGTTCTGCTAAATATTCAAATTTCTATTGTGTTTCCTAGTCATGGTGATATCTACATTTTTTTCACTGTCCTATGAATAATAAGAGGGCCCTCAGAGGCCCTGGCTGTTAGGATTTGATTGCACTATATTGTGGACAACTGGAAACAAACTGCCTTTTTAAGATAATAAGTGATGTGGTTTGGGAGAGGTGGTGGGGATCTGGAGCAAATGGCCAAGAAAGAATTCTTCAAACATCTTTGGTGCAAGATGGTGATTTCATTTTTTTTTTTAATTTATGTATTTATTTTTGAGAGAAACAGAGACAGAGTGGGGGTGGGGCAGAGAGCGAGGGAGAGAGAGAGAGAGAGAGAGAATTCCAAGCAGGATCATGCTGTTAACATAGAGGCTGAGTTGGAGTTTGAATTCATGAAGCCGTGAATTCAAGAGTCGGACACTTAACTGACTAAGCCATCCAGCTGCCCCCCAAAAAGTGATTTTATTAAAGCAGATGGACAATGTGGGTAGAAAGAGCTGCACTGGAGTTATGAGGAGAGACTGATTATCTACTTGGGAGTGGAGGAAGTAAGTAAAAGGGAGGGTTCCAAAAGGACTTTCATATGCTAAAGAAGATGCACAAGATGCTGGAGAACTACCTATTGTCAAGCTAAGGTTGTTGTTTTATCCCCTCTAGTAAGGTATTAACATAAAGACATGAGAAAGTTCCTAGAGGAATTTTATACTCTGTATTTGTCTCAAGTGTTTGTCAATGGGCACCAGGTTATCAGAAAATTCGATTTAAATTTTTAATGTTTTATTTATTTTTGAGAAAGAGAGGGAGAGCATGAGCAGGGGAGAGGCAGAGAGGGGGACAGAGGATCTAAAGCAGATTTGCTCTGATAGCAGTGAGCCCAATGAGGGGCTCCAACTCACAGAAACTGAGATCATGACCTGTACCAAAGTCAGACGTTCAACTGACTGAGCCACCCAGGCACCCCAGGAAATTAAATTTTATTTACCATTTCCTTCTTGCCTTTGTTCCCCACATCACTGTGGAGGAGAGGGTGATGTTAGGACTCCAGAACCTTGAGTCTATGGGTTTCTAGAGATTAAGCTGTTGATAAGATTGCCTTTCTTTTAGAATTCACTAAGACACTTGTTAACTGATGGAGACTCATGCCCTGCATGATTGTGATCTCTATCAGTTAACCATTGCTTTTTCCCTTTGCTTTGTTCTCTTGAAGCCAGGAGTGCCTGAGGAATGTCACACATATCCCACCTAGTGTCCTCAGCTTGCCCATTGGGTCACTCTTCAGTAACTGTCACCCTCCCCCCAACCCCGAAAAGTTCTCTAACGTGCAATCATGGAGAGTTTAAAGAAGGGATTATCTACCTGAATGGCCAAGGTTAGAGCAAACCATGAGAAATGTTACTATCTGTACAAAAGACAGGTCCAAGGCTAAAATATGACTTAATGCAGAGAAAAAACTGGAGGCAAGGACATAGAAAGCGCAACAGGTACAAGTTTAGACTTCTGTAGAGAAGCAAAACCATTGGCCACCCTCACCCTATACCTGCTCTCCTATAGCCTACCAGTGTCTCCCATTAGCCAAACACACGGGGTCTAGAGGTCTAGGAATTGTACTAATTTAGTCCAGAAACTCAGTTTCCTAGCATATTCATCAGGATGGAGAAACATGTGGAACGGATCTGGTGTGGGTCCCAAAAATACTCTCCATGAGAGAGTAATGCTATTTCACCACTCTCAATTTTTCCCTCAACCTTCCTTCTCCTCTATCCTGTCCTTTGTGTGATAGAGAGAAATATATGATTTGTAAATGTGGAATGAATAACTGAAGCTTTTTTTTTTTTTCCTGTGGAGTTAGCTTGCCAGCGGAGAACACGTGTTCTCTGTCTGCTTTGCTGGTCTCCAAGCCTTGTGGATCTGGATCTGCATCAGAACTACCTCTGACAGTAGTGCTGCATTAGAAGGCTCATTTTGTTTTATGCTAATCTGTGTCCTACTACCTGGGTCTATCCATAATAAACTTGACCTTTTGACCTTGATATTTGCTCCTTATTGCATATCTCAGCTTGTTCAGAACCTGGGGAGAAAACAGAAGTGCTCTGTATCCCTAAAAATCCCCAGCTCTCAGAAATTAGTCCATGTGGTACTTCACTACTAGTAGAAACAGAAAACAATAGGGGATAATTCCTAACATATTAAAAAAAAAATCGAAACGGCACCTGGGTGCCTCAGTGGTTCGTCTGACTCTTGATTTAGGCTTAGGTCATGATCTCAAGGTCATGGTTGCAAGCCCCCTGCCAGGCTCTGTGCTGAGAGTATGGAGCCTGCTTGGGATCCTCTCTCCCTCTCTTGCTGCCCCTCCCTCCCTCCCTCTCTCAAAATAAACAAATAAACTTTAAAAAACATTTGTAGAACATGTTCAGAAACACCTGGAGAATGCCATGGAGGCAGAACGATTTTTACTAATAAAGCAACTGAAGGCTTACATAGTCCTAATTTACTTCATATAATGATTTCTCTATGGGGTTAGGATCACTACATCCTGAAGACCAGTCCTTTTCTTGCTCATCACAAAATCATCAGAAAAGAAAAAAAGAAAAAAAGAAAAGAAAAGAAAAGGGAAAAGAAAAGAGAAAAGAAGAGAAGGGAAAAGAAGAGAAAAGAAGAGAAAAGAAAGGAAAAGAAAAGAAAAGGAAAGGAAAGGAAAGGAAAGGAAAGGAAAGGAAAGGAAAGGAAAGGAAAGGAAAGAAAAAAGAAAAGAGACTCACATTTGTTTGCCTCAATTAATCTTTAATATTGGGGATAACCCTACTTTTGTCATTTATTGAGATTTAAATCAAGTACAATAAAATGGTACAGGGTACCCATTTTAAAGATATAGGTAGATGAATTTTGTCAAATGTATACATCCATGCAATTCCACCACAATCAGAACACAACATTTTCCATTATCGCAGATATACTCTCACTCCAATTTCTAGTCAATACTTCCCTACTCTGGGGCCCAACAACAAGTGAGGACCTTTCCATCACTCTATTTGGTTTTATAATTTCATATAAATAAAATAAAATTGTATGTTTTTTTGGTCATCATCAGCAAAATATTTTTGATATTCATCCATATTGATGTATCAGTAGTTTATGTCATATTATTACTAATAAGTATTTCCTTTATAGAAACTCATTATAATTTATTTATTCTCATACTGATGGATGCATGTTATTTCCCATTTTTTATTATTATGGTTAACACTTTTATGAACTTTCATGTACAAATCATCATGTAGACATATATTTTCATTTCATTTTGGTAAATGCCTACAAGTAGAATTGTGTTATCATATAACAAGGATAGATTTTATTTTATAGAAACTCACAAGCAGTTCGCCAACATGATTGAACCATCTTACAATCCTACCAGGAGTGTGTCTGGTGGCTTCCGAAACTCTCTGACACTTGATATGGTCAATGGTTATAATTACAGCCATAATTAATTGCTGATTGCTGGTATCTCATTGACTCCTACTTATCTTAGTAACGTTTAGGAAACTGTTCTTATATATTTACATAAAACACTTTCTAAATTAATTTTTATTTGCTACCAATGAGTTGATGGTACCTTGATGATTTATGCAAATATATTACTGTTTGTGAATTAATGCTTCATTTTAATTATGGTAATTTTCAAAATTAAGCCCATCGTTTCATATTTCTGGATGTTGTTACTCCTGTTAAATAAGAGTTACCACTTATTTAGCACTTACTATATCTCAGACACTCTTCTAAGTGAACACATATTAGCTAATTATCAAAACAAACTGAGTCATGAAGTTAAGAAAATTGGCTACAATGTTTCAGCCGGAAGTGTTAGAGCTGAGATGTTCAGTCAGTCTGGTTTTAAAACCCACTCCCACACACAATATGCTCTTCTTATTCTTAGTTTTTTTTCTTTTTTCTTTTTTTTAAGTCCTCTTTATATGTGTGCCAAACTTTAAGTTGCATAAGTGAGGACAAGGAAAGGAAAAGTAAAAATGGAAGGAGGAGGCAAGGAAGAATACACACAAATGAGAAAAAATAATATTTAAGTGAGAAGCATCTGATTTTCTTTTTGCCATGTATATTTTTGTAATGTCTACAGGAATAAATCTTACATCAATCCAGGCTTACTTTAAATTAAAATGGACTTTCTTATTGGGGAAATACAAACGGCTCAGTGGACTATTTTAAAATACCAGAGACATAAAAATAACAAATTTATAATATAAATAATTAAGCAAGTCAGTATTTATAGATACCACCAAATTTATAATGCCTTCTCCCAATGGACTCTCAAATTTTAAAAAATAGTATTTAGACACGAAGTAGAGTTAAGAGTATAAGTTGTGTATTTAAATTTTGAATATTTCAACCTATTTACAAACTTTTTCTAACTAGGCAATTTATAGATTTTTTTTTAATGTTTATTTATTTTTGAGAAGAAGAGAGAGAGAGAGAAGGGGACAGAGACAGAAAGAAGGAGACAGAGAGACAGAACATGAGCAGAGGAGGGGGCAGAGAGAGAGGGAGACACAGAATCTGAAGCAGGCTCCAGGCTCTGAGCTGTCTGCATATAGCCCCATGTGGGACTTGAACTTGCTAATTGCAAGATCATGACCTGAGCCCAAGTCGGACACTTAACCAATTGAGCCACCCAGGCACCCCTAACTAGGCAATTTACTTTTTAAAAAAACATAGAGTCGATGAGCATTTTTGACATTTCAGAAAAATTGTATAAAAGTAAAGAGCTATCTAAAGAAAATTTCTCTATATGGAAACATGAAGAAATAAGTTCCTTTAACTTTTATGATTTTTTAATAATTATAAACATGTATGCTTTGTTATTATTATCTTGTTTTCAGTAGGGCCATCTAGAGTTTAAGCAAAATAGAAAATGTATTGTCATTTTAATGAAAAAGGCAAAGGGGGAAGCTTCATATATCTGTGGATAAAGACTTACAGGTTTTTGGGATGTAAGCCCAAGTTCCTCTCTGGAGAGTTAAAGAAATTTTGCTTTTACTTAAGCCTTTGCTTTGGGTTCCCATGGTGTCAGATCATCACCCCATGGTCAGCAAAAAGAGGTGGTTTAAGTGAATGTTGTCACCTTTTGGAAACTGGGAGCTCTCTGGAGACAGTGCACAAGCTACTTAAATTCCCATTTCTACAATGGCTTCGGATACTAAGCTTGAGAAAAGGGGACATACTCTGACCTGAAATCGTCCTTTATGAAATTTAGCTCTCTAAGTCTACCAAGAATGATCTAAGCTGTAATTGATTAAACTACAAAGCTATGAGAGCAGCTTTATGCCATCCACCTCAGGGTTCAAGGTAGTACTGCCCCTTATTCCAAACCTCAGAGAAATCCCTTGGCCCTCAGGCTTGCCTCTTCACTTCTCTCTTTCCACTTCAGACACACACATGACCTATGGTAGAAGAAGGTAATCCTGTTGACTGACAGCAATTGCCTTATCTGGAAATGGGAAATTAAAGTGATTTAAAAAATTAGCAGATATCAGGGCGCCTGGGTGGCTTAGTCAGTTAAGCGTCCGACTTTCACTTAGGTCATGATCTCATGGTTTGTGGGTTCGAGCCCTGCGTCAGGCTCTGTGCTGACAGCTAGCTCAGAGCCTGGAGCCTGTTTCAGATTCTGTGTCTCCCCCTCTCTCTGACCCTCCCCTGCTCATGCTCTCTCTCTCTCAAAAATAAATAAAAACATTTTTTAAAAAATTAGCAGATATTTGCTAGCCACTTATTCGCTAGCCTAAAAATCTCAGGCATTCTGCTGAAAACTTTATGCACCTTATTTATTTTATATATATGGGTACTTTATTATATATATATATATTTATTTTAAAATACATATATATAATAAATAAGGTGCATAATACATACACACACATATGTATTTTTAATTTGAAAAAAATTTTTAAGTAAGTTTCACCCCAGCACAGCATCCAATGTGGGGCTTGAACTCATGACCCTGAACTCAAGATCTGAGCTGAGATCAAGTGTCCGATGCTTAACAGACAGCCACCCAGGTGCCCCTTATCTACTTTTTTCAGTCTTCCTGATAACCACTGCCATGGAATAGAAACAGAAGTTCTAAGAAGGCGAGTTTACCTTTGAAGGTCACACAGGTGACATGTGACAGAGCTGGGATCAGAATCCAAGTTTCCCTGACATTAAAGCTTGTATTATTCACCAAGTTTTGCTTTTAGGGTGATAGTTTTGCTTTTAGGTTGTAAATAAGGACAAATTTGATCATATACTCTCTTTATCAAATTATCACAGCAGAGCAATATGTAGACAGTGTCCTAGAATTTGTATAAAAATACACGTGTGTCACTGTTGCATAGGTGTGTGTGTCTGTCCTGTGATTGAATAACCCACCTTGTGTTCTAGAGCAGAGTGTCTTATTATTGCATGAGACCATTTTTAAAAAAAAATTTAAACGTTTTTATTTATTATTGAGAGACAGAGAGACTGAACATGAGTGGAGCAAAGAGAGGGGGAGACACATAATCTGCAGCAGGCTCCAGGCTCTGAGCTGTCAGCACAGAGCCCAACGTGGCTCGAACTCACAAACCGTGAGATTGTGACCTGAGCTGAAGTCGGAGCTAAACGGACTGAGCCACCCAGGCGCCCTGTCATGAGACTGTTTTTAATAAAACTAGGATCCATGTTCCCTCGATGTTCTTTTAGCTTTGGGAATGAGGACAGTGCCTGGGGCCTTAAGTCTCTACACCTTTAACTTTACCTTATAAAAATTCTTTTGAATTAGTTTTGGGAAGTTTACCCTTGGGTACTTCAGGGCTTCTCAGAGTATATAACATAGTCCTATTGCATCAAATAATCTAAGACCATTTATTAAAAACATAGTCTTTTATGTCCTATCTCCTACCCATAAAATAAGAATCTCTGAGTCAGTTTAAGGAATCCATTTATATGAAATCAGTGTCTCCAGTGGTAACGACATGTAGGTAACAGCACAGGGAAATCTCAAGGCATTATCTATCCTAAGGGAAAGAGGCTCAACTCAAAAGATCACATCCTGTATGATTCCATTTGTAGGACATTCAGGAAAAGATAAAAGTAAAGAGACAGAAAACAGATCAGTGTTTGGGAGGAACTGGAGCTGGGGGAAGGGTTGATCACAGGGAGTATGAGGGAACATGGAGGGGGAACAGGAGAGGTCTGGAAGTGTTCTGTATCTGGATTGAGCTGGCTGTGTACATGACTGTATGCATCTGTGAAAATTCACGGAACTATAAGCACAGAAAGTCAGTTTCACAGCATGTAAAATATATCTCAATTTCAAAATTACATTTAACTACTAGAATGTTTCTGGGGCGCCTGGGTGGCTTAGTCGGTTAAGCGTCGGACTTTCGCTTAGGTCATGATCTCGCGGTTCGTGGGTTCGAGCCCGCGTCGGGCTCTGTGCTGACTGCCAGCTCAGAGCCTGAGCCTGTTTCAGTCTGTGACTCCCTCTCTCTGACCCCCTCCCCTGCTCACCCTGTCTCTCTCCTAGAAATAAAACATTAAAAAAAAATTTTAACTACTAGAATGTTTCTACTTTCTCTTAGAACTTCTGAAATTAATGTTGCTGCTATGTTCTTTGACTCAGAGATTATTGTACTTTATTTAAGTTGTATCTGTTCATGTTAGAGAATGGACTTAGTTTTTATATTTAATGTTTTGTCTTATTTCATGCTTTCAGCTCATCTGAAAACAAAATTATGATTCATGTTTTCATTCTACTTAGTCTTGCCTCATATCACTGTGTCTATGACGTTATATACAACTTTTACAGAATTAATTATTTTTACGTATGTCTCTAGTATTTGGCATTGAGTTGGGAATATTTACGAGCCCAATATGCAATTCTTATTCTTTTCATAGAGAAGTTTAATATATTTCCCTCACTGATTGTTACAAGATAAAATATATGGAATTCTATTTCTTCTTCATGGCATATTGAACCCAGGGAGTTAGGAAAGTGATGAATCTACCATTTTAGGACTTTCTTCATTACTAAAATATCCTATAGCTTTCTTCCTAGCAGTTAAAAATACAGATAAAACTCTTTGCTGCAAAAACTGCCGGCGCCCATTTGAATGTCTTCTTAAATGTATTTGACAGTGTTGATGATCTGTGAGAGATGTGGCTGCTGCTGGAGACTCACAGAGATTTCTGAAAATAATACCCTCATAGTAAGGAAAGACCCATATTTAGTTATGTAGTCCCCAAACATGCATTTCATTTTGTGCGTGTGGAAGGAGCCATATGCTTCACTGAATCTAATGATGAATTATAAGCCGCCCATGAAAACAAGCACTCGTGAGGAGGCAAGAAGAAAAGGGAAGTTAATACAAATCAAAGTCCAAGGCTGAAATAAATTGAACCACCTGTGCTTTTGTTTTCTATATTCTTGATATTTACCTTTTCATGTAAGGCTATATTCAAGGAGCTCATTTTGTGTGTGTGTGTGTGTGTGTGTGTGTGTGTGTGTGTGTGTTCTATTTCTGACATGGTTTTTAGAACAGCATGGATGGTTTGTGCCATTAAATCTAAGTATTTTCATTAATCTTATATTATGTTTTTTTCAAGAATTTATATATTTCACACTATCTCAAAGCTACTCATTTTTGTTTTGTTTTGCTTTGTATTTTAAAGATTTTAAAGTAATCTCTCCATCCAGCATGGGACTTGAACTCACAACCCTGCGATCAAGAATTGCCTGGTCTAAAAAACTAAGCCAGCCAGCTTAATGCCCCGAAGCTACTGGTTTTTAAATGTGTGGTAAAAAAAACTATTTTCACTATATTGTGGAAATTTACTCTGATGTGAAGTTACCAAGAAATTAAGGCTTGAAAGACTGACTTTTTGAGCCACCTAAATGAATTAGGTAATACTGTTCTCTTGAAGCTATGGTTATGATATAGTAATTTTGCCAATTCACTGTGTATATATTTTGTTTTAAAAATATTTCATAAGCCAGGTTTATGTGACATTTTCATGGAGTTCAGATCTATTTACTTTAATAGTGGTAATACCTCTTAAGTCCAAAGATCAGAGCAAGAAAAAGTTGAGGAGAGTACAGGAAATCTGCCACAAAAAAAGGTAAATTGGCTTATTCTATTGTATTTTACTATTATGCTTTCTTTTTTATGTTCCCTGAGTACATTGTAGCTTATAATATCTCTTGCAAATATTGTCTAGAATAAATTCAGTAATGAAACTGACAATGGAAAAATTCCATTTGAAAAAATTATGCTACTCTTATGAATATCTTGTATCACACTATCAAATTTATAAATCATAGCTGTCTCTAAGTCTAATAAACTGTCTCTTCTAAATGTTCCTAGTCTACATATATCAAATATTTGCCAATACTGAATAAAATGACTTAAAAAAGAACAGGGATATTAATTGCAAAATATGTTCTTTATAAAATGTTAAGATTTGGGGGGAAAATCGATTGGAAAGAGTTTCATGGATACGCATAGCCAATGGGAAGGGAAACATCTGGAAGGGTGACACTGCCTCATGTATTCTTTTAGTGTCCTTATGTGTCATTACATAGTATCTGACAAATGATGATACTAATATTAGTTCTTCTCATTGTTAGACATTTAACAAAACAGCATAAGCAAACTGTCTATTCATATAAAATATTTTTAGCTATAGTTGTAATGGAATAGGGAGAAAGCTATTATAAAGGCAGAGAAGCTAATTTTGATTTTTTTTTCTTCTTTCTCTCTCTCTCTTTCTTTCTTTCCCTCTTTCTTTCCTTCTTTCTTTCCCTCTTTCTTTCCTTCTTTCTTTCCCTCTTTCTTTCCTTCTTTCTTTCTTTCTTTCTTTCTTTCTTTCTTTCTTTCTTTCTTTCTTTCTTTCTTTCTTTCTGGGTTGCTGCAGTGAGAGGAAAGTCTAAATTGTTGGGAATGTTTTATAAGGAAATTCAGTACTAATGATATATATAGAAATTTTCAGAGAAAGTCCCTGTTCCTTGAATCCAATTTGAGGTAGCATGTATCTTATTTCCATTATGTCAGTAGACAAGAGGAGTTTTCAAGTCTGAAGTTTTCAAGTCAGAGTAATACAAGCCAGTCTCTGATTTCACTACTACCCCAAGATCCTATGGCCTTTTGCCACTAGTAAAGTCCCAGAAAGCAGTCACAACAGAGACGGAGGCCATTTGAGTACTCTTTTGCAGACTTTTTCCCATAAGAAGCGCAGGTCACCAAGAGCCCTGGCTTATCCCTTGGAAGTCACTGCCGTGCCTGTGCCGAGGCCATGCAAAACTCCCATATGGAGTCTTCAAGCAGACTCCTTCTAGGACACTAAAAACGATGTTGTCAAATCAAATTTCTCTCAAGAACTTCCTAACTTTGAAGAATTTCTCTGAGAATAAAAGGTGGCCCACAGCACTTTCTTGTGTTGTTTAGCTTTTCACTCTTATTTGGAGCCATAACTGCATTGTGCAGTCTGAAGGCCCCTCCTTAGTTTCCTTCTCCGTTATTTCTCCCCCCAAATTCCTTAAACAGTTAGTCTTTTCCTGGCATCTTCTTCTCTGAGAATCTAGCTTAATTGTTTCTAAAAGAAATAAGCTCTGATACACCTCCAATGATAAAAAAAATATTTTCCTGGAAATGCTACTCATGCCATACCACAGAATTGGGTTGACCTTCTTTCATAAACCCAACTAGAGGGTTTGTAACATGAAAGAGAAGAAATCTTTTATATTAGGAGTATTAATTCTAATTTTTTAATGTTTTATTTATTTCTGAGAGAGAGAGAGAGCAAGAGAGCAGGGGAGGCTCAGAGAGAGAGGGAGACACAGAATCTCTCAGCACAGAGCCTGATGTAGGGCTCAAGCCAACGAACCATTGTATCATGACCTGAACCGAAGTCAGACGCTTAACCGACTGATCTACCCAAGTGCCCCAGGAGTATCAATTCTAAATTTACATGAGAGTACTATCTTAAAATACATTGGGATACACACACACATTTTACCAGTAAATGAAGTAATGGTTACTAATGAAATATTTCATTGTAGATAAGTAATATGAATTAGAACTTGATAGTTAAAATGATAGAGACCTCAGAGATCATGTAGACCAACTTTCTCATTTCACATTTGACAAAATGGAAAGCCAGGGACCCCAAGAGGTTTACTTGAATAAAACAACTTGGTAATTGCAAAAATAGAAAATATATATTGAGGATCTACAATGTATAAGGCACTCAGGTAGGCACTTATATAAACTTTATAATATTTAAACCTCAAAGCATTCCCTTGAGGAAGACAGTATATCATTGCACCTTTAAGTAATTTGTCTTGGGTCTCACATTAGGAAGTATTAGATTCTGGTAATTCACATTTCACAAGCTAAGGCTTGAATGAAGTCTTTGCCGGATGGTGTGGATTCCTCTCTAAGAGCTTCATTTAACAGTTTTTTTAGATGATGCTCTTAAAAATCCTCATTATCAAATGTACAGCCATGTTCTACCACTATTTGATGAATGGTATCAACTTTATTTAAATATATGTGGAAATATATAATATTAGTCCATCAACTAAATAGTGTCCCTGTTTTGCTGAACTTGACCATGACATGTACAACATTTAAAAAGATTTTTTCAAGGATATGTGTATTAAGCAGCGCATTCCTTTGTCATGCCTAGATGAAAGCATAAATAAAATGATTACAGGACAATGATCTTTTTATCTTACATCCTTGAAAACTCTTGGAATACACAGATATATATATTAATTCTTAAGATACCAATGTGTTTGTATAGGTAAAGGTCATTTAATATTATAAAATTCCTATTTTGAAAAAGTGTTAGTGTGACCTACAGCATTCCTACAACTCTATGAGAAAAAAACTATTTTTTTTTTAAATGGTATGGGCAAACATGCCTTCCCTTGGCTGTCACAGCATGCTGTGAATGTAACAGCTTGTCATTTTTTGACTACTCTGCTTTTTAATCAAATCATTTTTATTTTAATCTTGCTCTTTATGCTATTACATAGACAGACGTGAGACAGCAGCTGTGATCAGAAAGGTCCTTAATGACTACATGAATTCTTAGTACACAGTTTAGTCTTCCCCAAACCCTACCATTTAATGTATTAGCTCGCCTATCTTAAAACCAAGGATGGGAAAAAAAAAAAAAAACCCTCTTGACAGTATGGATATTACTCACAGCCACAGAAAAACTGTTTATTCACACCTTGCATCCCCCATTTTTAGACCTGTATGTCACTCAGCAAATGTTATAGAATTAGAACACATGTGGTATAAAAAAGCTTCTCAGAACTCTTCAATGAATCTACAAAGTGACAAAACATTATCACGAAAAATTAAAAAGAACTCTATGTGATAGAAAAACCCCTTGTGGCCTTTATTTAACATTTTTAAAAATGTTTTATATGTTCTTGAGATTGAGAGAGAGAGCGAGAGAGAGCGAGTGAGCATGAGCAAGGGACGGGCAGAGTGAAAGAGGGACACACATTCTGAAACAAGCTCCAGGCTCTGAGCTGTCAACACAAAGCCCAATGTGGGGATTGAACTCACAAGCTGTGAGATAATGACCTTGGCCAAGGTCAGATGATCAACTGACTGAGCCACCCAGGTGCCCCTTGCATCCTTTGTTTAATGGAAAAAGAGTTGCAAGAAAGCTTGTGTTTGAGTGCATATGTGTTGGGCAAAATTTAGACATAAAATGTGACTTGCCACTGTGTGAGGTCTTTGACATGTTGGGAAGTACGATCTCAACAATCTCACCGTGCCTTACTCCTGCCCAGTTCTGCTTGCTTATGGTCCATCAATATTCTTACTTTGTAATAATTCAGACACAAGGACAACATGCTGTTTTATCCTTTTGTCAAATCTTAGAATCACACTATATAAATTCTTGCTTGTTTTTATCTTCAAGCGATCCTCACAGGTATAGATAAATCACTAAAAAAAATTGTTTTTAAATTTATTTCTAGGAGAGAGAGAGAGAGACAGCATGAGCAAGGGAGGGTCAGAGAGAGAGGGAGACACAGACTCTGAAATAGGCTCCAGGCTCTGAGCTGGCAGTCAGCACAGAGCCCAACGCGGGGCCCGAACCCACGGACCACAAGATCATGACCCAAGCGAAAGTCGGACACTTAACCGACTAAGCCGCCCAGGCGCCCCTAGATAAATCGTTTTAAATAACACAAAGAAGAATACAAAATGAACAAAAAATAAGGGTCTCTAAAGATACCACCATATTTTTTTCTTTATGACAAATTTATGAAGTAATCACATTAGCCCCATTTCACAGGCTCAGAACCTAAGACTGACAATACTTAGCTAATTTCACTATCACTACATACATATTTGTGAATGGTGAATGTAAAAATTATGGGATTCAAGAAAACATAACATGGGGGCCATATTTTTATCACTCTGATGTAAATGAACAACATCATCAACAAAGGCATGTTGTGATAACTTTAAGAAGCAGGTTCAGAATTGCAAAATTTTTCTTCTACAAGTTATTCTGTATTTCCTCTTATCTAAAATATTTCAAGACTTTCTCACTCTTCAGGTATAAATAATAATGCAATCATCATATTGATATACTCAAGATTTTCCTTCTTAGAAGCTCCTTTTTGTACCAAGAGGAAATATTTCTAGAATATGCTCTTTTGTTTTTGTATATGCTATCTCAGATGATATATTACCATATATTGCCTGTTTGCTTAAAATTCCTTGAGGTTTCAACACCTGAGAAATCATATACTCAAAGCTAGTATGAGCAGATGTCCATATTAGAAGTGTCATCTCCCAATGGTTCCATTCTTTAAATATCAACACATGCCTCAAATCTATTCAAAATGTACTAAGTCTCTTCTCCTTAACTTGAAGCTCAACCTGTATAGATTTTGCCCATAGTTCTACGACTTTTCCATATTGTGTAAAAAATTGCAAATTCAGAGTGATGATACCCCATTGACAAACATGGTATTATCAAATCTGTGTGTGTGTGTGTATATATATATATATATATATACATATAAATGTTTGTGTATATATGTATATATTTTATATAAATATGCACACATTCCCAAATTGATCTATAATTTCAAGAGAAGTATCTCACATTTCAGCATGAAAAATTATCTTCAATTTCATAAAAGTAGTTTTACTCCTACAGGCCTTAGCTTTATACAATAATTTCATTTCAGAAGAGAAAAATTGCTTTGTATTTGCATAGATAAAAGGCACATTTAGTGGCTTTACAAAGAGAAAAAGCATCAAAGGTGATTTCAGGTCTTCACATCTTGAAAACAGAAAAAGGCTTGCAGACTTAACAGAGGTGTTAAACATTTTCTCTGTCTTCTTTAGGTAAAGGAATGAATTGTGCTAGTGCTGATCTTTATCAGGAAATAATGGGTTTCTACTTTTCTGAAGTATGAAAGTTAAGGAAACACAAGTATATATTAGAATCAAAGTGTCAATGTGAATAACAGTACGTTGATCCTGAATATACATTTGTATTCCCCACAGCATAGATAAACCTGTAGTTGACAGAGAGAGTCTTCCAGTATTCTTAACATGTTATTGATTTTTGTCTCAGAGATTAGGAAAAATAAACTACAAAATTCTATTTTGATGGATGTGGGAAAACATTTTGTTTTGTAGTCTTCCTCAGATAGATATAAATAAATGTGAGGTTTCTTTGCTCTCTTTGCAGCAATATTTGTTTTTTTTTCCCTAATCTTCCAATTAAAATATTTCTAACTAAAGAAAGTCCCAAAATATTTAAAGCAAATTTTTCTTGCATTTAATTAAGTTCAAGAATTAATGAATTGTACTTAATGATATGTAAAATTAATGAACGAACAGAAGCCAGAAATAGCCCACCATCCTGAATCAGTCATGGCAAGAGTAAACAAAGCAGTCCCAACCCTTGAGCTAATTTCAGTGCCTCAAACTGTGTTGTTATATAAGGTGGATGGATATTAGGGAAATGAGTCACTAAATCTACTACTTCGTTTCTATTAAAACTCAAGAAAATTTGAAATCTATGCATTACAATAGAAAACATTCAACTCTCAGAAAACAAATTGAGATGAAAGTTGCTGTCTGAATATCAGAGAGATGTTTTATGATTTAAAATGAGCTTTAAACAGGGCTGCATGGCTGGCTCAATCAGGAAGCATCAGACTCTTGAATTGGCTCAGGTAACGATCTCACAGTGGTGAGATCCAGTCCACCACAGCATCCTGCTTGGGATTCTTTCCCCCTCTTTCACTGCCCCTCCCTTGCTTGAACGCCTCTAAATAAATTAAAAAAATAGATAGATAAACAGATAAATAAATTAACAAACTTTGAAAAAAATTTTTTAAAGTTTAAAATGAGCTCTAAATAATCGTCTACCCTGTGCCTGCATAACTATTGTGCATCTTAATGTTTTGGTTGTTCTTTATGAATGTTCCAGATAATCCCTTGGAATGCTTAACTTCATAGAAGTCATCAGAGGCCATTAGCTTTTTACACTCTTTCTCCTTACCTTGTGGCAAAAGCCTACTGACCTTGTTTTAGGACAAGATAAGCTACAGCTAAATTAATGCAATCCTCTGCCGACTTCATTTTAAGACAACCCTTAAACTTGATGGTCTCTCCTATTGTACAGTCTTTGCTTCTCACTGATATCTACTCATCAAGGAAACTTATATCTACCAAAATTCAATTATAAATCTCCTTTGCACATTTCTTTTTTCATTTTAATTCCTTCACATATTTTTATCCACTGTTTTAATGTTTTATATACTATCTTAGAATTCATGCCTGCTTAGTTACTAAGAGGTACCCAGTCAGCAGACATATTCATTGGAAATTTTATTTAAAAATTGACATTATCTTATTTATTGATGGGTCCTATCATATGACTAAATAAGAAATTACTAGATGGGTTATCCTATATTGTTTCTCAGTTTATCTCTAGAATGAGACCTGATATCAGACTTGAAACTTATTCCGCTCAGAAGAAAGCATCAAAAATCTGAAGATAAATACATTAGGGATCAATTTTGCAGGCAGATAAAGATTAGGGGGTGTTTTAAAAACAAGGGAGTTTTTTCACTTCAGCAGGAACAACAATTAAATATATTCAAAAGCGGTTTAAGCAACCAAATCTTGATTTCAGCTCAGGTCATGACCTGACAGTTCATGAGATCATGCCCCACATTAGGCTCCTCACTGGCAGCCTGGAGCATGCTTGGGATTCTCTCTCTCCCTTTCTTTCTGTCCCTCCTCACTCACTATCTCTCTCTCAAAATAAATTAAAAAAAAACACTTTAAAAATATTCAAAATATTTAATAACTCTAAAGTACACTAATATTCCTAAGGAGATAACTATTATGAAAAGCCACCATGGTATGTGTGGGACATAGATAAGGAGATAATGGAGAAAATATGGAAAATGCTCTAGTTGAATGTTATGTCAAAAAAAGCTACTTTCACTAAAATCCTGGCCTCTGGATGACCCCAAACTACGTAGCTTGAGGATTCAAAGAGGCCATGGAAAACTGTCAATACATTCCAGAATATGAAAAAAATAATGTGGCAATATCTGGATATAAATTACCAAAGAATAATCTTTAACAATCTCAAGGTGGCCATGTGATGGCACTAGAGGATCTCAAAATGAAATCTTTAAACTTGTACATGAATTCATCCATCACAGCAAGGTCAAACTGGCCACTCTACTCAATCAACCAACCTTGGTAGTAAATTCTTACAAAGTTGGTGTAAGTGTCGCTGGAACATGCTCATCTGTTACCAACATAACACTGGTAAAACTCTCAAGGCAAAATTTGGACAGGAGCCCAAAAATGCTTCAAGGTCCTTTTGAAGACTTTTAAAGAGATTTCATACAAATGTAACCGACAGTGATTTTAAATATGACACGGTTAATACTTACATATTCTTTTTTCTTTTCCTTTTTTAGTGTTTTTTTTTAAATTCAATTTATTTATTTTGAAAGGGAGGTGGGCAGAGAGAGAGGGAAGAGAGAGATAATCACGAGTAGGCTCTGCACTGCCAGCATGGAGCCAGATGCGGGGCTCGAACTCACGAACTTGTGAGACCATTATTTGAGCTTAAATCAAGAGCCAGACACTCAACTGACTGAGCCACTCACGTGCCTCAATACTTATATATTCTCATTATATGTTGAATCTCTTTATTGCTAGAAGCGTCTGGCATGGGTAGTTTGAAAGACTTCTTGATCCTGTATGAGAAATTCCAACCTAAACAGCCATCAACAGGAGCATGTTCTGACGAGTTTCTCTAAGACACGAGATTCAGTCAGAAACTTCTCCATCTAGGGAAGGCAGAACACAAGCAAAACAAATAAAAAATAAAAATCTAAATTAAAATAAGTGAAGTTTTGGATAACTTCAAAACTCTTCTGGAAAAAAATCATGTGAGAAAAACTGCCTTCAAATCTCCCTGAAGGAGTTCTACCAGGTAATATTAATGACTTTCAAACAGTGAATTCCCTAGATGTGGATTCTTAGCTCCATGTCTCTTTATTAAAGAGACATAAGTTACATTTAGATCACTGGAGACACTTTCCGGCAGTGAATTCAACCTCATAATTCTTAGAAATCTCCCAGAAGGATGAGAAAAAAGAAAAAAAAAATGTCCCAGAATGTTTTTTGTGTGTATATGTTTGGGAAAGGGAACAGGCTTTCCTCAAGACTTTAAGATCAAGTAGACAACCTTGTGACTTGTGGATTCTGCCCAAGACCCAAAATACAACTTGCACAACACTGAAACTAGAGAAGGTCATGCTTTAATCCTTGTTATTTTTTTCCCTTAGCTATCTTATTTTCTGTATGATTGTTTAAGATTCTACATTCTACATTGCTATTAGACTATTGTTGCCTCTTAATTATAATACTCATGACCCTATTCTAAATATTCATATTTACTTCTTCAGTTGCACCAAATATCTTGTTACATTATCAATTTACCTGTTCAAAATGTACAGTTAAGCCAACATATAGGTTTGTACACTTTCCCTAGTGGGTGCTACACAGCTCTCCATATTACCATTTGATTAAGATATAACCATTTCATGGGTAAATTCAGCAAACTATGTAGTTGGTTTTATATAGCAAACACCATGACAGATAAGACAATCAAAAGTTTAATGTTTCATAATATCGTATGCAGAAATGTAAGTTACTATGATCATAAGTACAACCGACGTGAGCCTTCTGCAGGAGCTAGCAAACATTATCATTTGGAAGTATTATCATTTTTACAAACCTCACAACAAAATCTCAGTATGGATTTTTAGATTCAGGGCTATTACTACTATATGATCTCTCTATTCACAGATATCACTGACTCATGTGACCATACTTGTAAATTGGTGCTGAAATCATACAATAATGCACAACAACCTCAGATTATTTGTGGATTTGAAACATAGGTACCTTTTGAAAATTTGTGACTCTTGAAAGACCACTGAGGCTCATAACACCCCTTGACTTACACTTGCCTGGACTCACCTAAGCTGTCATAGCAAAGCCATTAAGAAGTAGACTGAGAATTTGAACAACCCCTCAAAGAAGCTAAGGCAAAATTTGCACTTTGAACTTAACTGTGAAGATTGCTAAACTAAAACACTGAACGATACCCAGAGGATTTTTTTAAATGTGTTCTTTTATAATTTCTGTTCATATTTATTTATTTTGGGAGAGAGAAAGTGTATGCAAGTGGGGGAAGGGCAGAGAGGGAGAGAGAATCCGAAGCAGGTCCCCAGCTGTCAGCGCAGAGCCTGATTCAGGGCTCAAACCCCACAGCCATGAGATCCTGACCTGAGCTGAAACTGGAAGCTTAACTGACTGAGTAACCCAGACACCTCTCCCCAGAAAACTATAACCAGACTCAGTGGTACATGTAATCTCATTAATGTTTTCCAGGATGAAATGCAAAATTGCTCAACATAACAAACAAACAAACACCCATAAATCCAGACAAACAGGAATTGTAATTAAGTTGCAAAGGAAAATACAATCAAATGCCAACCCTGAGATGATGCAATTATTCAGATTTTCAGACACTAAGATGTTCTTATAACCATGATAACTCTGAGACAAGGTGAAATATACCTGAGATAAATATAGAGACTTGTTCAAAGAAATATAAACTATAAAAAGGAACAAATGAACATTTTAAAAATTGAATATTGCTATATCTGAAGTAGAATTTCACGGGATGAACTCAATAGGAGAATAAACATGATAGAAGAGTCAGTGAAATTAAAGACAGATCAATGTAAATGTGCCCAATATATAGAATAGACAAAAAGTTAGAAGGAAAAAGGACAAATTTTCAAGAACATATGAGAAACTATCAGGAACTTTAACTGAACACATCTTAGGAGTTTAGAAAATAGAGGGGAAAAAATGGAAGAAGAAAAAATATTTAAAGCAATAATGCTCCAAATGTTTCTGATTTATTGAAAGATATAAATTTATAGATTGAAGTTGCTCAATTACTGAAAAATTGATAACTTCAGATGATATTATACCTAGAGATATTACAGCCAAACTAATAAAACCAAAGGTTAAGAAAATATCTTAGAAGAAGCTAGTAAAAGGGCATGTTACATACAAGGAAACAACAATTTAATTACCACAAACTCATTTTCAACACCATGCAAGCCAGAAAATAATGGAACTACATCTTTAAAGTGCAGACAGAAATGAACTATATACCAATAACTTTATATCCAGTGGTATATTCTTTGGAATTAAAGCAAAATAAAAAATATTCTCAATAGGAGGAAACCAAAGGAAAAAAGGTCAATAGCAGAACTACCATACAAGAAATATTCCAAGTTAATCTGTAGTGTAAAAGGAGAGGACACAAGAAGGGAATTGGGAACACGAGGAATGAGAAAATATCAATAGAAACAGCAGCCATCTGTGTTACTATAACATGTATTATATTCTTTTAGATCATCTATCTTTCATATAAAGTGATAAAACTTAAACTCAAAGTAGACTGTGAAAAGTTAGCTTTTTATAATATAATCCCTAATGTAACCACAAAAATAAAATAATAAATGGCATGGCCAAAAGGTCAATTGATAAACTCAGGTTGATAAATGTGTGTATATGCACATATTGTAGTGTATGTATATGAATATGTATATATATATATATATAGTATATGTATATATGCATTTGTTAATACATATATTCAAATAATTTTTAAAAGGCAGAAAAAGGGAAAAGAGGAACAAAAAACAAAAGCAGCAACAATAACAACAAAAAGAGGTAAAAATAAAAAATGATATACCCAAATCTAGTCGTATAATTCTATAGTTTAGTAAACCTAACCAAATTAACTTGTTAGATTATTAAATATAAATAGCCTAGACAGTCCAATTAAAATGCAGACATTGACAGATTGGATTTAAAAAGCATGATTAAAACATATACTGAGTACAATAAATGGTTTTTAAAGATGCAGTTCGGTAGAAACTAAGTAGATGTAGAGTTATGTGCCATATAGGAGTCAGTTCATGAAGGTTAAAGTAGAAAATTTAATACTGGATTAAATATTTCAAGATAAAAAATATTACCAGAAAGGGAAAAAGTTACTCTATACTGATGGAAAGGACATTTCATCAGTAAAATATAATATTACAAATGTGTGTTTGTCAAATAATATAGCTTCGAATTACATAAAAGTATAGCTACTGCCATATTTTAAGAAATTTTAATTCTACTCTCTCAACAATTGATAAAAATGTTGGATCACCCTCATTAAAAATCATTAATATGGAGAAGCACTTTGTTCTATTCTAAAAAAGAAAAATACGTTTTTAAAAAAATACACATGATATATTTACTAAGTGGACCATATGTTGAACTATAGAAGACGGCAATAAATCTAACAAATTAACATCATACAAAGTGTTCTTTAACCACATCAGAATTTAAGTAGAAAGCAATAAAAAATCTAGGAAGAAACCTCCAAATGTGAAAATTAAAAATATGTACTTCATTTATGGGTCAGAGATGAAATTACAAGAGAAAATAGAAAATATTTTTGAAGTAAATGACAGAAGAGTATGATATTATAAATGTGTTTATGTAAGAATCATGTAGGGGTGGGGCGCCTGGGTGGCTTAGTCGGTTAAGCATCCGACTTTCGCTTGGGTCATGATCTCGCGGTTCGGGGGTTCGAGCTCGCGTCGGGCTCTGTGCTGACTGCCAGCTCAGAGCCTGGAGCCTGTTTCAGTCTGTGACTCCCTCTCTCTCACCCTCCCCTGCTCACGCTGTCTCTCTCTCTCTCTCTCTCTCCTAGAAATAAATAAAAAAAAACATTAAAAACAAACAAACAAAAAAAGAATCATTAGGGGCACCTGGATGGCTCAGTCAGTTAAGTATCCAACTTCAGCTCATGTCATGATTTCATGGTTCCTGAGTTTGGGCCCCACATGGGGTTCTGTGCTGACAGCTCAAATCCTGAAGCCTCTTTTGGATTTGGTGCTTTCCTCTCTCCCTGCCCCTACCCCTGCTCAAGCTCTGTCTCTCTCTCCTTCAAAAATATACAAACACTAAAGATTTAAGAATCATGTAAATTTTGTGAACTCCCTTTCCACATTAAGACCAGGAAAAGCAAAATAAATACAAAATACATCCAAGTTAAGAGCCGAAATCTATGATATTAAAATCAGAAAACAATAGAGAAAATTAAAGTCAAAACCAGAACTTTGAAGTTTGGCTAAAGTCTAGCTAAACTGATGACAAACAAAAGGAGAGAGAGAACAGAAATCATCATTCTCAGGAGTGAGAATGAGAAAAGTTGTTACAGTTTCTATAGACATTAAAAGAAAATACTATGAAGAAATAAATGTTTGCCAACAAATTCAAAATTGAGATGAAGTAGGCAAATTAATACCATAAATGATATTAAATCTTAATAAGAAAAAATAGACTACATTGTTGGAAACTTTTCAAAAACAAGTGGCAGGTCCAAATAATATTAGTGGCAAATTCTACTGAAATGTTTCACCTAGAAAAAAAATAACACCATGTTACATAAGCTTTTTCAGAATCTAGAAGATGAGGTATTACAGCTCAACTATTTTTTTCTTTAGGGGTTTAGCATCACCCAAATACCAAGAACTGAAAAGACGCTGAGAAGATGTAGGAAGAAGAGGTGGAAGTGGAGAGAGACAGAGATGCACACAGGGAGAGCATGTAAGAAGCTGGGGGTAGGAGGAGATAGATTTTGAATCTGTATATCTAATAGAAGGAAAATCCTTTTTTAAAAAAATCAACAAATTAAGTAAGAGAACTTAACAGTATAGATAAAATGGTAAGGGATATAGCCCATAATATCATAATAACATTGTATGGTGACAGGATGACTATACACTTCTTGTTGTGAGCACTGAGTAATACAGAACTGTCAAATCAATACATTGTACACCTGAAACTGACATTGTGTGTTAATTATACTTCAAAAATATGAATAACACACCAGCACCAAGTAGTGTTTATTCCAGGAATGAAAAGTTGGTCTAAAATTTGGAAAACACAGGAGCACCTGGGTGGCTCAGTCGGTTAAGCATTGGCTTTGGCCCAGGTTCATGGGTTCATGGGTTCTCACAGTTCGTGGGTTCGAGACGTGTGTCAGGCTCTGTGCTGACAGCCAGCTCAGAGCCTAGGGCCTGCTTCAGATTCTGTGTCTCCCTCTCTTTCTGACCCTCCCCTGCTCGTGCTGTCTCTCTCTCTCTCTCTCAGAAATAAATAAAGCATTAAAAAATGTCAAAAATAAAATTTGGAAAACACAATATATAGTTGACCATATTAACAGGAAGGAAAAAAATATATGATCCTTTCACATATGTCAAAAAAATTGGAAAAAATTACGTACTTATGCAGGATAGACATACTCAGTAAATGAGGAATAGAAGAACTGTTAAAACGCATTCACAAAAACTCTGCACCTGATGTTATACTTTGTGCAAAAAATTTGACATTCTTCTCTTTGAAACTGGGGATAAGGCTGGGATTTCATCACTTGAATTTAGTATTTTCCTGGAGGTGACATCCATCATACATAGGTAATACAAAGAAATAAAAGGAATAAAAAAGTAACTATTTTCCGGGGCGCCTGGGTGGCTTAGTCGGTTAAGTGTCCGACTTTCGCTTAGGTCATGATCTCCCGGTTCGTGGGTTCGAGCCCCGCGTCGGGCTCTGTGCTGACTGCCAGCTCAGAGCCTGGAGCCTGTTTCGGTCTGTGACTCCCTCTCTCTCTGACCCTCCCTGCTCACGCTGTCTCTCTCTCTCTCTCCTAGAAAAAAAAAAAGTAATTATTTTCCTATTTATGATTGTTTACCAAAAAAAAAAAAAAAAATCCAGAAAGTCTAAAGAAAGTTCTGTCAGAACTACTAGAACATGGAAATAAATTTTATCAAGGTCACAGTAATTTAAGGTTAACATAGAAAATCAATATTTCTCTTATACTCTGGCTGTTAATTATTAGAAAAACTTAATTTTTTTCCATTTACTAATAGGGTCAATGGTATAAATACCTGGAGATAAGTCTAATAAAAAAGTATCCAAAACCTGTGATCTTAAAACACAAAATATTGAAGTTAAACATAGGCTTAATAAGTAGACGGATTTGCAATGCTAATGAGTTGGAAGATGTTGTTTTTGTTAAAATGACAAATCTTTCCAAATTCACCTATAGATTCAATTTTGTACCAGTCAAAATTCCAAGAACGTTTTTGGTGGGCACTGGCAAGCAGGTTATAAATTCAATTAAAAAGTGCGTAGAATAACCAAAGAAATTTAAAATGCAAATTTTAGAGGACGTAATCTATTTTCAGCATTTATTATAAATCTATACTAATTAAGATGATTTGGTATTTGCAAGGAAATAGACTTGTAGTCAGTGGAGGAGAACATGTATCCCACATATTTAGTCACAGTTATGGTCAATTGATTGAAAAGAAATTCCAAAGCAATTTAATAGAGGAAAATGAAGCTAACAAAGTATGCTGGACCAACTGAATATCCATAGAAAAAGAAGCAAACATCAAATTTTACACCATACCATAGAGAAAAATGGATTCAAAATGTATCATTGACCTAAATGAAACACCTGAACATATAAGATCTTTAGAAGGCAGTAGATCTTTCCTCTCCTGAAATAAAGATTTCTTAGAACACAAAATCCCCAATCCATAAAACAGAACAAAATGAGAAATCAGATTTCACTAAGATTAAAGTTTTTGCCTCTTGACACCTTTAAGAAAATGGCAAGGCACAAGATAAGAAAATACTGAGAACTTGGGTGTCAGATGAAGATGTTGTATCCAGAATATTTAAAAACACACCTCACTAATAGGACAGCAACAACAGAAAGAATAAAACACAGTCTAACAATAGG
>JAESUZ010000479.1:0-91110 GCA_017311185.1 Proteles cristata cristata | reverse complement strand
ACATATATATACACACACACATATATACATATATATATATATATATACACACATATGTATGTTTGTATGTATTTTTGGATCTGACTCCAAAGGTAAGGGAAACAAAGAAAAAAATAAACAAATGGAATTTCATCAAACAAAAATGTTCTGCACCGCAAAGGAAAGCAGAAACAAAAATGAAAAAGCAATCTACTAAATGAGAAAAGAAATTTTTAAAAAATATTTTTATTTATTTCTAGGAGAGAGAGAGAGAGACAGCGTGAGCAGGGGAGGGTCAGAGAGAGAGGGAGATACAGACTCTGAAACAGGCTCCAGGCTCTGAGCTGGCAGTCAGCACAGACCCCGACGCGGGGCTCGAACCCCGTCATGACCTAAGCGAAAGTCGGACGCTTAACCGACTAAGCCACCCAGGCGCCCCTAGAAAAGAAATTTTTAAATCATATATCTGATAAAAAGTTAATATCCAAAGTATATAAAGAAATCATACAACTCAAGAGGAACAATAAAAAACAATTCAATTAAAAAATGGGCAGAGCATCTGAACAATTTTCCACATACATAAGACATACAAATGGCCAAAAGGCACACAAAAAGATGTTCAACATGACTCATCATCAGGGAAGTTCAAGTCAAAACTACAATGAGATACCACCTCATACCTATTACAATGGCTGTCAACCGAAAGGTAAGAAGTAACAGGTGTTGGGAGGATATGGAGAAAAGGAAGCCCTCATAAAATATTGGTGTGAGTGGAAATCGGTACAATCACTGTGGAAAACAGTATAGAGATTCTCCCAAAAATTTAAAAATAGAACTACCATCCCACCCAGCAATGTCATTTATTGCATCGCATATATAATTGCCAAGATATGGAAACAACTTAAGTGTCCACGGATGGATGAATGGATATAGATGTGATATGTACATACAATGGAACGCTACTCGGATATGAAAAAGAAGGACATTTGTGACAAGGATGAGAGTATTTTGTTAAGTGAAAAAAGCCGTATGAGGAAACACAAATATAGTATTATCTCACTTGTAAGTAGAATCTATAAAACAAAATAAACAAACAAAACAAGAACAAACTCAAAGATAGAGAGAACAGATTGGTTATTACCAAATGGGAAGGTACTTGACAAATAATGAAATAGGTGGAGGGATTCAATTGTATGGTGATGATTGGTAACTAGAATTATGGAGGTGCTCATGTGGTAGCATACATAACTACTGGATTATGATGTTGCATATCTGAAATTTATATAATATTATATACTAATTTTTTCATTTAAAAAGTATTGTTTTCAGTTTTTCATCAGGCCATCCTTATGCAGCCTTACCATGAATAGTCTGTTGCACTAGGCTAATCCATTTCAACTGGCACAATGTATAACTATGAAGTCTGCAAAGATAAGTTATTTGATAAGAAGCCTTATAGAGTATGATACTTTGTTAGATTAAAAATGTGTGTGTGTGTGTGTGTGTGTGTGTGTGTGTGTGCGTGCGCATGCGCACTCGTATGTGTGTGTATGTGTTGGTGGATGGCTTCTGGGAATGGGGCTGATTTAACTTCAATTAAAATATGGCCTAAATCACTCCTTTTCTAGACAGATTCTAAAGGTAAATTACTCTTAGAATCCACTTCCACATATCCTTATCCAATACCACTATTCAACAGATTTTGAGTAAAGGGAACCACATAGCTTTTGAAATCTTTGTCTTCTTAAAAGTCAGTCTTTCTCCTATTAGAGACAGCAGTTCATTTGGCTGACATTATACAGACCTCACATGATTTAGACCCTGAATCCTGAGAGCAACCCATGAAATTCAAAGAATTCTTGTGTGTGTGTGTGTGTGTGTGTGTATGCATAACATGCCCACATACACACACGTATGTGATTTCAACAGAACTGAAGTAGTAGAAGTATCTTATACCGATATTGGGAGCCAAAAACATTGATAGTCTCAAAAATAATATTTTAAAGATATAAAACCAAAGCTAAAAATTACGTCTAAACATGGTAAATATATAAAGACAAGTAAGTCTAATGATCATGCTTAATTCTCTTGTAAAAAATGGACTTATCCCTAGATGTACATAGAAGAAACAGTTGTTTCAGGTGTTTTTAATTAATAGCAATACTGTGGTGAAATTTTTTTTTTTTTTTTTTTTACAAATAGTTTATTGTCAAATTAGTTTTCACATAACACCCAGTGCTCATCCCCACAAGTGCCCTCCTCCATGCCCACCCCTCCTCCCCCCCACATCCACCAGTCCTCAGTTTTTGTCAGCATTCAAGAGTCTCTCATGGTTTGCCTCTCCCCCTTTCCCCCACCATTTCCGCCCTTCTTCTCCCCTTTGGTCCTCTGTTAAGCTCCTCCTAATCCTCCTATACGTGCACACATATGATATTTGTCTTTCTCTGCCTGACTTATTTCGCTCAGCATAACACTCTCAAGGTCCATCCATGTTGCTACACATGGCCAGATTTCATTGTTTCTCATTGCCATGTAGTATTCCATGGTATAGATAAACTGTGGTGAAATTTTTAAAGTGTCAGTATTATTTTACTACTATTCATTATTACCTGTATCTAATGATCTGAACAACAATGTAAATTGCTAAACAGTTTGCAAAGCATTTTTCCATGTATGATCCCATTTGACATCAGAACAACTTAAAACTTGTGGTGTAGGCAGGGCAGTTGTTACCATCTCCTTTCAAAGCTGAGATTCTGAGCCTCAATAAAGTGAGTTATCTTGCCTCAAGACCCACAAGCTGCATAATCTAGTGCTTTTTTGCTGTACCACATCACCTAAGTACAGATATATATCATTCTGTGAAATTCAAAACCCCAACAGTTTCATTTCCTGCTTCTCTAAAGTAGAAAGGAGAAAGTATTCCGTCTGATACTATCGAAGACAATGAAAGAGTTGAAATAATATTGCTCAATTAAACCTCAGACATTTGCTGGAAGGAATCATGATTTAAAAGATTATATAACAAATGAGAATAAGGAATGCTAGAAAGTTTAAGGCAAAGACAGACCCATTCACTGGCCAAAAAACATGAGACAGCCAAATTGATTCTATCCTGCAGTTCAGGCTCATTTTATTCCAATCAACAAATGCCTTTTGCTTGAATTGTACTTGAATGGCCTGAATTCAAAGTCTAATTTGTATTTTAGGTCTCTCCAACTTCATCTGATGTCTAGATTTTATCCCAAATGCACGAACTCTCTGTGAGGTTTTACATACACATTTGTCTCCCATTTCCTTCTCTGCTTCTTCCCATCCTCCTCCTCTTTCCTCATTCTTTTTCTCTTTTCCACATACCACAGTAACTCCAGGCCAGTAAAATATTTAAAGGCCTGTTTCCAAGGGAATACCTTATAGAAGAATTTGCTCCAGCCCACCAATGCAAAACTGCACCCACATGCCTTGTTAATTCATGAAACCCTGAAGTGCTAGATAGATTCTTCAGGCCATAGCTACACTTATGATCTGAAACTTTTTCTTTTTACCACAAAATAAAATCTACCCAAGTCACAAGCTATTCAATCCAATTGAGGAATGGATTTGAGTAGATAGATTCATTGTTAAATGAAAGAGCAACCCAGAGAAATGCAAACTCAGAGAATTTAATAAAAAGTAGTGATAATGGTGATGATGGTGATGACGGTGATGATCATGATGATAATGATGGTGATGGATTGGTAACACTCTCCCTGGGAACTATATGAAGCACCTTGCATTCATTTGTGCACTTAACATTTATAACAGCTCCATAACATTAGTATCACCACTACCACACTAGACAAGCTAAGAAACAAGCTCTAAAAAAACAAACAAACAACAACAGCAACAACAAAAAAACATGACTTGCTCGAGCTTCTCTAGTAAGTGGAGTTGCCGGGATTCATATTCAATAGACAGAAGAATATTTACAGAATAGGGAACAAGGAAGAGCTAAGAAAGAAAACCTTCACAACCCTCAGTAGAGAGAGTGATTGCCAGTCATCACAATTCAGAGGTCATGAATTCAAGTCCTTCTTCCGCAAAATATTAGCAAATCCTCTGAGAATCAAATTTCTTAGCATTAGAGTAAACAGAATAACGTTATCTCAAGGGTATTGTCCTGTAGTTTTCCTTTTTGTACTGTGTTGATTTGTTTTCTTATCAAAATAACATTAGCTTCATAAAATGAATTGGAAGGTATTCATTTTTTTTATTTTCAGGAAAAGAATATGTGTGATTTTGGTTGAGTTTTTGGCAGAATTCTCAGGAGAAAGCATCTGGGTCTGGAGATTTTGTTTTTGAAGAGATAATTAATTACAAATTGAAATTTGTTGACAGCCATAAAACTGTTCATAGTGTCTATTTTATATCAGTAAAGAGTTTGTGCTTTTTTTTTAGTTTATTTATTTATTTTGAGAGAGACAGAGACAGCGTGAGAGGGGCAAGGGAAGAGAGAGAGGGAGAGAGAGAGAATCCCAATCAGGGTCCGTGCTGCCAGCACAGAGCCCAGTTGGGGCTTGGACCCCAGGAAACCATGAGATCATGAACTGAGGCGAAATCAAGAGTCAGATGCTTAACCAACTGAGATATCCAGGTGCCCCAAGTTTGTGCTTTTGAAGGAAACAGTCCATTCCCTTTAAGTTGTCAAATGTGTGTGTGTACAGTGGTAATGGTGTCCCCTTATTCTTCTGATGACTGCAAAGTCTATATTAACATTCCCTGTTTCATTTTCTCCCCCTCCCCCCAATGAATATCACTATTGGTTATCCATCTGTCGCACATTTTCTTTGCCAATCTTGCTAGAGAGTTGTCAAATTTACTGATATTTTCAAAGAGCCAGCTTTTTGTTTAATTCATTTCATATTGTTTTTTTTTTTGTTTCAGATTTATTGATTTCTGTTGTTGGCTCTATGCCTTTCCTTTTCCTTGCTTTGACTTTATCTTGCTCTTTTTTCTATTTTACTGAGATGGAATCTTAGGTTACTAGATATTAGATTTTCTTTTTAATTTTTTTGTTCATTTCTGAGAGAGAGAGAGAGAGAGAGAGAGAAACAGCATGAGCATGGGAGGATCAGAGAGAGAGGGAGACACAGAATCTGAAACAGGCTCCAGGCTCTAAGCTAGCTGTCAGCACAGAGCCCGACGTGGGGCTCGAACCCACAAACAGTGAGATCATGACTGAGCCGAAGTTGGACTCGCAACTGACTGAGCCACCCAGGTGCCCCTAGGTATTAGATTTTCTGAGAGAGGCATTTAGTGCTATAAATTTCCCTCTCAGGACTTAAGTGATATCCCACAAATTCTGATATTTGTACTTTCACTATTGCTGTACTTTTGGTATTTTGTATCTCCCTTGAGACCTCTAGATTATTTAGAAGAGTATTGTTTAGACTTCAAGTGTTTGCATATTTTTTTTGTTATCCTTCTGTCATTGTTTTCTTTTTTTATTCCATTATAGTCCTAGAACATGGTTGGCATCATTTCAGTTTTTAAATATTTCTTGAGGCCTTCCCACATCACAATGGGATATGGTCTGTTTTGGTAAATGTTCCATCAGAACTTAAAAACAACACGGTTATTGCACTGTTCTTTGATTGAGTGCACCACAAATGTTTATTACAGCCTGTTGGTTGAGAGTGTTTTTGAACTCTTCTGTATCCTAGCCTCTGTCTAGTTGATCTATCAACTATTGAGAGGGAGCTGTAGAAATCTCTAATTATAACTGTGGATTTGTCTGTCTCTCCTTTCAGTTCTATCATTTTTGGGTTAACATTTTTTTGCATCTATGTTGTTTGCTGCATACAGTATTATAATTGATATGTCTTCCTGATGGATTTACTCTTTTGTTATTGTATAATGACTCTCTGCCTCCATTTTTTTTTCTTTGCTCTGAAGTGTGGTTTATTTGATACTAATATAACTGTTCTTCCTTTCTATAGTTTTTTAATGTTTATTTTTCAGAGAGAGAGAGACAGAGTATAAATGGGGGAGGGGAAGATAGAAAGGGAGACACAGAATTTGAAGCAGGTTTCAGGCTCTGAGCTGTCAGCACAGAGCCAAACGTGGGGCTCGAACCCACAAACTGTGAGATCATGACCTGAGCTGAAGCAGGATGCTTAACCAACTGAGCCACCCAAGTGCCCCTGTTCTTCATTCTTTTGATTACTATCATTTTGCTTCCAACCAGCCTATATTATATCTGAAATGAGTTTCTTGTATATAGTATATAATTTGATTATGTTTTTAATTTCTGCCCTGTGTATTTAGATGAACTATCTATGATATAATTACAGTTGTTAAGGCATAAGTCTGACATTTTGTTTGGTTTTCTGTTTGCTCTTTTTGGCTTTTTATTATTGTTGTTTATTTTCTGTGCCTGTGTCAGGCTGCTATTACAAAGCACTATAAATGGGCAGTTTTTGGATTGATGGATTGATTACTTGTTTCTCATAGCTCTGGAGGCTGGAAGTCCAAGATTAGGGTGCCAGCAAGGTTGTATTCCAATGAGGTCCCTTTTCCAGGTTGCAGACTGCCAATTTCTCCTTTTTTCTTTGTAAGGGAGAGAGAAGATTAGATAGCTCTCTGGTCTCTTCTTATAAAAGCACTAATCATATCATGAGGGTTCTACCATCATGGTCTAATTTCCTCCTAAAGTCTCCATGTCCAAATACCATCAATTTAGGAATTTGATCACAGCATATGAATTTGGGGGTGGGGGGAGAAACAAATATTCAGTTCATAATGGCCTTCTATTTCTTTTTCCTGCCTTCCTGTGGGTTACATGAACATTTTTTTGAAAATTATTTTATTTAGCTTTGATTATTTTGAGCATATCTTTTTCTATAACTTGATTGTTCTACATATTATATAATAGCGCAATTTTCTGATGTCATTATTTTTTCAGTTCACCGATGTGGAAAAATCGTACCTTACAGTACTTCCATTTACCACATATACAACATAATTGTCTTACACATTTACTATACATAAGTTTACAACATCATAAGACAGTGCTGGCTTAGTCGGTTAAGCGTCCGACTTTCGCTTTGGTCACGATCCTGCGGTTCGTGGGTTCGAGCCCCGCGTCGGGCTCTGTGCTGACTGCCAGGTCAGAGCCTGGAGCCTTTTTCAGAATCTGTATCTCCCTCTCTCTCTGACCCTCCCCTGCTCACGCTGTCTCTCTCTCTCTCCTAGAAATAAATAAAAAATATAAAAAAAAAGTGCTCTGGGAATGAGATTGTCAAGAGAAGAAGAAGACAAACCAAAAACTTGGCAAAAAAATTGTCATGAATGACATATCTGATAAAGGAGAGTTATCCAAAATATACAAAGAACTCTTACAACCCAACAATAAGAAAATGAATAACCCAATTAAAAATGAGCAAGAGGTAGAGGCAGAGCTGTAAAGAAGCAGAGTTTTTGGATTTAAAACAAAATGATTGGGGCGCTTGGGTGACTCAGTCAGTTAAGCGACTGACTTCGGCTCAGGTCATGATCTCGTGGTTCATGGGTTGGAGCCCCACGTCGGTTCTGTTCTGGTAGCCCAGAGCCTGGAGCCTGTTTCAAATTACGTGTCTCCCTCTCTGTCTGCCCCTCCCCTGCTCATGCTCTGTCTCTGTCTCAAAAATAAATAAACAATAAAAATAAAATAAAATAAAAACAAAAACAAAAACAAAACGATTGTTATTGAAGTTAGGCTGTATAAATTCCAATTACAGCATTAAACTTTAAGATATTAAATGTAATCACCATTATAATCATAAATAAAATAGCTATATACAATATATAAAAGGGAATAAGAATGGAATTTCATTATTTTATTAGAGCAAGTCAGCTAAACACAAAAGAAGTAGCAATGCAGAAAAATATCTACAAGGCATACAAGGAATAAAGACCACAGAACAGAAGTCTCTACTTACAAGTAATCATAACTTTTCACCTTTTAAATGTTTTTATTGTGGTAAAATACAAATGACATTAAATTTACCATCTCAACCATTTTTAAGTGTACAGTTTAATGGTATCAACTACATGGTATTGTCATGTAACCATCACCACCATCCATCTCCAGAACTCTTTCCATCATGCAAAATGAGATTCTGTACCCATTAAACATAATTTCCCATTCCCCCCTCCCACTCCTTGTCAACCACCATTTTGTTTTCTCTCCCTATTTTTTTCATTTTTTTCTTGCTTTCCCTTTCATTTCCTCTCTTTTCCTTTCTTTTGCTTGCTTGCTTGCTTCCTTCCTTCCTTCCTTCCTTCCTTCCTTCCTTTCTTTCTAGCTGACACACAATATTACATTAATATCAGGTACACAACATAGTGATTCAACAAATTTGTGCATTATTCTATGTCCCATAATTAGTTTAAATATAAATGGACTAAGGTCTCCAGTCAAAAGAGAGATGAACAGAATAGGTGAAAACAGATAATTCAAAATGTGCTGTGTAAAAGAAACTTGCTTGAGATCCAAATAGTAATCAAAAGAGAACAAAGCTGGCTATGCTAATAATATCAGACAAAATAGACTTTAAGTTTACACGAGAAGAGGAAAAACATAATTACATTAACAAAAATTTAAATTCTGCAAAAAAGTAAAAAATTATGAACATTAATCCACCTAGTGACAGGTCACCAAAAAATATATAAAACAAACACCAAAACAAATGAAGGGAGAAATAGACAACTTCACAGAAGTACCTGGAGCCTTCAACACCACACTCTCAGTGTCTGGATAGAACAGCCAGACAGAAGATGAGTAAAAAGATAGAAGACTTAACACATATACCAACCATACCCATCAGACACAGGTAGAATATGCTGCCTCTCAAAAACAGCAGGCATACTCTCCTCAAGTGCACATGGGACATTTTCCAGGATAGACCCTGAGTTAGGCCACAAATTAAATCTTGATATCATACAAAGTATCTTCTTTGAATAAAATATGAAATTAGAAATCAGTAACAAAAGGAAAACTGAAAACTTCACAAAATTGTGGAAATTAAACAATATATCTTTAATATATATTTTTAATGTTTTATTTATTTCTAGGAGAGAGAGAGAGAGAGAGAGAGACAGCGTGAGCAGGGGAGGGTCAGAGACAGAGGGAGTCACAGACTGAAACAGGCTTCAGGCTCTGAGCTGGCAGTCAGCACAGAGCCCGACGCGGGGCTTGAACCCACGAACCGCGAGATCATGACCTAAGCGAAAGTCGGACGCAAAACACTATATCTTTAAACAAGCAATGGATCAAAGAATAAATTAGAAAGGAAATTAGATTCTACTTAGAGATGAATGATAACAAAAACACAACATACCCAAACTATGGAATGCAGGGGGAGTGGTGTCAAGGGGGAAGTCTATAGTTAAGGAACTATAAATAGAAGAACAAACTAAACTGAAAACTATCATAATGAAGCAAACAATAAAAATTAGAGGAAATATAAATGAAACCAAGAAGAGAAAACATAAAAATCAATGAAAGCAAAAGTTGGTTCTTTGCAAAGATTAATAAAATTTACAAACTTTTAGCTGGATGGACTAAGAAAAAAAGAAAGGAGACTCGAATTACTAAAATTATAAATGAAAGTGGGGACATTACCACAGATTCTACAGAAATAAAAAGTATCATGAGAGTACTGCGAACAGTTGAATATCAACTAATTGATTAAGTTAAGTGAAACAGACAAATCTTTAGAAACATAAAACTTACCAAGACTCAATCAAGAAGAAATAGAAAATCTGAATATATCTATAACTAGCAAAAAGATCCAATCTGTAATCAAAAATCTCTCAACAAAGAAAAGCTCTAAACTTGATGGCTTCACTGGTGAATTCTACCAAAAATTTAAAAGCTAATACCAATCCTTCTCAAATATTTCCATAAAGAAAACAAACAAAATGAAAAAGAGATATTATTTCATACATATTTTGTGAGGCCAGCATTACCCTGATACCAAAGCCAGATAAAGACTACCAAAAAAGAAAACTATGGATCAATATCCCTTATGAACATTTATGTAAACATCCTCAACAAAATAGTAGAAAGCAGAATTCAGCAGTGTAAGAAAAGGATTATACACCATGACCAATTGTTGTTGGAAAAAAATGGTGCTGATAGACTTGCTTGACACAGGGTTGCCACAAACCTCCAATTTGAAAAAACAAAACAAAACAAAAAACTTAATGTCTATGGAGTGCAATTCCAATCAAGTGTAATACAATGAGGTATGCTTGTATAACCAAATGATTTAAAAAATGTATATCCACACAAAAACTTGCACAGGAATGTAGCAGCTTTATTCAAAATTTACAAAACTTGAAAACAACCAAGATGTCCTTCAGTAGGTGAATGGATTAAATAAACCATGTTACATTAGACAGTGGAGTATTACTCCATGCTGGGAAAAAAAAATACCTATCATGTCATAACAAGACATGAAGGAAAAAAGACAATCTGAAAAGGCTGCATGCTGTATGATTCCAACCATATGACATTGTGGAAAAGGCAAAACTATGCCAGTAAAAAAATCAGTGGTTGTCAGAGGCTGGGGAGAGGCAGGCATGAATAAGTGGATCACAGGAGATTGTTAAGACAGTGAAACTATGCTGCATGACACTACAATGACAACACGTATTATAATACATTTGTTCAAACTTAGAATGTACCACACCAACAGTGAACCCTGATGTGGGCTCAGAGTGATTATGGAGTGTCCGTGTAGATTCACTGACTAATAGATGAACGACTCTGATAGAAGATATAATGTTTAATTTTGCTGTGAACTTAAATTTTTAAAAAAAAATAAAGTCTATTAATTAAAAAATGCTGTGCTTCTGGACTCTATGATTTCCTCTGAGGTATCTGGTATCATTTGACTTGTTCCCCTGACCCCACCCTGGTATGTCAGGAGCTATTTCTCTCTTGCCGATTTCACACTTTTGGTCTTTATCTTTCAGAAGTTTGACTTTTAGATATCTTGGTATAGATAGTTCTGGATTTGTTCTCTTTGATCTATGCTCGTCTTCTTGAATCTGTAGGTTAATGTTTTTGTTTTGCCAAACTAGGAGATATTTTCAGATGTTATTAGGGTGCTTTTTTATCCCCACATGATTTTTCTCTCTTTCTGGGGCTCTGACAACATAAACATCAGATATTTTATTATGGTCCCATATAGCCTAACCTTTAGATTATGCTCATTTATTTTCAGTCTATTTTGTTTTGAGAAGGTAACTTCTGCTCTGTCTTCCAGTTTGGCTATGCTCCTCTCTGCCTCTTCCTTTCTGCTCATGATTTCATCTGTTTCAGCCATTGTAATTTTTAGGTGTAAAGTTTGTTTTGCTCTTATTTATGTCTTCTTTTCTGAGACTTTCTATTTTTTTATGACATTTTCTACATTTCCATTGCTTTCAAGTATGCTTGGAATTGCTTGTTGAAAATTTCTCATGGATACTTAAAATCTTTTTCAGATAACTCTAATATCTACCATCTCATTGTTGGCATTTATATTATTTTAAAGTTGAGATCTTTCTCATTTGTGGTTTGATGAGCAGTTTTTTATTGAAATCTAGATAGTTTGTATATTATGTTACAGGGTTCTGTGTTTTATTTATATTTTTGTCTTTTAACTACTTTCTCTGCTACTGCTCTGATGGATGAAGGCACAGACATCATCTTTTCTGCCAAGTGGGATGAAGTCCGGATTTCCTATTCGACCACCTTTGGCACCTGAGAGGGGACTTCTCATTACCACTAGGTGTGTATGGGATTTATGGCTTCTTACCAGGCCTCCACTGATACTTCCCTGTCTTTAGGAGTGTTTCATTACTGTTTGCCATGTGACCTGCACAGACACCCTGTGGGAGTGGATGGCTAGTGGCCTCTGCACTGCTGAATAGTGGTTAAAACCCTGAGTCCCTACTAGAACTCCTCTGATACTACCCTGAGCGGACAGAGGGCTCTGCATTACTGCTGGGAAGGGCTGCAAGTTTAAGGTCCATGCAGGGGATGAGGCTCATTTTCTGCCCCATTTTATGATGCGTGAAAGTGCCAGCTCCCAACTGGCCTTCTCAGACACCACTTTGGCCAGGGCTCAGCAGGTGATGGGGAATTAGGGAACCTCATAACTGCCTAGTGAGTTGGAAGTCTAGGCTCTCCACTCAGCATTTGCTGGAAAGAGCGGGGGGACACCTGCAGTGTTTTAGCTTTAGTGATTATTGTCTAAAGGTTTTTATGTATTTCTAGACTGCCCCTTTCCTGGTCCTTTGGTTTTTTAGGGAGCATTTTTCTGATTTGTCACTTTGTATTTCTGGGTTGTTGGCTTCTTCTGCCCAAGTATATGATACAAAAGGCAAAGAGAAAACACAGGGAGCTCGTCTCCATTTTATTATTCTGGATTTCAGGATCTCTAGCCTTCTTCTCTTCACCTTTTGGAGTCTTTCTATGGAAGTTTTATATATAATACCCAGAGGTTTGGGTTGTATTTAATTAAAGGAATAAGGTAAAATATATCTAATCCATCTCCTCAGAAGTTAAAGTTTCTAGAATCCTTTTTATTTAGAATCAGTTTGACTTCTGTCATTTTTTGACCAAAGATATATATAAGTGTCTCTTATAGTCACATTTGAAAAAATCTGGGAATAAATATTACAATGCCCTTAGTGGGAAAGTGATAAAACAAGAAGGAGGAGGTCATAAGGGACAATTGCAGCAGTCTGGAATCCCCACATAACCAGAGGGCGGGGGAGGTCCTAGCCATCTGTCCAATGTAGCAGCAGAAATAGGCTGATCGTTCGCCACATGGAAAGGCTGTGTTCTCAGAGGTGAGTGAACTCATCCCAAAAATCTATGCTGCAAGCAGTAAATCTATTGGAAGTAGACCCACACCCCAACTAGCCTTGGGGACTCCAAAAGCTAAAGACAAGTAATGGAAGTTTTCTAGAAAAGCCACAGATAATTTGTTATAATTGCTGGCATGAAAATGTTTTAATGATTTCAGTTTTGAGAGCTTGTTAGCGGAGCATGCCAGTGTTATTTCCCCTGTTGGTTTAAGCTTACATGTATCAGAGGCACTTGTTACCTCCAGTCAGGTTATTTTATTACCTGTGAGATGGTGCCAGGTCATACCTGAGCTCAGTGCCATGGGCTCAGAAGTTCTAGTGTCCATTCTCTGATCCAAGGATTCAATTTTGAGCACTCTGAGAGGATACATCATGCAATAAAAAAGATCACAGCTTAAAAATATTAATAAATACATTCATGAACTTGTTAGGTTCAATCCTTTCTACTAAATTATTTAAAATAATTTAATTTAATAATATGACGTTTTAAGTATTATTAGTCTGAGGGTAAATCTACATAGAATCACTGGTTGAACACTCTGTACTTCATTTTTAACTTTTTTATTCCTCGTAACTGGATCACATACAGCCATGATTATTCCAATGTCATATGTCCTTGTTTTACAGGAAGCTAGTCCAACATCTTCAATATACCATCTATTGATGTTATTTCACCGCTTTGAAAATCTCCAATATAGGGCTCCTGGGTGGCTCAGCCGGTTAAGCGTCTGACTTCAACTTAGGTCATGATCTCATGGTTTGTGGGTTCGTGTCCCGCGTCGGGCTCTGTGCTGACAGCTAGCTCAGAGCCTGGAGTCTGTCTTCGGATTCTGTGTCTCCCTCTCTCTCTGAACCTCCCCCGTTCATGCTGTCTCTATCTGTCTCTCTCTCAAAAATAAATTAAAAAAAAAGAAAATCTCCAATAAAAGTAACTTAAGGTTTACCAAGGCATCTATTTTATCCTTGCTTCATTACTAATTGTCAGAAAGTTTTCCTTATCAAACTAAATTCTATGTGTATGTGGTTTCCACTTGCTTTGCCCACTAGAGCAAAACAACATAAGGTAAACTTCCTTTACATGAAAGTTCTTAGAGATCATGTTCTATAATCACTCCTTTCTGTTCCTAATTCTTGTATTTTCCAGCCCAAACAAACAAAACAAAACATTAAAAAAAAAAACAGCAAACAAACCCTCTGGTTCTTTCTGTCATTCCTCTTATGAAGTGATTAGAAGTTCTCTTGACAACTGATGTCTAACATAGGGCCACGTCATGAACTAATACCCTCCCTAACTCACCCTCATCTGGACACTGTATTGTTGACATAACCCAAGATCACATTAGTTCTTAGTTATTAGTACAATAGCGTTCATTGAGGAACTATTTAGTGAACAGCTACCTTGCTGAGAACACGGAGATGTCGGAAATGTGAGTCAAGGCCTCAAGCCAGGGACGGTATTGTTGGGATCCCTTAAACTACTTAAAAATCCACAACATTTTAGGGAAAAAAAATGATAAATTCCAGCAGAGAACTAGAGCTTATGTCCTATAAGAACAGAGATGACATCAATCTCTATTAAGCTTTAATTATCAAATATTTTCAGATACTTGAGATGTTTCAGTATCCTTGTCTAACTATCCTTTCATGTTCATTACATCCAGCTTCCCCATCATCTGGTAATTTGGAACATTTTCCTTCCACTCCTTCCCAAAGTCCTTAAGGATGAAGGGCCAGGACCAAGCTGAGAGCAGGCCTGAGCTCACACTGAGGCTGCCCTCTGAGGTGACCTTCATCTCACTCATCACTCTGTGGCTCCCACATTCTTTGACTACATCTCACTGTCTTTCCAAAAGGATAACAGGAGACCCCTGCCAGATGCCTTGTTGAAATCCAGATCTGTTTACCAGCTGGCAACACTGACAAAAAAGGAAATTAGGCTAGTCCACATAACAACTTGTTCTTAGTAAATCCATGGTAGCTTTGATGATCATGTTTCCTTTCTAAACATTTAGAAATTATTCTCAACTCTTGTTTAGATCTACAGCAGACTTTCAAGTCTATAATTGGTAGAATTCTTGCCCAGCAAGGACACTAAAACTTTACTTCCCACATTCCTATTCTCTCAGAAGTTTTCTACAGGCTTCAACCATTACCCACAGTAGTTGAGTGATACTAGCCATTCATTCATTCAACAAACACATGGAAGTTTTATCCACTTGGGTCCATGATTCCTTTCAGCCAAGAGGTTTGAACGCTAATCAAGCAAAATTTTCTTATGATCTCCTTTGGCTTACTTCCACATCCTCTTAGCAATATTTGTTTTATCCTTTTTGTCCAAAATGACTTGGTTTCGGGGCGCCTGGGTGGCTTAATTGGTTAAGCGTCCGACTTTCGCTTAGGTCGTGATCTCGCGGTTCGTGGGTTCGAGCCCCGCGTCGGGCTCTGTGCTGACTGCCAGCTCGGAGCCTGGAGCCTGTTTCAGTCTGTGACTCCCTCTCTCTCTGACGCTCCCCTGCTCATGCTGTCTCTCTCTCTCTCTCTCTCTCCTGGAAATAAATAAAAATTTTTTTAAAAAATGACTTGGTTTGGTGAGGGGACTGAATCAACATAAGAAATAATAAGTTTTGTTTACTGTTTTTTATTCATCAGCATTTCCTCACTGACCTCTGGTATATCTTTTTAGTTTTCTTTGATGTTTTGGGGACCAACTTTGTAACAGTATAGATGGATCAGCACACGGCTCTTAAGTGTACACATGGGCAACAAAGCTGCTGACCTTGAGCAGGAGACCTGGCTTCTCTGAATCTCCATCTTCTGCTCTGAAAATGGAGATAATGACACAGACCTATAAAGTCATTACAAAATTTTTTTAAAAATACAACCTGACTCTAGTAGACAGCTCATAAATAGTAATTCATGAACTACTTTTTATTCATGTATTTAAGATCCCTAACACTTATTGTATATTTGTTCCTTTTGTGTTTATATCATATTTGAAACCAACATTGCATGTCCTGTGATTCCTTTATATTTATTCTTGCTCATCTCTCATCTTTTTATTTGTGGGTATGTCCTTTTTATATCAGAGCTAAATTTAGATGAATTAAAGCAACAGGGATAAAGAGCACAGTGTTTAAGGAAAAAAGTCAGACACAAAGTAGACATGTTGTAGAACTTTATTACATCAAGTTCAAAAACAAATTAAATAGAGTATTTAAAAGCATATTTATGGGTGTCTGGGTGACTCAGTTGGTTTAACATCTGACTTTGGCTCAGGTCATGATCTCACAGTTCATGAGTTCGAGCCCCACATCAGGCTCTGTGCTGACAGCTCAGAGTTTGGAGCCTGCTTCGGATTCTGTGTCTCCCTCTCTCTCTGCCCCTCCCCAGTTCTCTCTCTCTCTCTTTCTGTGAAAAATAAACTTTAAAAACTTAAAGGCATATTTATGTTTGAAATTCTTTCATAAGAGCAAGAAGGGACACCCTCACCACTCAGAGCAGCGGCTCCTTCAGGAGGGCAGAAAAGTAGGAGGGGAAGAAAGCACCTGGTCCCCCCAGACCTGGTGACAAATACCATGTGATCAGCTTGTAATAATTCATAATGCTATGTATTTATGTTTTATCTATTTATGTTTCTTGTGTTTCACAATAAATATTTAAAATGCTATTTAAAGCTAATTTAAATATATAAAATGTGTGAATATGGGAGCTGTGAGAACAATTTTATTACAAGCTTAGAAAATGTCAGGTTTGACCAGACAATACTGTTACTTATAAGTGTAGAGGGCCATGGCGCATCTGGGTGGCTCAGTTAGTTAAGCAACTCTTGGTTTCAGCTTAGGTCATGATCTCATAGCTCGTGAGTTCAAGCCCCACATCAGGCTCTGCTTTGACCATGTGGAACCTGTTTATATTTCTTTCTCTCCCTCTCTCTCTGCTCTTCCCCTGCTCACTCTGTTTCTCTCTCAAAATAAGTAAATAAACTTTAAAAAATAAATAAATAAAATATTACCTTAAAAAAAGAACTATAAAGACCTAACAAATGATGAATATTCTTGCCCAGCTTTGCAGTAGCCTTTGTTACCAGAGTTAAGAGCTTCACCTGTTACCTCAGTCTTACAGCTCACAATGCCAGTCTAATTTCACACACAGGTGAGACCCCTTGTCAGATAGATGATGTATTCCTGGGAAGCTGTGTCAGAGAAGCCTTGAACTTCCCCAGCAGCGTCCTGTGTCGCTTCTGCATTCCACTCCCAAATATCTCACATCCTTCCCCACCACACACAAAGAAGCCTTCTAGTCAAGTAAATCAGTGCTGTGTCTGATGCAATTTTGCACAAGAGAGATAATTCAACTGCATTTCATTAAACCCATGACATTTCTTCTCCACTCCCCTCCTCTTTTGAACTTTATCTCATAGATGAATAAAGTCCAGTACAGCCCAACATAAGTTGGAATACTAAAGGAAATGAGTCTGTATTTTGTTCAAATAGAGCATCATAAAGAATGAGCCAGCAACCAAACAAAGCAAATGCTTTTAGGATCTGCTATATACTCACATGTTCAAATTTAGAGAAACAAATCTCTGTTCCCAACAGGAAATGGATAGATCCATTTCTGTTCGTTCTCCCTGAAAAATTTCAACTATAAATCCTGGGAATTGCCAAAGGAAAAGAGAGAAAGGTAGTAGAGAAAGATGCAAGGATTTGGGAACCTGAGAGTTGAAGAAAAGTACACCAGCAGGGTGGCCACAACTCCTCCCCCACCAGCAGAAGAAGGTGGTCCTGTCCAAGGGTTGCTTAATCCTCAGCCTACAACAGAGAATTGCACAGGCCAGGCCATTCCTCACTGGGGCAGGGGGTGGAGGGAGGTCCTTCTCATAGCACTGAGTGGCACCACTGCAGTCTAGGGAGACAGCTCCTTCCTACCAGACCCAACAAGACCTCTTCATCTCAGGAGCCTGAGATGCCCCTCCCACAGGAGAAATGGACTAGGCCAGTGAAATCAGATGTGGCTACAGCAAGCCAACCCATTTGTCCCACACTCTCCCCAACAAGAGACAGCGCACAGATGCACTAATTTGTTGAAGAGAGTTTTTTTTTTAGTACATATTTTAAATTTAGATCAGTTTTAGATTCACAACAAAATTGAGAGAAAGATTTCCTATACGCTTTCTGCCCTTGCATATATATAGCCTCCCATTTTATCAATATGGTCTGCCAGAGTGGTCCAGAGTGGTACAATTGTTACAAATGATGAACCCATATTGACACATCATTATCACTGGGAGTATATGGTTACATTTGGGCTCACTCTATGGTTGTGAGAGTTTCATGCATTCTATGAGTTTGGAAAATATTTTGCTTGTCTTCGTGTTCTGACTGTGGCTTTCACAGAGCAGAGTTTTGTATTTTATCAAAATTGTTTCTTTCATGGAAAGAATGTATCTAAAAAGTCATTGGTCATATTAAATCCAAGATTAACTAGGTTTTCTTCTGTTATCTTGATAAGTTTTATAATTTCTCATTTCATATGTAGATCTACAATCCATGTTGAGTTCTTTTATGTGAAGAATATGAGATCTGTGTCTAGATTCCAGTCTATGCCTGTGGATGTCCAGGTGCTGCAGCACTAGTTGCTGAAAAGATTGCCTTTTCTTCATTGTATTGGCTTTGCTCTTTTGTCAGAAGTCAGTTGGCTATATTTGTGTAGGTCTATTTCTGGTTTTCTGTTCTGTCCTATTGATCTATTTGTCTATTCTTCCACCCATATCAAACTGTTCTCATCACTGTAACTCTCTGCTAAGTCTTGAAGTGGGTAGTGTCAGCCCTCTGACTTCATTTGTCTTCTTCAATATTGAGTTGGCTATTCTGGGTCTTTGTATTTTTATACAAACTTCAGAATCCATTTGCCAATATCCACAAGGTAACTTGCTCTTATCTAAGTGGCATTGACTTGAATCTATGTACCAACTTCACAAGAACTGACATGTTGATCATATGAAGTCTTCTTACCAATGAACACAGAATATCTCTCCATTTATTTAGCTTTTTTATTTCTTTCATGAGAGTTTTATAGTTTTCTTCAGATAGATCTTGTACATTTTTGTTAGATTTATACCTAAGTATTTGATTTTTTAGACTTAATATAAATAATAGTGTGTTTTAAACTTCAAGACCAATTGTTCATTGCTGACATATAAGAAAGTGAATTATGTATTAACCTTGTATCCTACAACTTCGCTATAACATGTTATTAGTTCCAAGGGAGGTTTTTTTTTTTGTAGATGCTTTTTAAAAATTTTTTATATTAAGAATCACATCTGTGAACAAAGGCAATTTTATTTCTCCCTTCCCAATCTGTATACCTATTATTTCCTTTTATTATCTCATTGCCTTAGCTATTACCTCCAGTACCATGTTAAGAATGAGTGGTGCCTAATAAACACAACCTCAGCCACGTGAGCAAGGTCAACATCAACAGCTATATGTTGACAGTAACTACCCTTGGTTTGATGTAATGAAAATACACTTTTCTTCTCTGTGATCTTTCTCCCAAAACCATAACTTCAGTCTACTCTTGAGGGAAAAACTCAGGCATATGCCAATAGAGCAGTATCCTACAAAATACGTGATCAATACTTCTCAAAACTTTTCGGGACCACTGGGTGGCTCAGTCAGTTAAGTGTCCAACTTCAGCTCAGGTCATGATCTCATTGTGAGTTCGAGCCCTGCATTGGGCTCTGTGCTGACAGCTCAGAGCCTGGAGCCTGCTTCAGATTCTGCGTCTCCCTCTCTCTCTGACCCTCCCTTGCTCATGCTGTTTCTCTCTCTCAGAAATAAATAAAACATTAAAAAATTAAAAAAAAACTTCTCAAAACTTTTCAAAGAAATCAGAATCAAAGGACATCAGAAACTGCCACAGCCAAGAGTAGGCAGAGAAGATATGACCACTAAATATAATGTGGTATCCTAGATGAGATCCTGAACCAGAAAAAGCTCATGAGGTAAAAACTAAAAAAATCAGAATATACTATGGACTTTAGTTAATAGTAATTTATTAATATTGAGTTACTAATCTGTAATGAATAAACCATACTAACCTAAGATGATAGTAGTAGAGGAAGCTGTATGTGGGGAGTGTGAGAAGTACATGGGAATTTTCTGTACCATCTATCTAACTTCTTTGTTAATCTAAAACTATTCTAAGAACTGAAGTCTACTAATAAAAAGGAGAAGCAACAAAGAGGATCCTTGTGGTAATGAAGTGATCAGTATCTTGACATTTTTGGTGGATGCCCAAACCTATATATGTTATAAAATAGTATTGGGCTACACACACACACACACACACACACACACACACACACACACACACGTAAAACTGGAGAAATTTTAATAAGATTGATGGATTGTATGAATGTCATTATTCTTTATAACTATAGCTTGCAATATGTTACAATTGAAAGAAACTGGGTAAAAGATACAGCTGCATGTGAATCTTTAAGCATCTCAATAAAAGTTTCAATTTAAAAATGTAAATAGCTCTTAAAAGTATATATTCAGGAACAGCAAAGAAGAAAAAACTCATGCCTCTGAGCTATCTTTACATGAACCAAGGAATATCCAATATGGAAGGGGAGGAGGAAGGGTAACGACAACAAAGATAATAATAACAAAAAAGAAGAAAGATAAACGGAAGAGAGACAAGGAGATGTGGAAGAGGAAATAGTCAGGCTCCCATTGGTAGCCAGATGTCAACATGTTTTGGAAGCTAGACATACCCTCTTTGGGGGGCTACAAGCATCTTCCATTTTCCAAAATGAAAGCCAGTATTTACCTGGGAGCAAAGAGCTTCTTTATTTTCAATAATATCATTAATATTTCCTTTATATGCAAATGCAGGCCATTTAATCTAAGCATGTGGCACACTGACAAAAAGGTAGAAGATGCTAAATAATTTTTTAATAAACACAACCAGACAAACAATCAGGATATATTTGAATTCTGATCTAAAGAACTACTCAGTATGGTTGATATCAGGCATTCTCAAGGATAAGGGCAGAGCACCAAACTTCTTGTATGACACAAACATGGGCTACCTTAATAAAATCAAAGTTTCCTGTACTAATGAATTGGACAAGGAATTACAAGCTCACTAACCCTGCATGACTGAAGCAGTCTCCCCTTCCAGCTACAGCTAGCAGCACCAAAAGCTTCCATTATGAAGGGTGTACTTGGCAGTCATCAAGGCAGGGAGAAACTACAGGTTTCTCCTGTAGAGAAGAATAGAGAGACTAGTTTCCCTACAGAAGCTTTTAGTTTCCAGATGTCAAAGATCCTCTCAGGCTTCCTCTGTAAGAAAGCCTCAACATGGCACTGCATAGACAACCACTTATACCACATAAAAGTTCGGATCAATAACTTAGAAAACTGAGCCTTCCCTGGAGGCTCTGGAGTTTTGTAGCACTTGGCTTCGGCATCTGGGTTCTTTCTTCCTTTTTTCTACACCTGCATCCATATTGAATCAGCATCTGCCCCCATTACACGATCCAGGTACAGACACATTGGGTTCAGCAGATTATATCTCTTCATCTGGCCTGGCATTTGTCTGTCATGCTGTGGCCGGAACATGATACCTGGTTGACAAAACGCAGCCCTCACATATGTCGGTGGCCCTTTGTTCCACCAGGGTGCTCCTGCTGTTTGGAACCCTCCAAAAGTTCAGAGATTCAGGCCTCTATCTCGTTGGCCCTTTCAAGACAAATGGCAGATCACAGATCACAGCAGGTGCTGCTCAGCTCAACATTTGTACCTCCCCATACAAATGCATCTCTGCCTGCTGCATTTCAGAATCAATCAAGGAAGCTTCAGGGTCCTGGGCACACGCTTGTGGTTTGGAGTGAGTTAGTGTTCAGCTTTGATGTTTCCTTTTTTATCTTGAGCTTTATCCTGAGAATTCTTTGCAACCTGGTTGAGGTGGCAGTTAACAGCCAGGCTCAAGGGCTCTAAGGAAGAACTCTGGAAAGAGTCACAGATGCAAAGTGTCTGCTCTTATGTCTGGCCTAGGATGCAGGAAAGATAGAACAAGGATTCCATGGCCCAAAAGTTAACACAGCAATCTCCCTTCTGATTATAAACAGTGCTCAGGATGAGAAGATATGAAAAATGTCTTATTTAAATTCTCTGAATCAATGCTTCAGTGACATGGTGGTAATAATTCAAAATTATTCATTTATTACCAGACATTAAAACATTCATTAATCTCCTCAAGTTTAGATCAAAGTCCACTGCCTAGGAAAAAAAAAAAACAACCCAGGTATTTACTAACAATAAACCCTCATTCAATGCCAAAGCATCGAAGAATATTTTAAATTAATCAATCCACTCTCCAAAATCTTCATTCATAGCACATACTCCATGTATCCTTTGCCTCCAAAGGATATTATTACAATTTTTAAAAGGTCACTATTATTACTATTATTTCCTGATAAGTTGGATATATCTGAGTGATAGATCAGTGTTTTAAGTTCAATAGACAAACGGTATTAAGATGAGCTGACTTCACCCCCCAGTGTGAAATCTTTCTCCATTGACTCTTCTCTGTGTAAAAAACTCCTCAGTCACCATGAAATCCTCATGACTTAGTTCTTTTTATTCTAAATGCCGTTGAGTTTTCATGAACAACTACCAATGCTTAACACTACATGCTAACTTCAGTCTGGTTGAAAATGATAAATCCAAGGCAGATTCCAAGATCCAAGTGTTCTTAACAATGACTCTAGAAATGTGCCATTGAGATTGCTTTTCTTTTCCAGTCCTTTCTGAGTTTTAAGGATGGGTCCCAGAACTTTAGTCCTTGCTTTAGGACAGGCATGCTCACTGGCACAGCATGGTGTCAAGGTGTTTCTACGAAGTTGTTTAACTCCATGCATGTCTCTCACAAGATTTCACTTAGGAAAAGTTCCCTGACATCCTCTTCAGGGTCCTGGGGTGCAAGGGCTGCTGGGGCCAACAAGGGGTACAGTCCTGTCAACTCCGAGGCACATGGCCCCTCCCTGGAAGACACATGACTGCAGAGACCACAGCGTGGACCCCTGAGGAACAAATGGGATGAAGATATCCTTGCATTCATTAGGAATGTGAACAATGTGATTTCCACAGTATCACCCTTAACTCTAAGCTTCTGTTATGCTAAAACCCTAAAACCGAGTAAATGCTGAATGAGCAAAGTGGCATCCTTGGGTCCATGCATGAGGTCACTAAGCAGGTTTTGGTCCAATGCTGATGCACTAAATACCATGTGGATGAAGGCTGCAGCTTCTTCGTTTTCTGTAAAGCAGCACAAGTCAGTCACATAAGGACTCAACTCCTGTGTTCTTTCATTTCCCTGATGCCAAGCCCTTTATCTCTAGCAAGTAGGAAGGTATTGTTATGCAGCCACACACCACTTTGGATGCTCTGTATTGGTGCCTTAAGGTGTTTTTTTGCTTCTGAGCTACTTTTTAACAATAAAATCTAGTCTTTTCTTAAGGTAAGTTCTTGGGAATGTTGGAACTGAACCAACATCTCAAAAGTCATTTACCGAGCTCTTTTCATGTTCCAGACTCCATATTCAATGCAGTGGAGTATGAAAAGGCTAATACATCAGTGCTCACCCTCAAATCACTGTGACTGTGGGGAAGCATAAGGTGTTGTAATTATGGCAGAACCAGGTACTACAAGAAAATAAATGTGAGATTTATATTGACTTAAGCAATTGGGGACCGTGTTGTGACATCTTTGAAAAATGGTAAGGTTTTCAAAAATTGGGAAAAAGGAGAGGAGGAATGGAAATAATTGGAAAGAAATGTATAGGCTAAAAGAATAAGTCAGCAAAGGAAAAGACATGTGGAATAAGAGACAGTGTCCAGGACCCAGCAAAGAGTAAGTTGGAGCTCAGGCACACGGAGGTGAGGCATGCAGCCGGCCACAGTTTGTAGAAGCGGAGTGACACATCAGCCACCAGTCTGGTGATTTTGGACTTTGTTCCAGCAAAGGCAAGTCACTGAAGAAGTCTGAGCAAGGAAGTGACATGCTTGGGCTAACTTGGAAGCTAGAGCCGGCATACAGGTAGGTAGACAGTAGTCATAAAATCTGAGATATTTTGCCACTGGGCCCTTCCACCTCCATGTGAGCCTACTTGCTCCCTTTCCCCTCCATCGCTTTATCCTCCCCAACCTAACCCATATAACCCTCCTGGAGTGGGGCATCAGGGAAGACTTAAAACACAAAAAATCCTCAAGACCTCAAAGAATGCCACCTCAGTGGGAGGAAGGGCGGGTGTTAGCTCCTGAGACCATGTTCTTGGTCACCCCTGTGAAGGAGGCAGCAGGAAACCACAAGAGAGGGCTGGCTCTCTTTGGATTGGGATTCAAAATGACTTCAAGGGCAGGCAAAGGAGAATGAAACTTTGGAAATGCTTTCTTTTTAGTAGTGACTCCTCCCCAGGGAGACCCCAAAGCTCTTAAACTGGCCCAAAATCAAGGTATAGGTATCAGCTTTTAAATCCAGTGATTAGTCAAGCCTTTCCTCATGCTTGAGGGTTCAGTTTTTTTGCTCCCAAGAAGGGTCAGTTCTGGGAGGCCATGGAGGTCCCACCGGATGCTGGAGCTCTAACCGCCTGCCCTCACCCCATCACAGCCACTTCACGTCTCCTTCCTTCCAGAGAACAGGGATCCCACAGGGAGCACTCTGCCCTGGGACCTATTGCTCATTGTCTTTAACTGCATGGTATAAATAGTCATTTTATTTTTGACCAATGTATATAGAAAGAATTCAAAATGAAAGAGAGAGGGAGAGAGAGAGAGAGAGCAGAAAAACAAAAGCCAAATTCTTAACAAGGATATGTTTTTTAAAAAACTTATGAGAAAATGGAAAAGGCTTTCAGAAATTCCTGTGGTCAAATCTAGTTATTACACATTTTGTTTTTCTTATGACAGAGCACAAAGCCAAGGACCCAGGGGGCACGAAGACACTGAAATCTCTCCTCTCACAAAATCTCGGGGGACCAGCTCCTGATTTTCCAGGCCAAGAGAAAAACCCTAATGGGAAAGGAACATGTTTCTCTGCTAGCAAATGGGTTTGCTGGGGCTCTCATTTTCCACACACCATGTCTCCAGGCCCTGAGACCTTGCAGGGACCCCAGGGACCACTCCTGTGCCTCAACGGAGCGCCATCACACAGGCCCTGCCCACCGAGGCAGAGACGACGTTTCAGGAGGCTTTTTGCAGAAGTGCTCCCGCCAGGGAGAAAATGGTCTACCTTCACTTGGGCTCAGAGCCTGTAAGCATAAAAGGCGGAGAAAGAGGGTGGAGTATGATTCATTCTGAGCTGAGAAGTGACTCAAAAAGGAAACTGCCTGGTGCGTGGGGATGACACAGTTCATTGTAACCTGCTGTGACCAGGCCTGTCTGTCAGGCAGCTGCCTACCTTTACCTTGGAACTCAGTCAAGTGAACATGCCGGGCACACTCCAGGCTGCATCCACACGGGGTGAGTAACACTTTTCCTGGCCCGGCTTCTCACTTCGGACCACTCCCAGCCTCCGTGCCACTGAGAGCCCTGAGACTCAAGGAAACAGGTTAGAAACAGAACAGAAACAATTGAGATATAGAGACAGGACTGCAGGAGTACCAGAAAGGGGAGCAGGAAGGACCAGGGCCCTGCCACACGCACTCAGAATTATCAGAGCCGACGCTTTAACACTCTCAGTATTTGCTGCTTCATGATTATAACTTTGTCCAAATCACCCGCCCCCCCTCAAAAAAAAGGAAAAGAAAGCTCTCTTTTGTATTTTACAATTGACTTCTTTCTTTCTTTGTAAGGTCAAGGTGCTGACACCCTTAAAACCTTAAAACAGAAGGGGGTACTCCCTGAGCTGTTCTAATGCTGGCAATAAAGATTAGGGTGAAGTGTATGGAATTGCTATTTTGGTAAGTCAAAGATGGGCAAATGTCCTCAGTTGATATAGTTCAATCTAACAGGCTGCATGAAAGAGTAGCTAGTATTAACGAAGATCACTAATTTTTTTTTTCAAAAGGTTTCATCAGCATCATGTTAGCTTAGTGATACTAACAACATTGCTACCAAATACCTGTCACCTCTTCCTTACCTGCTTACCCAGCACTCCTCCCTGCTGCTCCCCGTGCTGCCGAGAAGGTGGTGATGGTCACCCATGAGGTGCCAAGATGGTTTCAAGGCTGCACAGGCAGTTGGCATTGACTTCTGGACAAAGTCCACTCCATACCAGACTCAAGGGTTATCACAGCGTCTGCCACTGTCCCAGGGGAGCCGTGTACCTCAGGAGAATGGCCAAGGCCACAGCAGACGTCCTGAATGAGGCGAGAGGCCACCCTCCTGCTGACCACCAGTTCTGCTAAGCTCCTCATTCTCTAGGCAGAGTGAACCTGCTCCCGTGGGAGACAGACCTGAGCCATTTTCCCTGGGGAAGCAATGTGTGCTGGGGAATCCCCGTCTTCTCAAGAGGAAGGTGCTGCCTCTGAAGAGTGCAATGAGGGCCCACCACTCCCCCAAACACACGCACACACCTTCTTATACACAGGAGAAGGCATCAGAACTTTTCTAAAAGTGACTGTTATTGGCTTCTGATGCATACAGTTTTCCATCCTTTTCCTCTTTCCTTCAGTGAATATTTGTGTTTGTACTGTGTCAGGCATTGTGTTTTTCCAATAAACATTTTCTAAGTCTTGATTCCTCTCAGGAATCTTAGACTCCAGAAAGAGAGAGTACACACACACACACGCACACACACACACACACACACGTAACCAGGAGTGCCCATGTTGTGTGAATAGCACAGGAGGAACAGTGAACTCTGCCTGGGAAATTAGAGCATGGATGGGTATGGATGTTGACCTGCCCACACAGAGTATGTAAGGAAGATTTATTAGTGAGTGAATGAGTATGTGTGAAAGTGAATGAGTGAATGAGGGAGTGATCTCCTTTTATGGTTGGGTTCTGTTCTAGGTACTAGGGGTGAAAGAGTGAATAAAACATACAAATCCTTGCCTTCAGATTGAGTGTGTTTGACATGATAAACATGATATCTTGAATTGCTTATGGATGAAAAAAGATTTTTAAAAATAGTTTTAAGAGAGAAGAGGATGAGGAATTCTGAGCAAAAAGAACAACTTGGGGGAGGGGGGGGTCATGAAAACAGATGGTGTATATGCACACAATCCAGATAGGCAAACTATAAAATCAACATGTTTCAGCATCTAATGAATTTTAGAGGAAAAACATTGAAAAGAATAGTAACATTTTGGTCTGCCTGGCCTTGACTTTTGACACTGTTAAAATAGTTATTACCCTTCCAGACCTTTTCCTAGTCACCAAAATAGAAAGGAGAAAATAAAGGAAATCAGTCTGATTTTCAATTTGCCTTCTTTTAAAAATTTTTTTAATGTTTATTTATTTTGAGACAGATAGAGCATGGGCTGGGGAGGCATAGAGAGAGGGGCCGAGAGAGAATCCCAAGCAGGGTCTGATGCAGGGTTCCATCTCATGAACTGTGAGATCATGACCTGAGCTGAAATCAGGAGTCGGATGCTTTACTGACTGAGCCGTCCAGGCGCCCCTAATTTTGCCTCCTTTAATGGTGGTTTAACTCCAATCTAAGCCTCATGATGAGGCCAGACAAGCTGAATGGGCTGTGAGAGGCAGGCAGGAGCTGACTGGAAGAAGAAAGAAGAGGTGCCCCCAGGAGAGCACTGTGTCCCCCGGGAGAGCACCGTGCCCCATGCCACACCACTTGTCTCCTGATGTGGGTTTTCTCAGATTTGTCAGAGAAGCTTAGGTCTCTCTGACTCCTAATAAAGTGAACACTGAAGATCAAAGACAAATTTCAACTTCTAACACATTTTATTCTATCAAGGTAAAATGTACAGACAGAAAACTGCAGGGATTATAAGACTGCAGCTTGACATCTGAATAAATAAATGATACATCTGAGAAATCACCAGACTGATCAAGACAGACTGCTACCAACCCACGAAGCTCTCTCAAGCCTCTTTCCAGACACCACCCCCTATGCTGAGGTGACTTTCCTGATTGAGAGCACCACTTCCTAATTTTGTCTCTGCTTCAACATCATAAAATGGAATCAGAAAATACACATTTTTTTAGGGATTGACTTCTTTCCCTCAGCAAGATGTTTTTGAGATTTATCCACAATGCTTCATTTGGCAATAATTTGTTTCTTTTTATTTATAAGTAAAAGTCCATTGGATGACTACACAAGTTCATTATCCATTTCTTTTTGGTAGGCATTTGGTTTGTTTCCATTTCCTGGTTTTAATGGACAAAGTTGTTATGAATATTCTTACTGTAGTCTTTCTGTAGTCCTACATTTTCATTTCTCTTTGGTAAATACAGGGAATAGAGTGGCTGTTTAATTTCAAAGGAAGTTGCCAACCTGTTTTCCAAAGTAGTTGTACCATTTTACATTCCCTCCCGCGATGCATGAGAGTCTCACTTTCTGAACATCCCTTGGGGACCTTCCATGTGGCCAGCTGTTCCAATTTTAAGTATGCTAATAATATGACAATGTGGCTCGTTTTGGTTTTAATTTCCATTTCTTGGTGATCCTGACCAGTTTTTCATGAACTTCTTGGCCATTCCTCTATTTTTTAGGGAAGTTTATGTTCAAACCTTTTGCCCATGTTAGTAGGTTGTCATTTTGGCAGATCATACACAGATAGACAGATAGACATCTTCTTTCAGAAACCTAGATTGCAGTCTTCTTCTGGTCCATGGCTTGTCTTGGCATGTTCTCAGTTTTGAGGGAGTGTGGTTTATTATTTTTTTCTTTAGGTTTAAAACTTTTTCTGTCCTCCCTAAGCAATACTTGCCTACTTCAGAATTGCAAAGATATTCTCCATTGTTATCTTTTGTAAGTTGTAGACTCTTAGTTTTTATGCTAAACTAAGTCTAGGATACATCACAAAATAATTTGAGAGTGTTTATGGATGATAAAGGCTGAGAGTCATTTTTTCCACATACTTATAGAGCAGAACAGATGTTTAGTATATTCCGATGACAAGACTTTCTTTTCCCCCATTGAATAGCTTTGACACCTCTGTCAAAAATGAAAAAAATTAAAAATAGAACTTCCATAAGATCCAGCAATTCCATTTCTGGGAATATATCCAAAGGAAATGAAAACACTATGTCAAAAAAAGACCTGCACCCCGACAGCCACTGCAGCATATTTACAAGAGCCAAGACATGGCAACAAACTAAGTGTCCATCCACAGATGCATGGATAAGGAAGATGTGATATCTAATGCAATGGAATATTATTCAGCCATAGTAAAGAAAATCATGCCATTTGCAATAACATAGATGAAAATTGAAGGCATTACACACCAAGTAAATAAGTCAGACAGAGAAAGGAAAATACTGTATGATCTCACTTCTATGTGATATCTTTTAAAAAAACTCACAGAAAGAGAAAAAAAGATTTGTAGTTATCAGAGGCAGAAGGCGAGGAGACAAGGAATTGGAAGAAGGTGGTCAAAGATGCAAATATTCACTTATAAGATAAATAACAGCTAACACTACTCTGTGATATACAGGAAAGTTTTAAGAGAGTAAATCTGAAGACTTCTCATCACAAGGAGAAAATCTGTGTTTTTTTTTAATTGTGTCTATATGAGGTAATGATATTAACTAAACTCAGTGTGGTGATCATTTCACAATATATGTAAGTCAAGTCTTTATGCTGTACACCTTAAATTTATACAGTGTTGTATGTCAGTTATAGTTCAGTAAACCTGGAAAATTTAAACAAAAAGGAAAAAAAGACCAGACTTATAAACAAAAAAGAAGGAAAAAAGGAGAGGTGGAAGGAAGGGAAGAACATTACTACATTGCTATTCATTTATCCAGTTGTTTAAACCACATGACTGAACAAAAAATTTTTAATGATTTTTAAATATTTGTGAAACAAAAAAAATCAACAGCTCTTGAATGGGTCTATTTCTCAAGTCTGTGTTTTCCTCTTTTGGTCTCTCTATTTTTTTTTATATATATTTTTTATTTATTTCTAGGAGAGAGAGAGAGACAGCGTGAGCAGGGGAGGGTCAGAGAGAGAGGGAGTCACAGACTGAAACGGGCTCCAGGCTCTGAGCTGGCAGTCAGCACAGAGCCTGACGCGGGGCTCGAACCCACGAACCGCGAGATCATGACCTAAGCGAAAGTCGGACGCTCAACCGACTAAGCCACCCAGGCGTCCCTGGTCTCTCTATTCTTAATCTAATAAAACACTATTATGACTAATGCAGATTCCTAGAAAAAACTCTTATGAGACTCAAAATATAAATATCCATGAGTCCATATTGATATAAATAAAGAACTGAGTAAACAAAATAAATGGTTGGGGGAGGAGGGTAAAGACAAATCTCTTGCACAGATTTCCAAATAATTTCTGTAGATAGTCCACCCTCAAGAAAGTGGAGCATACTGCTGCACTCCTTACTGTCATTGTGCATAATGACTGCTTCCCAAAGAGTATGGTTCAGGAAGGGAGAGAAAGAGTAACTTTATAATGGAAAAAACGGAGGGTGCCTGGGTGGCTCTTGGTTGGGTCTGTGAGTCCTGTGCTGACAGTTCAGAGCCTAGAACCTGTTTCAGATTCTGTGTTTTCCTGTCTCTCTGCCCGCCCCCCTCCCCCGCCCCCCGCTATGTCTCTCTCCCTCTCTCAAAAATAAAAATTAATTTTTTTAAAAAAGGCAAAAATGGATAAATGCTACCTTAGCTACATAATCAAGGTTAACATGAAGAGTGATAAATCATGTTGATAGCAAGTAACCTTCATTTTATGTGATGGAAACAGTACTTCTGTGGGTTTCCTCCCCAAAACATCAGACACATCCCAATGGAAGGACATCATATGAAATATCTGACCAGTACTCTCTAAAGATGTCAAAAATTAAATTCATATAGTATGGTTTAAGTCTTCCAACATTTTTTTTTGCAATTGCATTGGTTTTCTTTGGTTCTTTGCACTCCCAAATATCTTTTAGAATTTGGTGCTCTATTTTTTTTTAAAGTGCCCACTAGGGTACTTGAGACCTTTATTGAGCTTATCCACTGGAGTGAAAATAATGCCTGTACAAAACCAAATGTTTGTTACTATAACTTCTGTATCACAATTAAAAACCAGTTTTTTTCCAGATTTTTTAAACAATCAACTCAATCGAAACCCACCACTTGAGAATCAATAGCTTCTTTGAAACCACAGTAACACTTCAACATGGTTGAGACACTAATGCACAGATTTGGTTGGTTGGAAAGCTAATTAAACTTCCAGCTTGCCCAAATAGAAGTACAAAAAGGCAAACTGTGTACTTGACTTGGCAGGAAATGTATCAAAAGACTTGAAGGTAAAGAATATTACCCCTTGTTAACTTGCAATTTGCTATTTGGGAAAATGAAGAATTGACTCTTTTATCAAGGCTGCAGTTGCAGGTGTCATTCTACACGTCCACAAAGCTCTGATTGGGAAGAAAGGACACCAGAAGCCTGTGTAAAGGAGGCTGGATTCCTTATGACCTCAGGAATCTAAATACTATTAACAGCTGGTGACTCCAATGGACTATATATCTGTGAAAAACTCACTGGAATTTTGTTTTGGATTATGTTGAACGAGGAAATCAATTAGGAAAATAAGTATGTTAATAATATATCCTCCAATCCATAAACATGATTATTATTCTCCATTTATTTAGAGCTTTTGAAATCTCTCTCAGTCGTGTTTTGTAGCACCCAGTGCAATAGTCTTATGTATCTTTTCCTAAACTTATTCTTAAGTATTTTATTTTGTGTAAGGAATATTTCTGTTTTGTTCTCCAATTCCTTGCTACGAGTATATGGAAATATAATTGATGTCTGAATGTCAACCGTGACCTTGCTGAGTTCAACATAGGTCCTAACACCTGCTTTGGAGATGTCTTAGCATATCTATGTAAACCATCACATCATCTGCAGATAAAATAATTTCCAACCATTTCCATTCATTATGCCTTTTATGTATATCTATTCCCTTAATTCATGGGCTAGAACCTCCAGTCATATGTTGAATAGAAGTAATGAGAGTGAATATCGGAATGTTGGTTTGGGGGGAAGGTGTCTAACATTTCACTAATGCTATGTCTAGCATTTCAAGTCTAGTGTTGGCTGTAGTATGTTTTTTTATCCATATTCTTTCAGATTAAGGAAGTTCCCCTTTATTGTAGTATACTGCAGGTTTTTATCATGAATGGGTACACAGTTTAATAAGTGCCTGCTCTGTATCTACAAGCTTGCTCTATGTCTACAATCATTATATAATAGTCCTCATTTATTCTGTTAATATGATAAATTAAACTGATTAATATTTAAATATTAAACCAACTTTGCATTTTTAGGATAAACTCTACTTGGTCATAATGTACCACCCTGTTTGCACATTGCTAAATTCAAATTTTGTTTAGAATGATCGCATCTATGTTCCAGAGGGACATTGTTCCATAATTTTCTTTCCTCCATTAGCAGAAATAGAATGCCCAATTATAGACTATTTTTCTGATTTCTGAAAATTAGCAGGAAATAAATTTTAACAAAAATCACTCCAAATGAATAATTTAGAAATTCAAAGTGCTAGCATTGTGAACATCTTCTCTCATGCAAGGTAAGTAGCATACTCTGAAATGCTTAGGTTCTCAAAAAGTGAAGCATCAGATTACCTCTTATAAGGTAAGTCCAGAAACCCCTCCATGGTTCTGGGTTACAAGAACAAGTTTCCAAGAGATAGGCTATGACTGTTCATTTTCACACAATCTTTAAATGTGAGCTAAGTACAGATCAGTCCATAAGCCACTAAGAAATGCCTATTTGTCCTCTATAATGAACCAACCTTGTAAATAAGTCTATGTGCCCTCTCCTGCCCAACATGATACCATTCTGTCTTCTCATCTCAATAATCCTTAGGCTGTGAAATGGTTGAAATTGGACAAGATGGAGACATCTCTTCAGAAATACCACTTTTTCCAGGGTCTCTGGGAATTCTCCTGACGTCTGTCCTAATGTGAGCTGGTTCAGGGGATTACAGTAGGGCTGACTGCCACCCTCAGAAAGTATACTTACACTGGCCTTGAGAGGAGGTCCTGAACTTTAACAGCAGACTGTATTTTGAACATTTTATACAGTATTTGTCTGATAATGCCTATACGTATTCCATGTATATTCAATGGCATATGGAGATATATAATTTAAGATTCCCAGAACATAACTTTTCTTCCATACAACAAATTTAATTTCCTAATTTGACTTGGGAAATGAAGAATTATATTTAAGGTGGTCATATGAATAAACAGAAAAGGAAGACAGAACGCTCAAGCAGGATTGGGGGAGAAGCTGCCTAAAATTTCCCAAAATACTAATTTAGTAAAAGAAGACTGACCACCAGTCATCATGGAGCATTGAGGGCATACTATGTGCCATGGGCTTCACTTGTGCAGCAGGACTGACTCCTCACAATAACCGAGCATGATGGTTATTAACTTTGCCATATATAAAGAAATGGAGGGTAATGTGTTCTGAGTAGCATTTCCAAGGTGTGAATAGTAAAAAGTGATGGAGTCAGGATGCCAGCAGGAACAATTCTAACTTCTTCATCCTTCCCTTTTATTGCATTGCTTGTACAAGGAGTGCTCAGGACCAGGCCAGAAATACATCACAATTCAGACAGTGGAACTACATGAATGATGCTCTCGTAGTAAGTGGGGAACTTTGCAGACCCTCTTCCACCGAAGCTTGGTTTCTGCTACATCATTTAGTTGAGTGAGTGTCCTTGCTGGAGATATGGAAGGAGAAGAGTTAACACTGAAGACTGTGGTGGGATTTCTGCTATCTTGATGGTGTTAACAGTGTGCTTCCGGGAGCCCACACAGAGATTCAGCATGAGACTGTCATTCACAGTACAGGGTGGGAGAGGCTGGCTCTCTGGGGGTCTGCTTGCATGCAATGACATGAATGTCAGATTTTTTTGTTACAGTAGAAGGAAGGCATTTTACTATTATTATTTTGTCTTAATAATGTTGAATTAAAGGGAAAGAGAATGACAGTGGTGTTGGGTTGACATCTGACCAGTGAAGAAATAAATTGCAAGAAGTCTGGTTTCTGGGCAAAAGCAGGTGCAAGTCGTGCACAGAGAGGGGAGAGGGAGCCTCTCGTGAGTACCTGTGGCTTTAGGAGCATTAGGAAGCAATGTGCCTGGCATGAAGCTTGCCTTTTCATGGCCTGCAAGCAGGGAAAGGCCTTGGTGCCCTCCTGCAGCTGTGATGAGGGGATGTGTCAGGCACCAAGGGCACAGCAGTAGGAATGTGTTCAGGGTTGTCTGTGCCAACTGGAGGGTTCAGGAACCATTCCAGGCAGTCCTTACAGTTGAGGCTCTGTAAGGGGTCTGGCCAGCTAAGAGGCAGGGGCCACTGCAAATGGACCATTATATCACAATGTCTCATTCATTTATCCATTTTAAAATATGTATTTCATACAGTCTACATAAGTGCTTGAGATAAAATAGTGAACAAATCACACCTGCCTTCATGGAACTTACTGTCTAGGAACATGTCATTGATTCAAATGACATCAAAATCAGTATATCATTACAAAAGAGGATCTGTGCTATGAAGGAAAAGCAATGTGTCCAGTGCAAGCATAGCAGGTGCTCCTGGCCCAGGCTAAGTGATTGGAGGAGAGGAAGATGCTGGAGGAATTTAAGAGGTGGCATGGTGGGAGAAGGACGTGAGGACACAGAAGATGTCCAAGGTTTGGAAGCATGCCCTGGGTGAATGACAGGCCCCACATTCACATGATGTCTGGCAGCAGATGTCTGCATATAAAACCGTACTGGATTTTATATGCAATGGAAGTGGAGCAGCATGGCCATCCCTTCATTCATTCACTTGGGGAATAATCCATGCCTAAAGGCACTAAGCACTTTGCCAGATATACCTCCAATGTCAAACCTTTCAGTTCACATTTCAGATTCCTTTTTATGCAAAATCTTTAGATTCCAATAAAAATAGCACATTTGTAAAAATTACACCAGGGAGGCAGTTAAATCTCCAATTTCTAATTTTTTTTGTCATCTGCAGTCAAAGCTTAGTGGAAGTGCCCTAAAACGAGGACACAGAAATATTTTAAGTAATAAGTCAGTTTTTTTGTGCACTGTTTGCTTGCTTTTCAGCCTTCTTTTGTTAGATGTGTGTTTTCTTTGTTTTAATGTCAAAAAGAAACTCTTCAGTAAATGTCTAACTTAGAGAGTGTTGGTCATATTTCTCGAGTAATAGCCTCTGTATATTTTATCCTGGGAGATACTGTGAAATTCCAGATCCTTGAGAATCACTTTAATAAGTAGAATGCTTTTTTTCTTTCTGCAAATATACTCCTCAATGTTTATCCAAGCATAAAAGCTTTCCTACATTATCAAATAAACACCATAGAATAATTTCAATTGAGAAAAGAAATGCTTATATTTAGTTTCATCCCCACCAAAGATGATATTTATTCACTCAATAAATACTTCTTAAGTGGTCTTTATATTGTGACCCAGACACTCTTTAATAACTTAGCTAAATGACTTTCTTTTACTGCCTTCAATTTATAAATGTAATTAGAAAGTTCTCCTTTGAAATCATACCTATACATGTTAACTATATGTGCATATATATACATATATAACTACATACTTATGGGTACATTAGCTGTAGATCCTTAAAAAGTAATTATTATACAGCACGGGATTCTCAGTGGAAATCTAGATGAAAGAGCTTTAAAAAAAAAGAAGGTATGGGGCGCCTGGGTGGCTTAGTCGGTTAAGCGTCCGACTTTCGCTTAGGTCATGATCTCGCGGTTCGTGGGTTCGAGCCCCGCGTCGGGCTCTGTGCTGACTGCCAGCTCAGAGCCTGGAGCCTATTCCAGAGTCTGCATCTCCCTCTCTCTCTGACCCTCCCCTGTTCACGCTGTCTCTCTCTCTCCGAGAAATAAATAAAAAATATATTAAAAAAAAGAAGGTATTATTTATGTGGCATATTATATAATAGACTACCTCATGAAACTTTTACATATACTTTCCCTGAAAAAATCCACAGTGAGAAGGAAAACCATTGGGGATAAAACACAATAAATATCTGATCGCACTTCCTCACAGCCTGTGTTCAGTGGCTCTGTGGGTGGAAACAGAGGTAATCCTAAAAGTCCACTCAGAGTACCATTTCTTCTGTGGGTGTTGAGGTGGGTTTGTCTCCAGTCAACTGACTGGCTTCATTATGTTGTGGCTTCAGCCAAGAATCCAGGCCTACGAGACCCAAGAAGCAATAGTTAACCTAACTGTGCATGAGCAGCCAGCTTGCTAAGATCTCCTGACCCACTGGACAGAAATGGCTGCGGAGTTGTCCTCAGCACTTGCCGGAGCAGTGTGGAGTAATGAAAGATAATATTATCAAGCAAACAAAATAGTGTGCACACAGATCGACGGTAGGCACATAGATGAAGGGACCACATGGGATAAATTAGGATTCCCTGCTGGATTCTGCCATATAAGTAGGACCTTAGATCCTTGGTGAGCAAATCCTTTACTGATGCTCTCCAAATCAGAGCCCTTTATGTGACCTTCCCTCCATAGCTATTACAGCAATTTTCTTGTCTGGGAAAGTTATCAGGAGCTTTGAAGAAAGTTTGCCTTGGTGACTTAAAGAAATGAGTATCTCAATAAGGTATATAAAGGGCTTTCAGAGACTCTTCAACAAAGTGTTTTTCCTGAAGACTCTTATGCAAAGGTTCAGCCTTAGGTTTCCCAGACAATTTTATTCAGACCTATAGATTTTCAGGCATTCCTTCCAGAAGAGAAAGAGAAGATATTCCAGTGGATAAGGCTTCCAAGTGGAGAAGGACTATAACACAGTTATATTAAATGAGATAAGTTTGCATGTATATTTTTTTAAATGAGTATTCACATGAGAAATGCTAGAAGTATCAGAGAAACAACAGGGTAAGATTACCAAAAGTCCAGAAAATTTGAATTAAGGACAATTTACAATGTATTGCATGTGAAAATGGGTTATAATGCACCACGGGGCTCCAGAGCCAGAGGACAGACCACACACAGTGTAGGAAAGTGCAAACACCTTTGCATGAGTCTGTCTGAAATCACCTTTGAAAGAAAAAAGACCCCAGAAATGACATAACACTGATGAAGAGACATGTTGCATTTTGTTCCTTATGACACCGCAAATCCTATGAATGGTTGAACGTCCATGGTGTTAGTAAATTACTGTAATAATTTTAAGAAAAAAATATTTATTTTAGTTGTTCAGGTAGTAAAAGGGTCAGAACAATCTTTCAGTTTCATTCATTTTATCTCTATTAATTCCACTGAGCCCTAGCTCTAGAAGTCACATGATGGCTGGATCTCTCTGTGACAAGGACATAAATTTTTCCTTCTTTACCTTTAAGTCTCCATCAAGAAGACTCATTTTGTAGCATCTAGAAATGAGACCATGCACACTTATCTCTTGAAACTGAGGATCATGTACTGGAAATACTAAACTTGGACTTGGGATTGTTGGCTCAATAGCCAGGAACCTAAGTTCATATAGAATTTTCACACTTAGACTCAGAATATGCAGTTCATATTTTAACCCAAGACTCATAGTCTTCATGTGTGTCATGATAATACCAGTAGATACTCTCATCAAAGGAGAATACCATCTTACTCAGGACAATCCAGATCAGCTGCTCTCTCTTTTGTACATTTCTTTTGACTTCGAAGTTTTCAAGTGCCTATTTCCAGAGCAGATGTCACTTTAAAACTTGCAGAACAATTATGAAGTAGATTGGATGGTCAATGGCAACAGTGATTTGGAAAAGAGCTTTGGCATGAAAAGCAATGCAGGGTTCATGCGGATTAAAGATACAAACACAGCTGCCAAGAAATAAGCCCTAAACTGTTGTCTATCTGGTAAATAAGTAAAGACTTCATTACTTTCTCTTGCATTACCCTGCTGACCAGTTGTCGCAGATTAAGGCAAAAAACTTGGTGTAACTTGGTGTTTCAGAACTTATTGGCCCTTTTAGGAAAAATTGTTTTATAAGTTGAAGTTTGTCAAGTGAGAAATCTGGAACTCAGTGCATAAGTCAACATGGAATACTCTGTGCAATTTCACTCCAGGCACCAAAATGCTAGGAAAATATTACCATGATTACATCATATCATTGTGAAAAAAAAACACAACTATGAACAGTAAAATGAGAAATCATGAGCATGAAATAAATTTGCTTCCCCACTGTAACAGAACAAAATAGGCAAATCTTTAACAGTACATTTCCTGTTGAGCTAAAATATTTCTCCTCCTCACACTGGCAAATCCTCCAGTCTCCATGGATCAGTGCTACAATCTATTCTTGCTGTGGGTTCTCTTTGCTGTTTAGCCTTTGAAGGACAAACATCATGACTCGGAAGCCATAAATTCAATCTGGTCTGCAATGTAAACATGTATTGGGTTCCTACTATCTCTCATGAAGTTGACATGGCAGCTGGGTGAGGCTCTGGGAGGTGGATTGGCTTGGAGATAAAGCACAAGACCCTGAGAACTGTCTCCACAAGACTAGAGAAACAACACAATTACCCCATTTATCTTTAAAGCCATCTCACTGGACTCACCACCCTCCACGCCCAAGCTTCACAGAGGGGACAGCTTCCTTCCACACCCAGGCAGTTAGAACCCAACCTATAGGGCCACTAGCAGCTTGGGGCTTTCCCCTCTCACACTGCCCAGATTCTATAGCTCCTGTCTCTCCTCATCAACCCACCCTTGAAATCAAAACCCTTCACTTGTAACAGCCACTTGTCACCTCACTGGATCTGATTCCAGCAGGAAAGAAAGCTGTCTGATTATTCCCTATGGGTATTTTTATTTTTAAGAAAAGAGATGAGGGGCGCTTGGGTGGCTTAGTCGGTTAAGCATCCGACTTTCGTTTAGGTCATGATCTTGTGGTTCGTGGGTTCGAGCCCCACGTCGGGCTCTGTGCTGACTGCCAGCTCAGAGCCTGGAGCCTGTTTCAGTCTGTATCTCCCTCTCTCTCTGACCCTCCCCTGCTCACGCTGTCTCTCTCTCTCCTAGAAATAAATAAAAAAACATTTAAAAAAGAAAAAAAGAAAGAAAAGAAAAGAGATGAATAGATTGAATAGCCAAAAATGGTTGTTCAGAAGGTCAGAACACTCCTCCTTCCATCCTTCAGTTGGGCCACCACACTCATCACAAAGACTTTGACTTTGGAAGGCACATCCACAAGGCAATGAGACCTGCCTAGCAAAATGTGGCCCGGGGAGTGCCCTCAGCACAAGGCAAGCAGAAAGTCTGGGACACGGCGCCCTGGAACTTCCCAAAAGGAACAATGTGGGTTCATGCCAAACAGAGAGGTGGTAGAACCAAGTTTTATAAGGTGTGGTCATGACAGCCGCACTGATTTGGAGTTAGCAAGCAAATGTGGGGACAGCACATTTACAAAGTCCCCTGGATTCATCACAGGATTGAGAAAATGCAAGGAAAATTCCCTCCTTGGCCAAAAGGAACTTCCCTGGAGTTAGTAATGGGGATTGCAGAAAGCATGGCATTTGCACCACTGTGGACAGATCCCTGCGGCTGTCCCTGACTTCTGGCCCCAGATTTCCTTCTAATTAGGTGCAGGAACGGAGCCCATAGACATGAGCAAATTAGTAAAGGTCTGAATGATATAGGACAGCATTCCAATGAATGTGTGACAACTTACCAAGTTCTTGCCATGTGTAAAACTAGAGCTGGGTAAGAAGCAGGGAGTTCCTAACATTAAGACTTGGAGTAGAAGCAAATAGTGGCCACATTTCACAAAATGGCTCAAAATTCTTGTTAAATTGATTGTATTACACAAAAATAAACACGTCCACTTTATGGTTATGCATGATGGCTTGTATTTTATGTTTCCCTTACTGGATACTGTGTTCTGGACCCTACAAATAGACCGTTATGAAAGAGTGATCCACACCCATTGTGGTTGAATAAGAGGAATGGTTATACATAATTTCCATTTCGTAGTCCCCCCCAAAACTAAATGTGAATTTTCCAGTATTTCTCCTGCTGCAGAGTAGAAAACGTATATCTGAGTGCACAGGCATTTAAACGCTAGCAATTACTTAGCTGTTACCAAAAGAACATTACATAGTATTTTAAAGATAAATTATGACCATTGCCTCGAGCAATCTCCCATAAGCATGTATGCCATTGAAAGGAACTAAGTTTTGAAAAACTAATTTAATAATTAGTTAAAATTATATAAATTCAATTATGTTAAGTGACTGAATTGTAAACAAACTTTAAAGTAACAATAGAGTAGATTATGTTTTGAGGTTTTTTTTTTTAATAAAAGATGGCAAAATAACTTATCTGTGCTCTTTCTGCTTTCTATACTCTTAAGTCAATAGGGAAGGAAAGTAGAAGGCAGTCAATGGTGGGAATTTGTCGAACTGAAGAATGACAGAGAATAAAACATGCAGCACGGACTTCGGAAGAAGAGAGAGGAAGAAATGACAGAGGAGCAGACATTTTCTGTCAACATCAGGGTGGAGCTGATGGTCTCTGACGAGAGTGCCCTTGCACTCTGGTACTTGTGACTTTGGCTCTGTCCACAGAGCACAGTCTCACCAGAAAGATAAATCACAATAAAAAAGATAATATTTTAGAATAAGTAAAAAGAATGCCTCATATTTTAGCTGATGTTTATATACCATTCTGTAAAGTACTGATTTTGTCTTAAATATAGATTCTTTGAAGGATTCTCAATATTACTCATCTCTCTTTTCATGTTTAAACTCGAGTCTTTCTCAAATTTATTTCAGCTTTATTGAGGTATAATTGACAAAAAAATTTGAGATTTTTCAAGTGTACATCATAGTGATTTGATATATGTTGTGAAATTTACCCCCTCCCATTAACATATCCATCAGCTCACAATTTTTATTTTTCAGTGAGAGCATTTAAGTTCTATTCTCTTAGCAAATTTCAATTATACAATAGTGTTACAAGCCATAGTCACAGTGTTTTACATTATATCCTCCAGTCTTACTCATCTTAGAACTGAAAGTTTATACCCTTTTACCAGCATCTCCTGATTTCCCCCCCTTTTTTTTTTACCCCCACTGTGAGAACACTTTTCTACTGTTTCTTTGATAAACTCATCTTAAAATGGAAAGAAAACCCATAAAATGTAAACAACTTACATTGCTAGTTTTAAGACAAAGTATCTAAAAGAAGCAGTTATGTGTAGTTTTTATATTATTAAGATAGAAAAATCTGTTTACTAATAATAAACCCTCCAACTTTACTTTTTTTTTTAATAGTCAGCTTTTATTTGATACTCCAAACCCTGTAAATTTGGGATGTGCTGGTGAAAGCAATACAACAACTAAAATTGCATTTTAATAATATAAACATCATATTGTAGTTAGGAATGATAGAGCCAGGGTTTGAACCTGACACTGATTCCCCAGTCCTTGTTTATTCCAATGGAAGTAGCTGCCTTTCTCAGCTGACATGTAACAAATCGATCTCCTCAAGTCAAGTTACAATTTCCAAACTACTTTTTTCCTCTGGTAGTCTGCCCTAGACATCCTGGTCTGCTCTCACAATCCCGTGCACCTCATCTCCCCCACATCACTTGCCCACTGCGAAGAGAATCCAGGTGTTAAGAGCCTGTGTCCCCACATGACCACTTATGTGAGTAAAATCCTTTCCAGGGTACGTCTCATCTACCTGTGGTCTCTGTAATAGCCCATCAGTACACATTTTCTAGAATAAATTGAGAGGAATTAAAGACACTTTACATTTTGTCTATATCGTATTTATAAAGTTTATTATAAACATGGCATTCAAAAATTTTTTATTAAAAACCATATATTTTAATAAAATTGATCTGATGCCATTAATTGGCTTAATACAAGATTAACTGTAATGCATCAACAGATTCCTTAACTTCTGAGAACCACAGTGACAATATGTGAAATGACACAGTGGATGGTGACCTTCCAGCCAGGTCAGTGGCAGGAAAGAAAGTCAAAACATATACAAAGATGGGAGAAAAGATACCTCAAGGTAATTTATAGAATGAAATTTTGCAAAATAGTTCTAGGTCCCTGCCTGGGGTGATTTGAAGTAAAACATGTTGGAAAAACTTTTTAAAAACTTTTTTGCATGTACAAAGAATTAATGGCTTGATTAATTGAAAATAAATAATTCAAGTCTTGTTAAAATGAATTTGTAGGATTATTACAAGTAATTTGCTGTACAGCCCTGAAGAAATAAATGAGTCAGTTTATAAAAATTGTATTAAAACTTCTACTGACGGATATTGTAATGAGTATAAGAAATCTTTCTGCAATATAAATGCAGTTAGAGTATCAAATAATCCAAAAATCCAAAAAATTCCAATACCTGTTGATTTAGTTTGAAGTTTAATTTTATGTGACATCTTTACAGTTTAAAAGGAAACAGACATACAGATGTCTTGTTTTCTGCATTTTTATACAAATTCACATACAGACAAACATAAACACATATTATTTTGCTAAACTTTTGACATGTGTGCAACAGAAAAAATAATTTTAAGAATTTATGCTAATTTAAAAAGCATCATCAATATATGACCAAAATATTATATATTAATGGTATGAAAGCTGTAGCAGGAATAAACACAGTATCATGGGTACTGTAAAAACCTCTAGAGAAAGTTGATTTCTCTGTCTACAGAAAGATATTTTAAAGCACTGACTCGTAAAATGGTAGCATCTTTCAAAACACTATTGAATAATGACATACATTGTTGTTTTTATTAGCTATGGTCTTTAAATTTCATGCTTGTCATTTTGTAATGATTTTGTTTGGGAATAAAGTGGATCCTGCTGCTAAAAATTTTTGAAACATTTAGAATTTGAAGTTAGTTATATGATGTCTCTGGAATAAAATAATCACTTGCCAAAGGCATTTCTTTGGGAAGGTAAGCAAATAACATCTAGGTAATAATGGAACTAATGTGTATCAATTGTTTATTCTGTTCCAGGTACTGTGTTAAATGCTTCATGATGTAACTTTGTTTAATAATTATAGGTGTCTGATGGTTGGCTCTCTCATTTTACAGATAGGAATACTGAGGCTTAGAAGGCATCCCAGTGTGGCTTAGCTGGCAGTGAGCAAGGAGGACTTGCAGAAACTGCTGTATGGTCAAGGGCTCCTCTGACCTCTATACCCTAGCCCGAGCACTCTGCCTTCTCAGGGGCTCTGACTCTGCGTGGCCACAGTCTGGGCAGAGCGGCTGAGGGAGTCACTGCCTGTCATCTCAGCTGTGAGGAGAGCCAAATGCTATTTTCTAACTAGTAGTAAATTACCGAGGTTTGTAAATTGGAAAGTATCCAATTCTCCCTATGGTAAAATCACTTGTGAGTGCTCCAGTGTTTTCTTGAGCAGAAAAGAAAAGGGGTAGAGTTACGGGCTAGATAGCATGGGTGATTCAGACATAAATCACACCTTTGTTTGTGTCACAGCAACAACAACAAACAGGCAAAACAAATACAAGGGTGAAAGCCATCAGCCAGCCTGGGCCCAGGATGGACACTTCAGTGCCATAGAGATTGGCCTTGCTTATCACCTGGGCTTTGGCACGATCTGAAGCACAGGTGACTCAGGTGTACACAGGTGCTCTGTGGGCTCAATATGGACCTTTTCATTAGATGCTCCCACAGAAGAAATGACAACTCTTGGGACAAAGTAAAGGAATGAGTGGTTTACCCAACAGCCAGCCACATAAGGAAGCCAGGATCCCAAAAGCCAAAACTTACGAAGCTGGGTAAGGGTAGGTCCATCCACAGATGGCTGTCCTCAAGTGCCGCGACATCAGCTCCGTGCTTGTTCTTACACAAGTTACAAAAATCACACTGATCATCCTCTCTGTTTGTAACATGGAACTACTGTCATTTTCTAGTTCAGTTAAAAGTTATTTTTCAAATCTTAAAAACATTCAAGGTCTTTGGATATACAGTTTCTCTGTTATTTAAATAGAAAAGTTTCTTTTACAAAATTAGTTTTGGGCCATGATTCTGACGTTTATTTTGTCTTTTCTTTGCTATGCCTTGAGAATGATCCCCTAATAAAGTCCTCCCTGACCACAGTGCTAATTCTCATTTAAATAATGAGGGTGTTGATAAGAACTAACAGAGCAAAGGATGAAAGGAAACCATTTGTTCCTTATGCCAGAGGAGAAGGTTTAGAAAGATCGTAATATCAATACTGTTGTCTGACCTATAGTTTTGAAATGAAAAACAATGGTTGATGTAAAAATCTTGCAAGGATAGTGAAAATACTAGTCAATGTCCATAAACAACATATGCATTTCACAGGTTCTGTAATTTATTGAAAATATTCTTCTACTGTAAAATAAACTTCAGAGAAACATAGCAAGGCTCCTTATGAATGAGTCCTAATGCCTAGTCCCAGGAGCTATGAAACAAAAAATAAAGAAGTTAAATAAATATGTAATATTGCTGAGCAATCTGGCTGAGCCTTAAACAACTTTGCTTGTACAAAACCTTCCAGAAAGGAGCTCCTGTGATATTTATGTCAGTTCTCACCCTATGGGTAGAACTATAATATTTTCACGAACAGTTACTCAGAATGCTGACTGAATCCAATTATACACAGTCTCCAGGGTTTCCCCTCCACCACTTTCTCACATACAGGCACACAAGTGTGTGTGCACACATGTGCACACATACACACACACGCAGGCATACACACAGGGGAACTTAGCAAAGGTGGGTACTCAACACACATTGTATTTATTTAAAAAAAAACTTGAATGTATTTAAATGTTGATGAGAATTTAAAAGTATATCTTCTGCTTCTCTTGTTGTTTAAACTCTGATGCATGTTGTAAATATAGAATCATCACTATTTAGTCTAGGCTGGCAGAGATACCCATAGGGATTGGAGGCACTGCCTGCAAACCTAAGATGAGGACGAATTACAAATGAAATATGACTTTCTTCAAATCCTTCTCCATAACAGATGCTGAAGCCAAACCAAAATAGCTCTGAAGAGCATAGTAAGAAAAAAAAAAACTCAGTTCACTTTTGATTTTGCTGCTTTTAAAGGATCATTAATCTACAATATCTGCAATTCTAAATCCTTATAATAGCTAAGTGCTGTAAGAAAACTTCCAGACCCAACAACAAAAGCTGGCCAGCAAACACTTACTGAGTGCCTGCTATATACCACGTACAAACAAACCACCAAATAACTCCTTGGGAATCTCTGAAACAGGTAATGCTTGGGATACTGTTTGGAATAAAATGCAATGTTCTGCTTAAGTCAAAAATTCCAGTTTAAGGGAATGGAGTTTTCCATACTTCTATGCTTTCCAATTTTCCTTCTATCATACAGAAAGAGGTCCTACAGCTTGGTATATTTCTTTGAGAAATCTGTAACCACATTTACAAACAATTAGCTATTTGCCAGAGGAATATTTGTGTAGGAATCCACGGATGGTCAGTGCCCCATCCATAAACCTCAAAGACAATGAATGATCAGTCAGTGAAACAGGAAATTATACTCGTCTGGTACCCATAAGAGAAGTGGAAAATCAGCATAAGATTTGTTAAAATGGGTAACTTTGGCTGTTCCTTTCCAGACTCCTCTACATCTGCATCGGTTCTGCTTAGACTATTTACAAGCAAAAGGATGAACCCCAGATTTAAAGGGGCAGAGCAATCTGCCCACATCCGGACCAAGTAATAACACTAGCTGAAAACCTTACCTTTCATCAAAAAATAATTAACAAACTTGTATCATAAAGAAGTTATTTAGACAGTGCAAATCCTCAGAATAACAGTCAAAAAGAGGTTTTCATTTAGAATGAAGACATGTCTGTTGTTAAACTCTCTTCAGACCCCAGCCCTGCCACTTACTAGCTCCATGAGGCTGTGTGAGTTAACCACTATGAAACTCACATTCTTCTCTAAACTGGGCATTTACGCCACTTTCTCCATAAAGTTGCTGTAGGAACTAATGTTAACATGTGCATGTGCAGAGTAGAAACATTCCATCCCTAGCAGGGAATAGTGCCTTCTCAGCATCCAACACTTTCTCTGGCCTCCATCACAGATGGCGTTTCAGACACCCACCGTCCTCTCACAGCTGCGCACCTGCCTCTGGGGACTTGGCCTCTTCAAGAATGGGCATGTGACCCCATTCTGGCCAATAGGATGATGAGATAAAATTATGAGGTATGGAGGTGGATGGTTTCTGGAAACAGGGCTTTATCTCCTATGAGAAAGAAACAGGAAAAGATTCATCTTTCCTTGTCTCTTTCTGGGTGTTGTGCCTGGATTTGACAACGGAGGATGAATGTTGTCACATGAATACTAAGAAAGCAGAGTGAAGGAAGGAACATGGATTGTGAAATATATCTGTAGTCCCTATGTATTTAACCTCTGAAATTCTTATTGTATGACGTTTGAATCAAGAGCTCTATTAATTTGCATGAAAGAGCACCCATAAATGACTCACAAAACACATAAAAGCTATTATGGGCAGGGGATATGGAAGAAGAGAGCCACACTGTTGTAAAGATTATAAAAACCTCATTCTGTAGAAGGGAATCAATTCAGAGTATCTAAAGCGCACTTGAGTCAGGTTCGTAGAGATCTGTTTCCCATTCTCTCCCATCCCCAGGCTCCAAATCTCCCCAAACAAAGAACTCCTAACTGTGAGAACTTGAGTAGCTAAAGATGCTTAAATCCATGAAGCTGTTGCAGAGGTAGGGCACCTGAGGCTCTGGTGCCCACTCCATTAGGGGGCCATCCTTAGCAAAGGTCCCTGCAGCACCAGGCAACCGAGTTTCAGGCATGCTCCGTAAAACAAAATTTGAAGAACCTGCACCTAGTCAGAACACCTTTTTTTAATTAAATGAAAATATTTTGAAATAAGTGTAGATTCACAGGCAGTTGTAAGAAATAATTTGATGATGGGGCGCCTGGGTGGCTTAGTCGGTTAAGCGTCCGACTTTCACTCGGGTCATGATCTCGCGGTTCGTGGGTTCGAGCCCCGCGTCGGGCTCTGTGCTGACTGCCAGCTCAGAGCCTGGAGCCTGTTTCAGAGTCTGTCACTCCCTCTCTCTCTGACCCTCCCCTGTTCACACTGTCTCTCTCACTATCCTAGAAATAAATAAAACATTAAAAAAAAAAAAGAAATAATTTGATGAAAACTCATGCACCTTTATCTGGTTCTTCCACTGATACCTTGCAAAGCCATAGTGCAATATAAGCAGATATTGGCACATACAGTCAAGACACAGAACATATCCATCCCCATTGGTCCCTATCTCCTGTCCCATCCTTAATTCCTGTCAAGGACTAATCTGTTCTCCATCACTGCAATTTTGTCATTTCAAGAATGTTCTATAAATAGAAACATGCAGTGCATAACCTTTGGGTTTGTCTTTCCTTCACTCAGCATATTTCTTTGGGTATTCATGCACTTTGTTGCTCATTCCTTTTTATTGCTGAGTACAGTTTCATGGTATAGATATACCACAGTTTGTCAACCATTCACGTGTTGAAGGACATCTGGGCTGTTTCTAGGCTTTGTCTGTGAAAACTGTTGTGCAGATTTTTGCGTGCACATAAGGTTTCATTTATCTGAAATAAATGCCCAAGATAGCAATTGTTCAATCATATGGTAGCTACATGGTTAGTTTTTTAAGACACTGACCAATTGTTTGCAAGAGTAGATGTGCCATTTTATATTCCTACCTACAATATATAAGTGACCTAGTTTCTCTGCAACCGTATCAGCATTTGGTATTATCATTATTTTTTTCTTATCCATTTGGCTAGGTAATTGTGATATATCTCCTTACAATTTTAGTTTTCATTCCCTGATGGTTAATGATGTTGATAACATATTTTCATGTGTTTTTTTTTATGTCATTTACCATCAACATACTCTGTTCAGTGAAATTGCTGTTCATGTCTTTTGCCCAATTTCTAATAGAAATTTTTGTTTCTTTTACTGTCGAGTTTTGAGAGTTGTTAAATTATTTTAGCTTTATATTTACTTTGCCTTTCTATATCCATTTTAGAACAATATTGTCTATATCTACAAAAAACTCTTCCTCGTATTTTGATAGAAAGTGTGTTAAACTTGTACCACAATTGGGGAAGAATTAATTCTTTACTATGTTGGGTTTTCCAGTTCACGAACCAGGTATCTCTCCATTTACTCGGATCTTTGACTTCTCGCATAAAGGTTTTATAGGTTTTAGTATATAGGACATGCTTTGTAAGTAGGTCTATATTTCTAATTTTGTTCCCCATGTTCTCATTGTTACTGTAAAGAAATACAATTGATTTTTGTATGTTGATCTTGTATCCTGTGAACTTGTTAAATTCACTTATTTCTAAGAGATTTTGTAATTATTTCAGATTTTATAAGCAGAGAATCATGTAATCTGTAAATGGCAACAGTCTGATGCTTTTCTTATCCAATCTGCATGCCATTTATTTTCCTTTCTTGTCTGGTTTCAGCAAAAAGACTTTCAGTGCTAAGTTGCACTAGATGGATGAGAGCAGACATTCTTAACTATTCCATCTTAAGGGAAAGCAGTGCTGTCTTTTACCTTTAGTATAATGTTAGTTGTAGGATTTTTACAGGCTTTTTTATGAAATTAAAAAGGTTTCTCTATTATTCCTATTTCTCAGAGAGCTTTTTATTATGATAGAGTGTTAACATTTTGCTAGATGTTTTTTCTGCATCAATTAATATGATCATGTGATTTTCTCCTTTAGCCTGTTAATATGATGTATAACCTTCATCAATGTTTTTAATGTTAAACCAGCCTTGCCTGGTATGGTGAATAATTCATATTTCATTTTATATAATTCTTATTTTATTCACTACAATTTTGTTAAGGACTTTTTAGTCTGTTTCCATAAAAGGTATGGGTCTAAAGTTGTCTTTGTTGTACTGCTTTGTCTAGTTTTAATTTTAGTATAATAAATTGGGAAGATTTTTTTTGCCTCTTCTATTTCCTACAAGATTTAGTTGGTGTCAATTCTTCTATAAAGAATTGGTAACATTCATCATGAAAATAATCTGAGCCTGGAGGTTACCTTTATGGGATGCTTTTAGTTACAAATTAGATTTCCTGAATAGTTAAAAAGTTATCCAAATTATATACTTTATAATAATAAGTTTGGTAGTTTGCCCTTTTCAAGGAATTGGTCCATTTTATCTAAGTTGTCAGGTTTATGTGTGCAGATTTGTCCATTTTACTCCTTTGTCACCACCTTGATATCTGCAGGATCCATAGTAATATCCTCTGGTACTATTCCTGGTACTGGTCTTCTGTGCCCTCTCTTCTGTGTGTGTGCATGTGTGTGAGACAAAGAGACAGAGAGATGTCAATTTTGTTGATCCTTTCAAAGAAAAAGCTTTGCATTTCATTGATTTCCTTTATTGTTCTTGTGCTTTTAATCTCACTGATTTCTGTTCTCTTCTGTAATTCTTCTCCCTCTGCTTGCTTTTTGTTGACTTTTCTAGGCTCTGCAGGTGGAAGCCTAGGTCTCTGACGTGAAAATGCTCATCTTCTAATGTTTACACTTAGTGTGGTCTGTTCCCTCCAGCGCTGCCGGGGCCCTGTCCCACGCCTTCTAGAGGTGGTATTTTCATTTTCATTTGGAGCAATGTATGGTTTACTTCTGCGGACTCCTCTTCGACTGACGGGTATTTAAAAGTGCAGTGGTTAGTTTCTAGTATTTGGGGACAGTTTTCCACACTTCTGATTTCTAGTTTGACTCCAGTGTGGACAACAAACACATCCATATGATTTCAGTCCTGTTACATCTGTTGCTTTTGTTTGCTGACCCAGGATACCGTCTGTCTTGATGTGTCAGCTTGATCCTGTTGGTTAATGGTGTTGCTGTTCTTCCATCTTTTTAGCGTTCTTCTGTCTAGTTGTTTGTTCAAGTGCAGTCAGGGGGGTGGGGGTTGAAGTCTCCAACGACAACCGTGGGTTTGCTATTTTTGGTTTCAGTTCTCTCAGGTTTTGCCTCAGATGTGATGCAGCCTTGTTGTTTGGTACATACACATTTGAGATTGCTAAGTCTTCTTGGTGGCCTGACCCTTGTAGCATTCTGTACTGTTCCTCTCTGTCACCCGTCACTGGTAATTTTCTTCACTCTGAAGTCTAGTTTATCAGATGTTAACACAGTTTCCTCCTTTCTTTTGACTGTTTGCATATATCTTACTTTTTTTCTATGTAATCCTATTTGAAGTGGGTTTCTTATAGGTGATAACACAGTTGAATCATGATTTTTCAGTTCACTTTGCCATCTTTGCCTTTTAAATGATGTATTTAGGCAATTTAACTTATGTAATTATTAAATTGTTAAGGCTTATGCCTACCATTTTATTTTTTCTGTTTATTCTTTGTTTTTCAATTCTGTGTCTTTTTTACTGGGGTTCTGTGGGTTAGTTGAACTTTTTATTTTTTCTCTTTTTTGGTTCCATTTTGAATTATCTCTGTTTTTTAATGCATCCCTTTATAAGGCTTTTTAAAAAAATCTCAGTGTACTAGTGTAGATACTTAGTAATTTGAGTAAAGTTTAGGAATTTTACCTCCCTTTATTCCCCCATGCTAGCCTTGCTTAAAATCTAATTGTTGTAAATATTTTCTCTACATATGTTGACAGCCACATGAGAAAGTACTATAATTTTTGTTTCAACAATCAAGTGTCCAAGCATAATTTGGAAAACTCAATAGGAGAAGGAAAATATATTTTCTATATACATTTTTTTTACTCTTTACATTTGTTTTTATTTCCTGATGTTCCAAAGCTAACTTCTTTTAGCATTTCTTTCTGTTTAGAGAACTTCATTTAGCTGTTTTTTAGGGGATCTCTGATGGTGGGAATTCTTCCTTTTTCCTTCATCTCAGAATGTATTGAATTCCTTTTATTGTTGAAAGATAATTATGAAGTATAGGATTCTGGGGTGATAGCTCTTTACTTTCACTACTTAAAAAATATTGCGGCCTCTGTAATTTCTGGAAAGAGCTTTATTCCCATTCAAATTGTATTTCCTCTGGAGAAAAAGTACTCTTTTCCACTCAGTATTTGCCAAGATTTTTTTTTGTCTTTATATTACTATGTGGCTATGATGTTTCTCCATATGGATTTCTTTGGGTTTATCCTGTTTGGGATCTGCTCAATTTCTTGAATCTGTAGAATTATGTCTTTTGTCAAATTGGGAGATTTTTCAGCCATTATTTCATTGAATAGTGTTTTTGACTCAACTTCTTTCTCTTTTCTTTCAGGGACTCGTGCCATGAATGTTGTTGTTGTTGCTGTTGTTATCTATTCAAGTTACTAAATGAACAGTGGAGTATTGGTTTTAGGAATAGAACTGTTATTATGTTTTTAATAGACCTACAGGTCCCTGAAACTTTGTTCATGCTTCCTTTCTGTATCTTTTTCCTTGGGCCATTCCAATTGGGTAATGTCTACTGTTCTATCAAATCCAGTTCACTGATTCTTCCTCTTTTCTCTTGAGGCTGTTGTTAAGTCCAATTTAATTTCAGTTTCTATAAATTTTCTGTTCTATGATATCTCTTTTATTTAAATGTATATCTTCTATTTGCCTAGACTTTTTCTGTTCTTTTGTTTTAAGTGTGTCTGTCATTCCTCATGAAGCATTCTTTTCATGGTTGCTTTAAAATCTTTCTTAAATAAATCTAACATCTCTTGTATCTTGATGTTGATGTCTGTTGATTGTCTTTTTTGTCCATTCAGGTTGGGATTTTCCTGATGCTTCGTATCTTCAACTGAAATTTGGACACTTTGGGTATTATGTTATGACAGTATGGATTTTATTTAAACCTTCTATGCTAGCTGGCTTTCTTTGACATTGCCATGGAAGGAAAAGGGGTCTTTGCTCCATCCTTGTCAGGTGAGAGTTGAAGTCCAGGTTCCTCACTTGGCCCAGTGATACCACGTGGCTGGCTTGCTGAGGGGTGCTTCATTGTTGCTCTTCAAATGTTCTACACTGACACCGCATCAAGGAAGATAAAAGTCCTGACTCCTTGGACACAACCTCAGTGGGGAGGAGAAGAAGTTCCTCATTACCACAGGGTGGAGGTGGACATCCGTCTCTGACACTGTGGGTGGGGGGTCTCCATACCCCCATTCAGGATGCAATTCCCAGCTTGTTACCTGGCCTTTTGTGACACCTTCTGGCAGAGCATTTGGGGCATCTCATTACAATGTGGAGAGAATGGAGAGCAGGCCCCTCATGTGGCCTTTGCTAATGGGGTTGGCCTAGGATCTAGTTTTTCTCTGTTTGGCTAGAAGATAGCAGTTCTTTTCTAAAACTTTTCTGTTTTGTTGGGCTGCTCCTTTCCTGGTCGTATGGCTAGAGACAGTCAACTAGAGGGAGAGGTTTCTTTGGTCTGTACCATTAACACTGCATGGTTCTCCAGCTCCATGCTTCCATACATAAGGCAGAAACAACAGCCAAGGAATCATTTTTCCTGGAGCCCTGAGTGTTCTGTCTACCTTCCTTGCTCTTTCTTTAAGAGTCTTATGTTTGCATTATATACACTGTCTATTTTTTTTTATTTGTATATAGCAGGAGGAGAAGTAGAAGTCCAATGGGAGCCAGCTAGATTTTTATAGTTTTTATTTTAAGTATTTTATAAGCCTCTTACTCAAGGCCAAATTTTGGAATTCATTAAATTTTTGTAGTTTTTGTAAAATAACAACTCCCTCTTATCACACACTTATTCTGTGTATATAGTAGATAACATTGTATAATACATCATATAAAATTATATAATAATATTATGGTGTATATGTAATATATAATATAATTAATTACATACATTATATGATATACTAATGTATTCCTTAATTATAATATATTAATATTATGCATTATTTATATAATATATTAATGCATTAGTTTGTATAATTCTATATGAATTATATGTAAGGTTATTATATATGTTGTTACATTATTTATGTTATTATGTATTATATGTGGCAGATTGGTAGACTAACAACTTTGAGCACCTGTCCTGCTCATGGCTCGGAACTACATGTCAGGGACCATAAGAAGCTACATTAATTTGCGAGGGCTGCCATAGCAAAGCAGGTAGATTGAATGGCTTATACAGCAGTTATTTTCTTACAGTTCTGGAGACCAGAAGCCCACGGTGTCAGAGCTTTCTTTTCTCCTGAGGCCTGTCTCCTTGGCTTATAGATGGCCGCCTTCTCCCTGTGTCCTCGCTGGGTCTTCCCTCCATGTGTATCTATGTCCTCACCAGCTCTTCTCATAAGGACACCATTCATACTGCATTAAGGCCCACCCGGTGATCTCATTTTACTTTCCTTACCTCTTTACAGACCCTGTCTCCCAACACGGTCACATCTGAGGTACTGGGGACTTCAATATATGAATTTCTAGGGGACAGAACAACACAAGCCTGAGGCCTGATCACTGGCCCCGGTGAGTGGCTGAGGCATGATGACAGAGAGAGGAGCCCCTGGGTTCACAGGTAGCATCCAGGCCTGGAGTTGCCCACAGAGGCTCCCAGACAGAGGTAAGCATGTGTGGGTATTGGCTGGAGGCTCAGTCACTTCAGGAAGGGATGGCTCCCCGCTGGTACTTTGTTCTGCCTCCTGCTGTAATCAAGTACCTGGGAACTGAGGCCAGGGAATGTGCCTCCCTCCTGTGCACTCTGATAGCTGTGGCTTCTCACAGTCCAACAGTGCTCACAAGGAGACTTCACAGGTTTCTTAAATGATTGATGGCTTTTTTTTCACAGATTTTCAAGAAAACTGATTCTTACGTTTTAATGAAATAGAAAACAAATGATACATTTCAATATGTCCCTTGGTTAAGTATTCACATGTCCTGGGGATATATTCCTGGGTTTTTCAAATTGTTTTTCTTACACTTATTATAATGTATGCACTTAGATTTACCAATTGAATGGTCTTTGACCTCAAAAACCCATGTAAACCAAGCCTCCAAGCAGGCACAGTTTTTTTTTTTTTTTTTTTTTTTTTTGCTTCCCACCTCAAACAAAATACACATTTTCTGTTGGATTCACAACCCAGTGAAGTCTCCAAGCAGCAGCTGGTAAGGAAAAAAATAGCAGCATAAAAGCCTCCTTGCAGGCATGTTTAGCAAATGCTTTCTTATTTTAATCTCTCATTATGATTTATAGAAGGATTCAAAGTTTGTCCCAGCGACCAGGCCCAGCAACCCCAGCCTGTGGAGATAAATATCCTTACTGACTTGTAGCTGCGTTTGGCAACCTATTCATGGCTAATTTTTACTGCGCCCCTAAGGAAATAAGAGCACTGTGTATTCTAGGGAAAAAAAACACTTCTTTCAAACACTCCTTTTTCCGCGGCCGTGTGTGTGTGTTGTGCGAGCTTTACTTGGTGGCACGGAACAGTGTGGCTTTCTGTGCAGCCGCCGCTCCTGTCTCGGGCTGCAGACTCCGTGTCTGTGTGGGGAATTCCTGCCCCTGGCCCAAGCCCACAGGCCCTGCTCGAGAGCAGCCAGGGCGGCCGGAGCACACACCCTCTTTCTCCTGCTTGGATGAGGATCTGTGCTCCTGAGACGACTCCACACAGCCCAGCAAGGAAAAGAGAAAGCAGCTTTCTCTCCATCCCTGACTAGGAAACTCAACTCGGTCTTCTTAAAGCAAACTTTCTTCGGGCTCCTTCCACCGGGTAGTAGACACAGATAAAAGCCGACCTAGTAGCCTTTGCGTTTCTTGAGACTGAGCTAGCTATGGAAACCATAATTCAGAATTCATGTCGACAGCCCTGGGAAGGCTGTTCTCACAACATGTTTCGCACCTTTTCCTCTCCCCAGGGCCATATCTGAGTGACCCTGCTCTCTGCAACCAACCGAGGCCCTGTCTAAAGAGGACTTCTTGGCTTTACATTTAAATCGACCCACCCTGGGAACCTAGGGCTCCAGAGCTGCCTATTCCTGTCACAAAAGAGAGTATGTCTTTATGAAGTAATGGGCTTTGGACATAAGGCAGGCATACATCTTTAATCATCTGTGGCTTGTAAATAAAACACCTTCAACCCCCTCTTCAGATGAGATTATTAACCCCTCATGGGCAGCGTGCTAAAAGGGACACAGGGCTGGGGGTCTGGAGTCAGTTTCCGCCGGTAGGCTTTGTTGGTAGCCAACTAAAAGATAAAGAAATCAGGTGAGACTGTGGTTCCCAACATTCTCTTGGCTCATCAGAAGTATCTGGGGACTCTTTGAAACATAAAGTCCCCTAGCTCCTGAGCTCAGAGAGTCTGATTAACATACATGGTTGTGAAGTCTCCCAGGAAAGTGCATTTCATAAAAATTCCAGGTGTGCTTCTGCCTCCAGCCAGATTTGGGACCCCTTTTATTTTGATGAGTTCTGATGTCCTGTGATAAACAGGAGACAGGAAAGACCCAGAAGAGGAATCCTTCTGAGTCCAGCCAGAGCCACATGTCCCTTTCTATTTGTGATAAACTGTTGGTAGCATCATAGATGTAAAGCCTAAGTAGCCGATGGGCTGCCGTTTCCACGGGGACCCTTATGTCTACTGACCTGAAGAGCCGGGGTGGGGGGGGCTCTTCTGTCTGAGGCTCACTTGCACTTCCCTCAGCACAAGAGCACTGGGAGTGTTTATATGGAGACTTTATCCTGGTTACCTTGAGGAATGCACTCATTCTTACCTAAATTTTAGAAATTCCTCTCTGCAGACCCTAACACCTTGAGTATTCAAAACAAAAAACATCTTGGTTAAATTGAATTCTTTTCCAAATCTTGTTCACGTATACTTTGTAAGACACGACACTGACTCTCTGAGAACACACCTGATATGTTTCAACGCTTCTCTTACCTGTACATCAAGGAGACGTGGGGAGGGGGACTTCTTGTCTTGTTAGATAATGAGTTGACTGCTTTCAATAATCATTTATACAAGCTCTTGAGCCCCCAGGCAGAAATAAAAGAGTCAGCAACAGGGCACAGTGCTGGACAGATTAACTGTAACGCTCACTAATATGTATTGATATTGAATCAAGATGCATTGATCCAGTAAGCATGTGACCTGAGACCCAGGGCAGCTCAGTTTAAGTATTTGACTTATTTGTATTTCTTTCCTGATGTATTATTTAATGTTTAGGGGATCTAGACTGAATCATACATTAATTACCCTGATGTATTTAGGATTGTTTGGTTGAATTACTAACTTAATGTCTCTCTGCTTCATTCAGAAAATTGGGAGTTCACTGTAAAACTGGGAAAATATTAATTCCTTACTTCTCAGAAACACCATGTCCCTTGTTTAGAAAACAACAAGCTAAACCAAACAATCAAAAATGAAAACCCCAAATCCACTCGCACTGTGAGAGGAAGGGGTGGGCAGACAGGGGAGCGTGACTGGCAGTGACAGGCTGGGCCGCGGTTGCAGGGTCCCTCTCTAACCTGAGGCATGGGAAAGAAGACGTCTCCTCTCTTCAGACCTTATTTTAGGAGGATGAATCAGATGTACTTTTTCCTTTTTCTCCCACCAAGTACGGCTAAAGTTAATAAGCATTACATATCAAACAAACACAAGAAGACTCTGGAAGGTGGGGAGAAAGCTGTAGATGAGCTGGGCATTCAGGACCAGAGACACGATGTGCTGTGAGTTCCCTGGGTTTTCTTTCTGCTTCCCATGGCTCAGATCTGGAGTAGAAGAGCCTGGGAACCTGGAGGTACAAGTGAGGACCAGGGACGGGGCAGCTTACCAAGACAGAAAACTTTTAGACAATGACTACTCCCTTCTATCTAAATGCCACAGAGAAATCACAGCCCAGCCCAGAAGCTGAGGAGGGAGCTTGGACATTCACCCTTGCCAGGCTGCAGGGGCCCTGCAGACTGAGTCGATACCACAGAGAGACATTTGTGTCACTGCCATCAGAGCCTCAGGACAGGAGAATGAAGGCAGAACAGAAGGAGAAAGTAAAAATGGGGAAAACACAATATGCTCTCCTTCTCTTACTGAGTTCTCTAAATTATACCTGACAGTTGAAGCAAAAAATATAAAACTTCCCAATATGTCTTTAATGTGAGAAGAGGGAATATTTAAGACAACTATGTTTTTAGAGAAGAAGGAATAGGTAATATAAAAGAGAGGCACACTTTCCACACCTGACTCAGATTGGTGAAATATCTATACCAGCCGACTGCGGGGAGTATATACACATGTCTGTAAAAGAGATGCAAAGAGACACGTTCGAACTGGAATTCTAGGAATATGTTTAAGTAAGCTACAGGAAGATGGGAGACGGGAAAATGAAAAACAGAATAAAAGAAAACAAAATAAAATGGAAGGCTTAAGCCTTAGTATTTCAACAATCACATTAATTAAATGATCTAAATGTATAAATGAGATTCTCAGAATAATTTTTTAATGACCTCACTGCATACTGGCTGTAAGAAACTAGTTTCAAAAATGAGTTAGGTAAGTAGAAAGAAAAGAGAGACAATATGCAAACATTAAAAGAAAGGAGCTATCCACATTAATGGCCAAGAGATAGCAAGTGAGCAAGAGAGAGAAAAACAAACAAAAAAGAGAACAAACTGATGGTTACCAGAGGGGAGGTGTGTGGAGAGATGGATGAAAAAGGTGAAGGGGATTAAGAGTACACTTATCTTGGGGCGCCTGGGTGGCTTAGTCGGTTGAGCGTCCGGCTTTCGCTTGGGTCATGATCTCGCGGTTCGTGGGTTCGAGCCCCGTGTCGGGCTCTGTGCTGACTGCCAGCTCAGAGTCTGGAGTCTGTTTCAGTCTGTGACTCCCTCTCTCTCTGACCCTCCCCTGCTCACGCTGTCTCTCTCTCTCTCCTAGAAATAAATAAAACTTCAAAAAATAAAATTAAAAAAAAAAAGTACACTTATCTTGATGAGCACTGAATAATGTACAGATTGTTGAATCACTGTATTGTACACTTGAAATGAATAAGACACTGTATGCTAACTATAGTTGAATAAAAAAATAAAAATTCATATAGAAAAAAATATATGTGACAGTATCCTGGGTCAGCAAACAAAAGCAACGGATGTAACAGGATTGAAATCATATGGATGTGTTTGTTGTCCACATTGGAGTCAAATGAGAAATCAGAAATGGAAAAATGTCCCCCAAACACTTAGAAACTAACCACTGCACTTTTAAATGTCCCTCAGTCAAAGAGGAGTTAGAGAAATAAACCATACATTGCTCTTAATGAGAATGAAAATGCCACCTATAGGGGTGTCTGGGTGGCTCAGTAGGTTAAGCGTCTGACTTCAGCTCAGGTCATAATCTCATGGTTCAGTTCATGGGTTTGAGCCCCGCATCGGGCTCTGTGCTAACAGCTCAGAGCCTGGAACCTGCTTCAGATTCTGTGTCTCCCTCTCTCTCTGCCCCTCCCTGACTCATGCTCTGTCTCTCTCTGTCTCTCAAAAATAGATAAACATAAAAAAATTTTTTTAGAGGAAACAAAAATGAAAATGCCACCTATAGAAAGCGTGCGACAGGGCCCCAGCAGCGCTGGAGGGAACAGACCACACTAAATGTAGACATTAGAAGATGAGCATTTTCATGTCAGAGACCTAGGCTTCCACCTGGAGAACCTAGAAAAGTCAACATAGAGCAAGCAGAGGGAAAATTACAGAGAGAACAGAAACCAGGGAGATTAAAAGCACAAGAACAATAGAGGAAATCAATGAAATGCAAAGCCTTTCTTTGAGAGGATCAACAAAACTGACATCTCTCTGTCTCTGTGTCTCTCTGTCCCTGTCTCTCTCTCTCTCACACACACACACACATGCACAGAAGAGAGGGCACAGAGAACCAGTACCAGGAATGCAGCAGAGGATATTACTATGGATCCTGTGGATATCAAGGTGGTGACGAATGAGTAAAATGGACCATTCTGCACACATAAACTTGACAACTTAGATTAGACCAATTAGAATGGACCAATTCCTTGAAAAGCACAAACTACCAAACTTACCATTATGAAGTATGTAATGTGAATAGCCTTTTAACTATTCAGGAAATCTAATTTGTATCTAAAAGCAATCCAAAAACATAATCTCTAGGCACAGATTGTTTCCATGGAGAGTGCTACCAAAACTTGAAAGAAGAATTAACACTAATTGTATAAAATCTATTCTAGAAGTTACCCCTAGGCAGAAGGAATAGCAAAGTCTGAGCAAGTGCCAGGACCAAGAAGACACAGGCTTCTTCTGAGTTCCACAGCTTCAGGAAGCAATATGCTAGGCCTCTAGAATAACTAAAAGTAATCTCAGGGTTTATTGAGAAAGGCAGATAAAGAACATAATGATTAACACAGACTCTGATAAGCATTCCAAGGTGAGAATGGTACCTATAGGGATATGGAGCAGATAGGGATAAGATCTGAAATAGTAAACACTCTGGATTATAATAATTTTTTAATGTTTATTTTATCTTTGAGAGAGAGAGGATGTGAGAGAGGGAGGGACAGAGGGAGAGGCAGACACAGAATTCGAAGCAGGCTCCAGGCTCTGAGCTGTCAGCACAGAGCCCTACATGGTTCTCAAAACCATGAACCATGAGATCATGCCATGAGCTGAAGTTGGTCGCTGAACCAACTCAGCCACACAGGGGACCCTGGATTTAATTTCTAAACAACCTTAGTATCAGTTCTTTCAAATGATTGTACATCAAATAATTTGATCTGTTAAAAGGTTGGAGGATGTTAATGAATAATCAAGTCTACGCTGTAATGAACACATTGATTTTGCATAGAAGATATATACTGAAGGACACAGAGATGTTTTCTTCAATATACTCTGTGTAAGCCCCAAGCCCTGCTTGCGTATTAATTTTAAGCAAATAATTCCCCTTGTTAAGCACCAACTTAAATTTTAGCCAAGCTCTGTGACATAAAGTAGTCTGACTCGATGAGGTTTTGTTATCAACAGATTATTTTTTGGATCTATTTTTAAAAAGATGATTCCTGGCTACTAAGGGAGGTCAAGTCTAAGGCATAATATACAATGTGATAAAGCATACAAAGTAAACAAGTATGCTCATATACCCTCAAGTACACAAATATATGTTCATTTCTCAGATATCTAGATTTTACTCTTCACCTTTAACTTCTCTTTGCAGAAAGAAGTCTGCTTTATAATCCACATAAATAATATAAATAATCTTCCCCTGAGCCAGGAAGTCAAAGCATTTTACAAAGCAGACTCAGAGCAGGACCTGGTGCTCAAATCACAGCACATCCACGTCTGCTGAAAACACTCAGCAGAGAGGCGTGTGGAAAAAGAACACTCTCTTTACCCAAAATGCAGTGTCCACATCCATCTTCCAAGGGAAATAGCTTTCCAGGGACCGTAGGCTGATAAGAAATGGCACGTGATAAATGAAGCACTAGCGTCAAAGGACAAATGGCCCCCCGAGGATGGGAAAACGAGTTAAATTCTGACAGGAGTTATGCAGGCACATGTATGCTTGCCAAAAACATCAAACACACATGTGCATGCACACACACACACACACACACACACACCCATGCAGTCAGGCAAGCGTACACACACGCACACATACATGCAGCACATAAACAATCAGTCCATTTGGAAAGGAAACTGAAGCCCCCTTTGCGTGCAAAATTAAAGCAATTTACTTAAGCACCTGAGCCTCGATTTCCTCAAATGTACAACAGAGAAAATAATATTGCCTCCCTCATAGGGTTCACATGAGGTTAGATGCTTTAAGACATATAAAACGCTAAGAACAGGGGCGCCTGGGTGGCTTAGTCGGTTGAGCGTCCGACTTTCGCTTAGGTCATGATCTCGCGGTTCGTGGGTTCGAGCCCCGCGTCGGGCTCTGTGCTGACTGCCAGCTCAGAGCCTGGAGCCTGTTTCAGATTCTGTGACTCCCTCTCTCTCTGACCCTCCCCTGTTCACGCTGTCTCTCTATCCTAGAAATAAATAAAACATTAAAAAAAAATAAAAAATAAAACGCTAAGAACAATGTCTAGCCTACAGTAAGGACTTAATAACTTTAACTCATTCTTAAAAGCAAGACGTAGATTTTCACTGCAAATTTCCTGGTGTCCATCCTCCACCTCCAACCTTCTACCTGTTAAAAGAAGAGTCCCTGATTATAAATGCTAGTAAATTCCAGTTAATCAAGCTCAAAATTTGTTCTTAAGACAAATCGTTATCCTTAACCAACTTGTCCAGTCACCTCGGCTGTGTTTTCGGATGCTTGCTCAACACTAACATTTCCAACTTAAGCAAAGAAAGAGGGGGAGACCCTCCCTTCCTGCTGGGCTCTTTGTCCCCTCTACCTCCAGGCATAAATATCTGGGCACCAGCAGGAATGAGGAAACCCTGTCCGGGCAGTTCCGGAGGCTAGCGGGCCTCCTCCCTCCTGCAGGCTCAGGGATGGTGGCCCGCCTCCTTCCCAGCCTTCAGGAGCAATGCATCTTAGGCATGAGGTGAATGGCTAACAGTTCCAAGTCTCCTCTTGGAAAAGCACCAGCTATTTTTGAAACAAAGTACTTCCTCAAGACCAAGAAAGTCCATATTAGTAAAAACACTGGGGAGCTGCCTCTCTGGCTCTTCCTCTAGATTCTCTCTCTGGTTATTTTAAGTAGTTCCTTTCTCCCCGACCAAAAGTAAGGAAGCGGGGAGTATTCCCAGGGCGATACCTCTGACTTTACATCTCCTGGTAGCTCTGGGCCATGGCAAGGATCTCAGTGGCCACAGAGGGTCACAGTGAGAGGCTCAGTCTGCAAGCATGGGTGGAAACCCCGCTCCGCTGTTTATGGCATCTTGGGAAAGTCACTTTACCCCTGTAGGCGTGGATGTCCTCGCCCTGTTGTGCTGCTCTGCCCAGTGCCAGTGAGACCTAAATACGGGTTTTACATTTAGTAATGGTTAGTGTTCTGCCTTGCTACTAGTTATATAATACTCACCCAGGTGATCTATTTGATTATTTTCTAATATAGCTGGCCAAAACCTGAGGAAGTAACCTTAACAAGGTGACTAGCACCTGTGAGTTCCAAATGAATGGGCCCCAGCACTTCTAACCTTACTCTCATTTACTCTCTAAGTAGACAGGCTTAAAGGTGGCCACAGTGATCTGTCCCACCCTACCAAAATGACCCTTGCAGTGTGACTTGGCCACTCCTCCCAATAAGAAGTGCAACTTACTTCTTCATCCCTTGAGTTTGTACTGGCCTGTGTGTGACAATTGCAAAGTGGCAAACAGAGTGTGGGGGACTTTGGAGGTGTGCTTGGAGAGCTAGCTCCTCCTGCTGCTGGCCACATCTGTGTCAAGAAGCCTGAGCTAGCTTCATCGAACGTGTGAGACCACCTGGCCAACAGCCAGCACCAGTCCCTAGCACCATCCCCATCTCAGACCACCTCACTCCTGATGAGCCATCACTTCACGAGACCAAAAGGAAAATTGTTTGGCTGAGCTGAATCCAGGTTGCCAAACCACAGAATTAGAAACTAATAATCAATTGTAGTTTTAAGCCACTAGGATTTGAGGTGACTTTTTCCATAGAAACAAACAGCTGATACAACTCTGCTATATCAGAAGGCACAATGGCCTCCTCACAGATTCACAACCATGCCAGGCTTCATTCTAACTCAGGACCTTTGCACTGGCTGCTCTGTCTCCCTGGGGTGCTTTCCTTCAATGTGTCTTCTTCATGGCTAGCTCTCTCATGTTCTTCAGTTGTGTATGCAAGTCTCTTTCCCAGTGAGACTTCCCCCTACTCGGTCTAGAATTGCCATTCTTTCCCTGACACCTTTATCTTCCTTTCTGGCACCCAGGTCCCCTGTGACACTAAACCCTATCTAACTCAGCACATATCTAACTACTTGGGTCATTTGCTGTCTGTCTCCTGCAGGAGTCTGAGATCCCCATGAGGGCAGTTCCCATTGGTTTGATCCTAGAACAGTACCTAGCATGGTAAGCTGTGTTAGCTTGGCCAAGCTTGCTTACTGTAACGAAGAGATCCAATGACAATCTAGTGACTCCAAACACATCTGTAATTATTTCTTTCAGATCTGAGGTGAGCTTTCCAGGCCAGCAGTTGTCTGTGTTCCACGGGGCCCTTCAGGCAACTAGAGTCTTCCATGTGAATGCTCCATCAAACTCCCTGCATAGTTCAGTTTGGATGGCAGGCATCCTCTCTGTCCCACTCATGGCAAGCAAAAACTGAACCTTCTTGGATCTCTTAAGTCACAGGCCCCAAGGCAGTACTAATGTCTCCTGCTCATAAGGTCATTCATAGTCATATGAAAGGCTGAGGTCAGAGTCTGTCTGGGCAGGCTTGTGCCCAGCAGCAAGCCCATTACATGTGGAGGTAACAAAGAGGCTTAGTGTACTAGCAATGGGCTTGGCCACCATTCCATCAGAAGTGGACGGTTTTCACAGGAATTGTTCTTAAGAAACTTATACCACAATAAAGTTGGAGTAAGCAGTTTGAAAGGAGAGATAAATTACATACATATGCCACTTTTTCTGAGGCTCCTCAGGCTTAGCTGAGAGACATAACAGATTAGCTGGTGAGATCCACAGCAGAAAGAAAACAAGCACCAATCTCATACCAGTCAGAGAATGGAGGGACAGAGAAAGCTGTGATGCCGGGAGTGTGTGATGGATGTATAGCACACTGGCCATGCTCCACCCAGTGTCTGCTCTGAGCAAAACTCTACAGCCCAGTTGTGGAAGAGACATGCTGAAGGCCTCACCAGAGCCAGCTAAACGGCAGCCTCCCTGCAGAGAAGTTTACATTTCCCTTTGAGGTTCTCATTAAATAATTATTTTTCAGCAACTGTAAAGAGACTAATCCCAAAATGCATTTGCTTACATCAAACTCACAGCTCTACTACTAGAGCCGGCATTATTTTTAAAGCAAAGCCTTACAGAAGATCATGTGCAAAGCCCAAAAAATGGAATGTGAGTACATTTAACTGTGTGCTGTCGCTAAATAAGTCAGTTTTTCTTTGTGCTGCATTTGTCCATTATCTGGATCTTTGTTAGCTTTGAAATGAACCATTTTTAAATCTAAATAAGAATAACATGTTTATCTAGTTCCTGTTATATTGATATATGTGTACACAATGATAAAGTAAGTTTTAGTATGAGTATGAAAGATACCAACAATTCAAACAAAAGATTTTGAAAGAAAGGCATTTAAAAACTTGAAATCCAAAACAAGAAGAAACACTTTAGAATTTAATTACCAAAGAGGCTTTTCAACACTGGCTCAGTATTTGTTTAAATGCAAGGCTTTCTGACCACTAAAAACAGACAGTATTTAAGTTCTTAGATTTAATTTGAAATTATAAGATCTCTAATGAACTTACTGCAGCACGGGAAAATCCCAAAGACCTTCCTAGACCTTAAACTGAATCACTGTCTTCCCATCGAGATCTACTGGTCTCCTCTCATTCTCATCCAACTAACTCCACATAACTTATCAGGTGTCCACAATACCCGATAAGCCTGCCCATTCCCACATTCCCAACCACAATTGCCGGTTTCTCAAAAGCATCATTGTCACCTGCAGAAAACCCATCAGTTAATGCCCTAGTGATTATAAAACAATGCTTAGTCAGTGATTTGGACTTTCTGTCCTTAATCATCCCCAGCCGTTGTCTTGTTAACCATGTCCTCTAAAAGCAGCCTTAGTCACACTTAGTTTCATCGATCCCCAGTTCTGCTCCAGGGGATTCCAAAATGATGCATCAATTGTGAAGTTTTACTGACAGAGAGTCAGTTGATACAGTTTCCCACATGCTGGATACTTTGAGGAAAAGCAGCAAAAACAACATCAGTCTTTGGACCTTGACCTCCTGCCTATTGTGACTCTTGAACAGTCATGTGCATGCAACCAAAGCTTTAATAAGAGACTCTTAGATTTGCTCAAGGAAAACCTTGATATCAATCAGGAACTGATTTCACCAGAGATGAATGAAGAAGAATAATGTATTTGATTCTTCCTAAGCTCTCCCTTAACAAAATAAAGTCAAATGTGTAAAACTGATATTTTATTAAAGAATCTTTCGGCTCTAACTCTTGAAGTGAAGCTAAACTGTGTATATGGCTATAAGAAAACAGAATACTAGCAATGCTATTTCTCTTCATGGTAGAACTCATTCTGAAATGTAAGAGAGAAAGTGAAGGTCTAGTTGATCTTAAGGCTGACTTGCCACTGAGGCCTAAAGAATAGATGACGAACAACTACAAAATAGTAGGAAACTAATTATCTACAAATTCAAACCAAACTTTGACATGTCAAATGATGTCATTATAACTAAAGCTCTCTTTGGAACATTTTATTGTTTAACATGATATCTCTTTAGCACAGGACATGATATCACCTAACAGAATACAATAGAGTTCAAGGTAGACAGATGCTCAAAGACAATAGAAATGAAAAAAAAAAGTAGAAAACTAATTTCAAAGTTTCAAGGATGTCATTGAAAAGCATGCTTTAATAGGAGTTAAAAAACTGAAGGGAATTTGATGTGCTTTTTTGGAATATTATTAAGATTATTCTTCTTGTCAGAGAGAAAATACTTCTTCCCTTAGACAGGAAAGAAAGAGTAGATGAAATTTCTCAGGGTAGGAGGAAAAAAGGTAATGAGTTAGAAACTTCTCATAGGATACCCTCTATTTTCTGTTTGAAGTAGGAAAAGAGAATGCAGGCACAGAGGTGTGATACCTACAGAGTATCATGAACAAAGAAATGTAGAAATAGATCTCAGAAATTACCATGAAGAAGAATTTCCCCGGGATGAGTTATTAAATTAGAATTGTGTTGTTGTGAAGTACATCCTAAGGCAGGTTCTCAAAATAATGTGCTCTGGTTGTAGAATAGTCATGTGAATATTCTAACATAGGCATTCCGAAAAAGTGGGGGAGCTAATGGTGTCCCCTTCATTTGTTTATTTGCTTTTACAGTGTCATGGGTTTTGGAGTTTATCTGAGCTTAGTTAAGCTAATTTATGGATTAAATTATCTGGTTTTACTAAACTATCCCTGGATAAAAAGGGCCAGTAGGTTAAAATCATTCCTTCACAGGACCCACATGTTGAGGGCAATACTATTAAGGAAGGCACACGAGCACCAGGAGGAAAGCAGAGCTGCCCCTGGCCCTTCCCAGTCAACCATACGATAACCTACAGCCTGCAGTGATCTAGTCAGGTCTGCAAGAGCTAGCCAGGAAAAAAATGTAAATTAGAAAGGTTATTTGAATTATGAAATTATAAATGAATCATTGGAGAGGAAACTTGAATTTAGTGTGCATTGTAATTTAAAATATAAACTAATGGTGGCATGATGACTAAGATGATTAGAAATAAATATATAGAATATGGAGAAAATATAATTATAATAATTACAATTTTTATATTATTTTACATTAATAATATAAAATTATAAATTTTATATTATGATAATTATAATTTTTATTTATATTTAAATAAATATAAAGAGACATTTAAGGCTGTGAATAGTCAACAAAGTACTTTAGAAATTTTTAATTAAGGTAGTAAGAAATATTTGTGACTGAGTCTTGCTTGGTCTCTTAAGAGTGAAAGAAAAAAAAAAGCCAAGTATCTTTGGGAAACACTTGTTCTCCCTTCTGTTGTAAAATGTGTTGCAGTAAGACATGGAAAAAAAATAGGTCAACAATATAGAAATCATTTGTTCTTAAGCAAAAGTAGTAGGAGATGCTTATAAAATAGGATTGATTTAAAACATTAAGAGAGAGTGAATCCTGTCACTGAGTTGGGAGATTTGGCACATCGTGTTGTTACATAGATTTATATTAGTCAGATAGGTGATCTGTATCATACAACTCCCAATCCCAATGTTGTGGGACAATGGGGATATACTTCTTATTCATTCAATGTCCACTGAAATTCTTTTGACAGGACACTCTGTCCTCCAAGGATTTTTTTCTTTTTTTTTTTTACAAATAGTTTATTGTCAAATTAGTTTCCACATAACACCCAGTGCTCATCCCCACAAGTGTCCTCCTCCATGCCCACCCCTCCTCCCCCACACATCCACCAGTCCTCAGTTTTTGTCAGCATTCAAGAGTCTCTCATGGTTTGCCTCTCTCCCTTTCCCCCACCATTTCCACCCTTCTTCTCCCCCTTGGTCCTCTGTTAAGTTCCTCCTAATCCTCCTATACGTGCACACATATGATATTTGTCCTTCTCTGCCTGACTTATTTCGCTCAGCATAACACCCTCAAGGTCCATCCATGTTGCTACACATGGCCAGATTTCATTGTTTCTCATTGCCATGTAGTATTCCATGGTATAGATAAACCACATCTTCTTGATCCATTCATCTGTTGATGGACACTTAGGCTCTTTCCATGTTTTAGCTATTGTGGAGAGTGCTGCTATGAACATTGGGGTACATGTGCTCCTATGCCTCAGCATTTCTGTATCCCTTGGGTAAATTCCTAGCAGTGCTATTGCTGGGTCATAGGGGAGTTCTATCGTTAGTTTCCTTAGGAACCTCCACACTGTTTTCCAGAGGGGCTGCACCAGTTTACATTCCCACCAATAGTGTAGGAGGGTGCCTGTTTCTCCACATCCTCGCCAGCATCTAGAGTTCTCTGATTGGCCCAGTGAAGAAATGGGCAGAAGATATGAACAGACACTTCTCCAAAGAGGACATCCAGATGGCCAACAGACACATGAAACGATGCTCAGCATCGCTCCTCATCAGGGAAATACAAATCAAAACCACACTGAGATACCACCTCACGCCAGTCAGAGTGGCTAAAATGAGCCAATCAGAGAACTCCAAGGATTAACTGTGAAGGCCCAGACTGCTAACATTCTATGCAGAGCAGGAACCAAGCAGTCAAGAGAGATGTTGTGTGGCCAGGCCTGAATGAAGTTCCTTTCAATTCTGTCTGTGCTTGACTAAGATCTAGCTAATTGTTAAAGGTGTAAGGAGCTGAGGAACTGAGAAGTATAGTCTACCTGTGTAACTAGTAGGGAATATTAAAAGTGTGTCTGAAACTGTCACGATATATTTCTAAAAGGTCTAAGCCCATGTGTTTTGCCAATTCTGCTTCCAGAAAGAAATTTAGTAAGCCTCTAAAAAAAACCCAAGCATACCAAAGTATCTATATTCTAATGCAAAAGGAAGTAAAATATTTTTTAAAAATATTTTATTGAAAAACTGTGAAGCTTTGACCAGAACAAATAAACAACACAAAAAAATCACCAAGTAAGGCTATCAAGATGGCATAAAATAAATCTATTGCATAATTCATAGGCAAAGTACTTCAGTCAGGAAGTCAAATTCAAAGTGAACAAAATCAGTAATTTAGCCAATTCTATTTAAAAAAAACACAGTCTTTAAAATATTATGAAACCCTGACAATTCACAATGAGAGGGTGAGTGGTTACAAACCCTTTCGTGCCACACTGATGTTTACTGATCAGAGCATGGCAGTGTGTACAAAAGGTGTCAAATTTCAGAATGAGTTGTGAATCATTTATTTTACAAAAGACAAGCATTCCAGATTTGTGAATGTGTTCTGTGATATGCAGCTTCCACCTAAGAGATGCTTGTGCCACTTCCAGCAATGGTGAATGAGCAAAAAAAAATATTCAACAACCCACTAGTGATAAACACTCTCAGGAAGTTTGAAATGGAAGACAACTTCCTAATCTGATAGAGTATCTGTGAAAAATCTACAGCTAACATCATATTTAATGGTGAAATATTGAGCATGTTCCCTCCAACACAATGAAGACAGCAAGGATTTCTACCTCTACCACCCTGACATTACACTAAAAATGGTAAAAGTAGAAATCCTTGCTGTGTTTCATGTGTTGGAAGGAATGTGCCCAATATTTCACCATAAAAAGGAAAACCAAGAAAATAAAAGTCATAGAAATTGAAAAAACAGTAAATCTTCCTTTATTGGTAGACAATGTGACAATCAATGTAGAAAACCTTAAGTAATCTACAAATAAACCCATAGAATATATAAGTTTAGCATTATAAACATAGTAAATACTATAAATATAGTAAACATTATATTTATATTAGCATCAAAAATATTTATGAAAACATATAGCAAAAATGCTCAGATGTCTACACTTAAAACCTGAAAATAATGCTGAGAGAGAAATTAATGAAGACCTAAATAAATAAGAGGTATACCATGTCCATAGATCAGAAAAATCAGTATTTTTAAGATGTTAATTCCATCCTAATTTCTATACAGGTATGATTCAATATCAATCAAAATCTCAGCAGGATTATTTGGGTCTTTTCAGGATTTTTTTGGAAAGTGACAAGCTGATTCTTTTTTTTTTTTTTCTTTTTTAATTTTAGAGAAAACAAGAGAGAGAGTACCCGTGAGTTGAGGACAGGAGCAGAGGGAGAGAGAATCTTAAGTAAGCTCCATGTGCAGGGCTCGATCCCATGACCCTGGGATCATGATCTGAGCCAAAATCAAGAATGAGATGATCACCCAACTGAGCCACTCAGGTGCCCCAAGCTGATTCTAAAATCAATATGAAAAGAAAAGTATACTAGCTAAATCAAAACCATTTTGAAAAAGAACAACATTAAAGAATTTACACTTCATGATTTGAAGACTCACTATAAAACTACAGAAATCAACACAGTGTGCTCTTAGCATAAAGATAGACATAGTGATCAATCAAACAGAATAGAGAGATCAAAAGTAAGCCCACACTTATATAACCCTTTGAAAAACTGCTAAGGCAATTTGAGAGAAAATGGAGAGTATTTGATATAAATTGGATATTCATATAAAAAATATGAATATTAACCTTTACCTCAAGAACATGCAAAAATTAATTGATGGGACCAGAGATCTAAGTGTAAGAAACAAACCATAAGCCACATTAAAAAATACAGGAAAAACATCTTTGTGGCTTTGTAGTAGGCAAATCTTCTTTGATAGGACACAAAATGCAGAAACTATAAAATTAAAATTTGATAAATTGGATTTCATCAAAATTTAAAATCCTGTTTTTCAAAAGCCACCAGTAAGAGAATAAAAGAAAACTAATTGACTGGTATCTAATAAAGGTATTCCATCCATAACGTAAAAAGAACACTTAACTATGTTCAATTAAAAAAAAAAAAAGAACATGTACAACCCAGTATTAAAAAGACATACAATCCTCTAGTTAATAGGGGAATGCACATTAAAACCACAATGGGGTACCAACACACCCCCACTAGAATGACAAAATTAAGAAGACTGGTAATATTAAGTCCTGGTGAGGACTGGGAGTATATGGAACTCCTAATACACTGCTGGCGTGGATACAAAATATTATGGCTGCCATAGAAAACAGTTTAATAGCTCTTGATATAAGTAAGCTTATATTTATCATATGACCCGGCAGCAATCCCTCCCGGGTGTTTACCCAACAGAAATAAGCACATATGATCTCACAAACTTTTTGTTTGAATGTCCATAATGCCTTTATTATAATAGCCCAAACTAGGAACAGTGTACATGTCCATGGACTGCTGAAGGGATGTTCCATACAACAGAACAACCATTCAGCCATAAAAACAAACAAACAAACAAACAAACAAACAAACAAACCTGATATCTGAAATAGCATGAAAGAAAAGCAAAAACATTTATACTATGGGTGCCTGGGTGGCTCAGTGGGTTAAGCGTCCGACTTCGGCTCAGGTAATGATCTTGCAGTCTGTGAGATCGGGCCCCGCATCAGGCTCTGTGTTAACAGCTCAGAGCTTGGAGCCTGCTTCAGATTCTATGTCTCTGTCTCTCTCAGCCCCTCCCCTGCTTGCACTCTGTCTCTTTCTCTCTCACTCAAAAATAAATGTTAAAAAAAAATTTAAAGCATTTATGCTAAGTGAAATAAGCCAGGTACAAAACTATATGGTACCATTTATATGGCATAAAGGAGAAAACAATGGGACAATATGCAGATCATTGTTTGGCAGGGTGCTAGGGAAGTAGTTCGCTGCCAAGGGGCAGGGAGGACTCTATGGGGTAACAGGACATTGTATAGCATGGTTATTGTAGAGGATCACATGAACACATCCATTTCAAAATTCATTATATACTTAAAATTGGTGATCTTTATTTTCTGTAAGTTATATCTCAATAAAACTTTTCAATAGTTCTTTGGGATTTAGATGTTTATTATTTTATTAGTACAAAGCCTGCTAAAGGTTTTCTTAAAAAAATTGAAAATGATGCTATATTTGTTTTCTATTGCTATGTAATACATTACCACAAACTTAGTAGCTTAAAACAAGAACACAAAGTTCTGGCAGGCTCCACCGGGTTCTCTGTTCCAGGTCTCACAGGTCAGAATGAAAGTTGTCAGCCATCTGGAGGCTCCGGGGGAAAATCTCCTTCCAGGCTCCATCAGGTTGTTGGCAGCATTAATTTCTTCATGGTGTAGGGCTTTGGGTCTCATTTCCCCAACACGTATCCACCTCCATCTCCCAGCCAACAATGGCTCATGCTGTCCTTACTGTGCTTTGAATCTCTCTGCCTTCCCCTTCCATGTCCTCATCTGTTTTTAAGGCTCCTGTGATTATATCCGACCTACCTAGTAATCCAGGGTAAGCTCCCTGTTTTAAGATCAGCAGATTAGTAACATTAATGACATCCACAATGCCCCTCTTGCCATTTAAGGTAATGTATTCACAGTCCTGGGATTGAGATGTGAATCTTGGGGACCATAACACTGCCTCCACAGAGAGGCACTACCACTGATAATGGTGACAGCTAAGGAGCATTGAGTACAGCCAACTGTGTGCCCGATAGCAGGCTAATTGCTCCAAAGTCATCACTGCAGTTTGTGTTCCTGCCTGCCTTACGAGGTGGGTGCTATTTGTGTGGTCATTGTCCAGTGTGGCAAACGAGTATGGAAAGCTCCGAAAAGTGCCAGGATCACACATTAGTTAATGACAGAGCAGACATTAGATTAAAATTTATCTGGGTCCCAAAGTGCTAGACTAATGGTGGCTCTATTTTGGTCACTGTTTTTGTTAGCTGATTTTATTTTATTTTATTTTTTATTAAAATTTTTTTATGGTTTATTTATTTCTGAGAGAGAGAGAGAGAGAGAGAGAGAGTGGGAGAGAGCATGAACAGGGGAGGGTCAGAGAGAGAGGGAGATACAGAATCTAAAACAGGCTCCAGGATCTAAGCTAGCTGTCAGCACAGAGCCCGATGTGGGGCTCGAACCCACAAACTGTGAGATCATGACCTGAGCTGAAGTCAGATACTTAACCAACTGAGCCACCCAGGCACCCCACTGATTTTATTTTAATAAAAAGTAACTACAGCCTCACACCAGCATCCAGAACTGTTTGTATTTTTCCTTCATAAGATGTTGCACCACGTGTTATCTATGTTTTCAATTATTTAATGAGCAGCTGTCTTTTCACTAAGTGACAGGTGTTTTCATCTTGTATCTCCATGTCCCAGCTGATTCTTGGTTCATGGTAAGGGCTTAATATGTGGCTATTGACTGACCAAATGAATGAATGAATAAGTGCATAGTATGTAAGTATACACCCCTCTTCAGCCATCTTCTCCAAATGCTGACCATTACTCTTTGCCTTTAAGATGACAGGACAGAAGGATGAGAGTAAGTGCAAGCTAAAGGCATGCATTGTGTGCAGGCTTGCTTCCTGCCAGATTAATTGTGACCTCCTACCAGTGCATCTCTGGAAAGGACTGCTAGGGCCCACTACCTCTCTGTGCTACTCACTTCTGCAGACAGCCCTTTGTGTCATAATAATACAGGTCATATCTCTTAATCATATTTGGTTGAGTGAACAAATTGAGCCCTTCCTAATGCTAGATTTTAGGAATTACTGCCTGGACTAGCATGTCCTAGAGAATGAATTTCTTTACGGAGGCACACAGCTCAGAGTACATCTTCCCAGACTAGCACATCTACCACTTTACTGAGTGACTTTATGCCATGGATGTTCAGAGACTACCAGGCAGGAACTGGGCATAGTTCTGGAATACCTACTGTGATGCACCTGGCACATAGTGGGCACCCAAAATACTGATTAAATGAATGAATAAGTGCAACGAGTATGCCACATGGAAACTGATACAAATGAACCTCCTGGGATTTGTGTCATTAAAAAAAAAAAAGCTCTCCTCTCTGAAACAGAATGAAAAATATCCACAAATATAAATATAATAATGTTGGACAAATCCTTTCTACAATTTTGAGAGTGAAATTGCCTTTCTTGATTTGCTTTTGTTTCTACTTCTACAAAGACAATGCCCTTTTGATGTTCCTAAATGTAACCCCATGTCAACGATTAGATCAGAGCAGGAAGGGTTTTCTGTGAACATAGTTGCAATGCTCAAGTGCTAAACCAAGTGTGTTACAAGTGGCTTGATTGCCTGTTAAAATATTAATTTTAATGAAAAACCAGAAAATACCTCTCTGCAGTTGTCTCTGTCATCCCCAAGCAGTGAGAACAGAGCAGTGCCTGCTGCAAGTACAGCCTATCCTAGCTCAGCACCAATATGGGAAACAAGTTTAAAGAAAACTATTCCAAATTCCTTCCAAGAGCATACCACCAATCTAGAAGAGGAATTACAGAGAATTTGGATGACCAGAAGATGATGTAGCCACTTTGACTGTACAGATGAAATCTTGGTTTTTGCTTAATCTGAAATATTGAACAAGCATACACAGATATCATGGCACATTAAATTGATATGGGATCAGTTTTTTTGTTAGTCAACAAGTTCAACTGCTAACATTTTCATAAGGTTCTGTGAAAATAGATGGAAATCAAATTTTATTTTTGTTTCAAGAATCTCAGAACCAGAAGGATCTTTAGAGAGAAGGAATTCCAAGTTTCTTATTTTAAAGCTTATGTTTATAGGATTATTGACTGAAAGTAATTGGAAACCAACAAATATCTATAAGATAAATGAGATAAAAGTTTCTTTTACATTCCTGTTCAGGTAATGTAAGAGAGACAGCCCCTTCTAGTTTACCCTTTCACTCTGAGTGACCCCAAGTTCCCAGTGAACCTCATGGTATAAGATAGCTGCTAAAGGTCCAGACATCAAATACATAGGGACTGGTCAGAGAAAAGGCTTACATAATAAGCAGAGGCCAGATCTTGTAGAGTTATGGAAACTGTACTATTTAGGCATGGACATTGTCTTACGGGCCCTGAGAATCATTGAGCAGAAGGAAGACATGGTTGAAGAAGGAAGACATGCCAGGCTGCCTCCTGGCAGCCCTGTGGGTGTCTTGGAGAAGCTTGGGATGGAAGAGAGAAGGCTAATGCAGTAGCTGGGTGGGGGAAGAGCCAATGGAAGAGACAGGAGGTGCACAGCGAGGCAGTGAGCACAGCCTGCACTTTCTGAAAAGGAAAGTGCACTTTCTGAAAAAGAAAGGAAAGAGCAATACAGTAAGGAAGAGATGATGCTGGCCAACAGGACTGACTTCCTTCTGTCGGTGAGCAAGTAGGCATGAGAACATAGGCAGCCTGTTCTGTGGGTGTCTACAGAAGAAGCAGGCTTCAGAGAAGAAAAGGGGAAAATAAGGCTCTGTGCACAGATGGATTTTGTAAGATGAACATTCACAGTTGAAAAGAAATTTGTTGAGCATGGGTCAAATGTGTTAGAGAGATCTAGGCCAAGAAAGAGAGTCTGAAGGGGGTAAGATTCTTTAGAGATAGGCAATTCTTGGAGATTTCTTCACTCTCTGAGTGATCAAGAACAACAGAGGTAGAGAATGTGGTTCCAGGGCCTGGTTTCAAATATTTGGATTGGCTCAGGTCATTTTCTGGTCAGTACTGGCTCACAGGGCCAGGGGTGCAGCTGTGGTCTGAGGGAATAAGCTTGGCCCTTTTTGGCATAGGAGGTGTATGACAGCTGCACAGGGCCATGATTTGTTCCAGAATGCCACCTGGAACTTCTAGGGTCCCTTGGAAAGCAATGAGTATCTACTGTTCCTGTTGTGGTTATGTAAATAGCACAGCCGCCATGACCTAGCTCTGTGTACCTATGACCTAGAACTCAGTAAGGAGCATGGCAGGTCCATTTGGATTTCTTGGTTAGCTCTACAAGTTGTAGAGAAACAGCTTCCTTATTCAACCTGATGACATTATTGCTGTTGCAATGATTACTTATCATGTGCCACATCTTAATTTACAACTTCATAAGTTCTATGTAAGAATAAGATAAGAATCCTATCCTTAGTAAATCTTAGGCATTTGTATTACCCACCAATCACTTGATTGTGTTTTTTAAAAAATCTTATCTAGAAATGTGTTAACATCAGTGAATACAAGTGTGTTTTGGGAAAGTTTTTCTTTACTACATAGCCCACTTTAAAGGCCCTGCTATCTCTTCAAAAGGGCTCTTCCTAATGAGGTGTTCCAGGGGAACTCAGGGCTCATTCCCTAATCAGGTAAATTCTCACACCCCCTCCCTTAATACAGACAATAGAACATTGACCGTGTTGCCAAACTTCAAATATATAGATAGAAAAATGATAAATGCAGAAAGCCAGAGACAAAAATAGACATGAGTATATATTTAGAGAGAGATTATGTAATTTACAGTCTAGTGGGGAGGAGAGATCAGAGAAAGAAAGTAATCACTCACTGTAGTAAGCACTAGAAAAAAAATGGTCCTGAGGCAGAGAATGGTCCTGGGGTAGAAAGGGATTCACTTTACACACTGAAGTCAAAAACTCTTCAAGGGGAGTTGCCTGTGGAGATGGGTGAGGCATGTGCAGAGGTCCTGGGGCAGAGAGCTGGGTGGTTGGGGTACTGAAGCCAGCTGGTCACACAGAAAACCAGTAAAGGCAAATGGCAAGGACAGTAGTAGAGATTCAACACTCAAGCCATTGGTCAAAATCACCTCTGAATTTCTCACCATTCTCTGTACATAATAAAATTAGAAAAATGGAATTTAAGTTATGTAGACAACTAACCTTTATATTTTTCTTGCATTAAAGTAATTTCATAATAGATTTGTAATTTACTTGGAAATCAATTCCATGATGCCATTTCCTAAACAGCTTCCAAATGCCTTTATCATAAAAGGTCCACATGAAGTAAAAGACTTTCATCAGTTCAAGGTTCAGGTTATTTATCCTGGCAAAATTCCAATTAATTGTGAGTCAAAGGGAAGACTGTTTTGCACACAAAATTAAAGGAAACATTTATAGAATTGATAGTCAGTATAATGTACTTTTTTATTTATAAAAGCATCCATCTCAAAGTTGAATTTTGGAAAGTCTGTCATGCGCAGCAAAATTTGTATACAGTACAGATTAAATGCAGTTTTTTAAAATTATTCTATTATTGATTGATTTGATATGAGGTAACTGTTGGGGTTTAATTGCCTTACTCTGAAAAAGCCCATATGTCTACTCAACACAAGCAACTAAAAACTGCAAACAGTAATTTCAATTTGCTTTGAAATGTGATTAACTGACTCTATCAGGCCTAGAGCTTGTTTCTAAAGTCTAAAAATATTAAATTCAGAAACGTCACAAGAATGTAATGAACACACTGAAGTTTTCCAATATGTTGACAAAACACTCTCGTAACGAATATCCTGCCCAATGTCTTAGAGAAGTAAGTTTCACATAATAATGCCTTGGGAAGTTTTTCACTAAAAGAACAGCATGGAAGAAAGAACTTGGGGATGGGGAGATTTGGGAGAAAAGTACCTCACAAAGTTTTCTTTTCAGGTTAAAGAGTTTTTGCCTGGTAGAACAGATTTGACTCTTTTAATCTCAACCTTCTGTCGTATTGCCCTTATACCATTTTTTCGACTTTAAGGGAAGATGGTCCTAATTAGCTCTGATTAGCTCACCCACAGATGTTCACCAACGAGCTCTCAGTGAATGATGTCTGCAGAAACATCTGGACATGTCCATCAGTGTTCTCCCCACTGCTGGAGGCCCACTCCCAAGATGTGCCTGCAGGACATCTGGTCAGAACACATAGTAGGTGGTTTTTAATAGATCTGCCAACACAACACAGATGGGTCCTATGGAATCTCTTAATTTCTACTTACAGCCACTCTTTTGGCTCCTTGTCTTTTAAAATGAGTCCTGCAATAATCTCTATACATGAAATATTTGCTATCATGCTGTCATCTAACAAAAGCCACTACTGTCTCACAGGTGAGTGTATATTAGAAAATGTCTAGTCCTTTCAATTTATTCTTTACAATCAGATTAGAAGTGTCACAGCTGGGGACACCTGGGTGGCTCAGTCGGTTAAGTGACTGCCTCTTGATTTCAGCTGAGGTCATGATCTTACCGTTCGTGGAATCAAGCCCTGCATCAGGCTCTATGCTGATAGAGCAGAGCCTTCTCAGGATTCTCTCTCTCCCTTTCTCTCTGCTCATCCTCCATCCCAAAATAAATAAATTTAAAACAATAAATATCACAGCTGCTAGAAAAGAGGACATAAAAGAATACTATTTAACCAGAGAACTATTGCAAACTGATAATACAATCATTTCATACTGTTCTCGGAGAATTTGTTTTAGGATAATAGAGTCCCTGCCTTCACCAAGCACCCTTGACTCTGGTTTCAAACACCATCCCAATTCTTCATTTGATAAACAGAGAGAAAATCAGAGACTTCAACCCTGGAACTATTTCATCCTGGATTGTTATTCATGGTAGGCAGAATTTTTCTGCTTTCAGCGAGACAATTACAGTATACATATATATTATGAAATAATTTGTTTTCAAAGGCATTTTCCCCTCTGGTGTAAAACAAGTAGACGCACTGGAGAATACTGGAGGTTTTGTGTTCCTGACTCAGCTAACCCATTTTATTGCTGTCTTAATTCAAAGAGGGTATCCCATCTGTGATTAAGAAGAGCAGAAAACCATCCCGCATTAAAGGACACAGAACTTGTCTTTCAAATAAGTAAAGGACCAATTTTACTGGGATATTTTTCAGAAAAGCAAGATTGGGTTTTTACCCCACAGCCAAGTGGCAGTTGTCAACCCGTTTGGGAAGCTGCCTCTTTAACTCGCTTAAACATTGCCGGTAGCTTGTTTCAGATTCCCCTGACAGCCTCCACCCCCCACCTCCAAGAATGAAGGAGGGTGGAGAAAACTTTTCCAAATTACTTTTGCTCCCAGTAACATTACCAAAATCGTGAAGATACCTTGTTCCAGGCTCCATCCGGGCATTACAGCAAAAAGACTGACAACCAAGAGCGGCTCCGCTTTAAGGGCAGGCTCCTCACCCTCCTACACCCCGAAAAACATTCGTTGGGATAGCACACCTGCTGATTCTTGAGGCTTCTTCGAGTTTCCTCAGATCTCCCTGATGATCTTACGCCTCGCTTGGTGTAACGCGCACCATCCCAAACACCCCTTTTTGCAGCGTGCACAACGTATTTCTACACTTCGGTGATTCGCAGTGCAGTCCATCAGAGGGACTGTGAACCCAAAAGACACCAACAGAATTAAAACACCGACGTCAACAAACAGAAGTCTTCAACTCCCCATTTGGACCCTCCAAGTGGGACCGCGCGCCCAGCCCCAGGAGCCAATAGGCAGCGGTCCGGCCGTTGCCATGGCCACGTTGTGTGTTAGGGCCGCGCACGCACCCCGCGCGCGCCCGGGAGCCAATCAGCAGCCGGCCCAGGCGTTGCCATGGCCCCTCTGTGTGTTAGGGCCGCGCGCACACCAGGTGGGGCAGAGCTGGCCCAGCTGCCCCAGGCCCAGGGCAAGCAAGGGTCCAGGCAGCCTCGCGCCCCCAGATACCCTCCGCGGCACAGTTCCCTAGAGCCCAGCATGAGCCGCAAGAAGATGCAGAAGTTGACCGACACTTTAACTAAAAATTGCAAGCATTGTAAGTAAGAATAAAGTATTGGAGGAGCAGAAGCTCCTGGGAAGAGCTCCTCTCCTATCTGGTACTAATGTCCTAGCTGGTACTACCTGCTCAGTCTGCTTTCCGTCTCCAGCCTGAATGCCCGTGGGGCCCCCACTTTACATCCCTTAAAGAGAAGTCTGGAAGGGAGTGCCTGAGGCTACCTTGAGCTGGTGAGCCATGCTTGCCCATGATCTTAACGACTAGTATACAAGTATCCAGACGTCTAGAACTACACTCCCATAAATGCACTAACTTGCTTCTCAAACTCTCTTCTTAACCTGTCTTTCCGTTATACAGATGTTACTTATATACTGACAGGACACGTGTGGTTTTAGCCTCAGACACATGTATAAAATAAGTACTGAAACCCACCAGGTTAAAGAAAACTAGTACAACCAACTTGTACCTGCTTTCTAGCTCTTTTTAGAGCAAGTAAACTGGCGAGATCTACGTTCTGGAAACTTACCAGGAAATCCGTAAGGGAAAGACAGCTGAACATCCTTAGGAAAGCTGAGTTGAGTAGCACAAAAACCTCAGAACAAGGAAATGTGTCTGGAAACCAAAGAGCTCCACAATGTTAACACACAGTAAAGAACCTGCCCCCGACTCCAGACTTAGACTTTGCAGTCGCTGCTGGGGTTGCAAGGTAAAGGTGACTGCAGGCGACAAAATGAGCACTTAATAAAGAGAGCTGCTCCGATCACACGTTCTAAAACATGGCCCTAGAATTTCACAGGCAACTTTAGAATTGTATCCAGACTGGAAAAAACAACAATAACAACAACAACAACACAGCATTGTGCTGGAGCGAGGAGGCATGGAAGCTATAGAGATGGTTTACAATGAGAAACATATGTCTGATGGACAAGCTTATAAATTGTTTCGCTGATTGCAAAACTAATTGCCGCTTGAGAAAATAGGAGACGCCATAATCCCAGGACAACCCCCATTGTGCAAAGGAGGAGCAAACAGGTTTAATGTAGTCCTAGAGATTTAGGACCTAGTGTCTTCTAGTTGTATTTAGTATCTAATGTAATGAAGGGTGGGATATGCTCCTTTACTGGACCAGTACTTATCTACAAGTTAGTGTGTGTATAAACATCTGATGTTTCTTAGGAAAAAAGCCATCTTATAATGTAAGGGATTATTATGGTTATTATAATCTGGTGAGAGTTTTGTTCTGTTGTTGTTTTTCTCAAAATAATTCCACTTCAGGGGGGAAAAACAGATCTTAAAACACCTAGTGAACATTGTGAATAAGCAATGCAATGACTGCTATACACAATGCTGAATTTGATTTAGTCTCTCTTCAGTAAGTTTGCAATGTACTGGAACAGTCATTCTGTGAACAATCAAAAGGTGGGATGTATTAAAAGGTAAGTGAAAACCTGGCAGGTAAAATAGTCATCTCTTTTTACTTTTGTCCTTACATAAAATTTTTAAAATGAACCTTAAAAACCTTGATGATCACTAGTTAAATTCTATAGAAACAGTTACAAGTCATGGACATTATAATTAAAATGTTGTTTTAAACAGAGAACCTTTCCCCTAAAGTCATAATTTCTTTTACTTTCCAGTTGATAATCTACCAGGATGAAATGGAATAATTCTGTAGAATCAGAGAAAAAAATATCTTAAGTGATTGCCCAGCTAACCTCCCATTCTACAAATATGATGTACAGAACACATATAGACCAATCCAAAAAGATGAAAATCAATTCTTGAATCTCCCTTAGTTTCATTTAGTATTTTATTATAGAATTTAAGAAACATTGCAGCAAGAAAAACTTTCTTATGGATAATCTTGGATCTTTTGGGTAATAAATTAAGCTAGTATTCGTTAATTTTTATTTCACCCATAAAGGAAAAATGGCTAATCAACATCCTCTCTGCTAACATTTCATATACATGAACATTATTCTTCATGCATGCTTTTCTCTGAGCTGTCAGCACAGAGCCTGACATGGGGCTCAATCCCACCAACTGTGAGATCATGGCCTGAGTTGAAGCACGTAACCAACTGAGCCACCCAGGCACCCCTATGAAGGCTTTTCTTCTCCAGCCACTAACAGCTCTTTATTTTTAGAGGTTTATGTGTATGTGGTTAAATATATATAACATAAAATTTACCATTTTAAGTGTACAATTCTGTGGTGTTAAATGTGTTCACATTGCTGTGCAGCCATTACCACCATCAATCTCTAGAACTTTTTCATCTTTCTCAGCTGAAACTGTACCCATTAAACTATAGCTCCTCATTTCCCCTTCCACCAGCCCCTGGCAACTGCCATTCTACTTAATGTGTCTGAATTGTACCACTCTAGGTACATCACATAAGTGAAATTATACAATATTTGTCCTTTTATATCAGACTTATCTCAGTCAACAGAATGTTATCAAGTTTCATCCACCTTGTAGCCTGTGTCAAAATTTATTTCCTTTTAAAGACTGAATACTATTCCATTGTATGCATACACTCCATTTTATTTATCCATTCATCCATCGATGGTCACTTGGCTTGAGGTCACATAGCCTTTTGGCTATGGTGAATAACATTGTTATGAACATTGATATATAAGCACCTGAACCTCTGCTTTCAGTTCTTTTAAGTATATCCCCAGGAGTGGAGTCACTGGGGCACATAGTTTAATATCTATGTTTAATGTTTTTTTGAAGAACTGGTATGCCATTTTCTATAGCAACTAACCACTCTTTTTTTTAAGATTATTTATTTTGAAAAGGAGAGAAAGTGGGGGAGGGGCAGGCAAGGGAGAGAGAAAAAATCCCAAGCAGGCTTCACACTGTCAGTACAGAGCCCCATGACCTGAGCCTAAATCACAAGTCAAACGCTTAACTTACTGAGTCATCCAGATGGCCCATAACAGCTCTTTTAAAAGTTATAACCATTATATTATTTTCTACTATTTAATCAATTAAAGAAAAAAATTTTTTAACATTTATACAGGGAGACAGAGCATGAGAGGGGGAGGGGGAGAGAGAGAGAGAGAGAAGAGAATCTGAAGCAGGCTCCCGGTTCCTAGCTGTCAGTACAGAGACTGACTTGGGGCTTAAACTCATGAAGCACCGGATCATGACCTCAGCCAAAGATGGACATTTAACTGGCTGAGCCACCCAGGTGCCCTCTAAACAACTTTTTACCAAATATTTTTTTTTTGAAAAGTTTTAAATGTTTTATTAATTTCTGGGAGAAAGAGAGAGAGGCAGTGTGAGCAGGGGAGGGTCAGAGAGAGATGGAGATACAGAATCTGAAACAGGCTCCAGGCTCTGAGCTGGCTGTCAGCACAGAGCCCGACGAGGGGCTTGAACCCATGAACCGTGAAATCAGAGCCAAAGTCCAACACTTAACCAACTGAGCCATCCAGTAGCTCCATAAATATTTAATTTCTCCTAATTTTCAACGTTCCTCCTAAATTGTGGTACCCAAAACCAGATATCATATATCCTGTCTTGACTTGTAGGATGAGGGCATGATTTTTCATTCCTACCTGCTGTCTTCCTTTATATTCAAACAGATTTCATCCTTGTGTTTTAAAAATGCTGAACCATAATTTTGTTTTGTTTTGACATAGATCTTTCTCATCCTCCACCTATACTTCATTTTAAACTCACTTTTACATTCTTTTTTTTTTTAATGTTTTATTTATTTCTAGGAGAGAGTGAGGGAGACAGCGTGAGCAGGGGAGGGTCAGGAGAGAGAGGGAGTCACAGACTGAAACAGGCTCCAGGCTCTGAGCTGGCAGTCAGCACAGAGCCCGACTCGGGGCTTGAACCCACGAAGCGCGAGATCATGACCTAAGCGAAAGTCGGACGCTTAACCGACTAAGCCACCCAAGTGCCTCTAAACTCACTTTTATATTCTTAATGCCAGGCAAGAACACTTCTACCTATGTACCTCAAATGAGAATTAGAACACAAATAATTAGCTGAGTATTTATAAACACCCTTCATGCAATTTTATGCCTGGGCCAGTATACATGTCTGTGTATCTATTTTAAATCTATTTTAAAAATTCTCTTCCTCCAAAATACTACTGAATACTTGCATGTTAATTTTCAGATCATATACAATAAGGACCATAATGAGTGCTAAAAGGGTAAATGCTTCTTTATTGTGATTCTGATGTCCAAAATTCTGGCTTAATGATTTCACTAAGGCGGATGTGAAGTGAAAATTATTGCATGGTGTTCAGGAGCCTGGTATCTATTTCCAGGGAAAAGTTAAGTTATAAATCTCATAAATGCCTAAAATAAAAATGCTAGGGAAAAATTACCCTTCTTAAACATTACCTTGCTCACTTTAATTGCACCTCTTCTACCTTTAAAGTTTAAGATCTGACCCCACAATCGTTCTTCAGGTAACTTGGCTAATATCCTTTTCTTCCTATACATGACTGAGTTTACATCTGTTTAATATTCAAGTCCTATTGGGTGGGAAGGCTGTTTCTTTTCTTTTAGTGAAGAATCCTGTGCAGTGGCCATCGCTATTAATTTAAGTGTCATGAATCTTAAAACAGGATAGTTGTCTGTTGAAACCTAAGTATTTGATGACCTTGATGTTGTTTATAAACTCATTAATGCAAAGTTTAAGTTAGAAATTAAAGATTAAAATGCATTTTTGTTATATTTTAATTTTATTTTCTCACAGTTAATACATTTGAAGTCGACTGTCTTATAAATCTTTTTTATAAGTTGGTGGGTGATGTAACAGAGCGGCAAGGTATGGTAACTGGACTAGATCGTAATGCATTTCGAAACATCCTACATATGACATTTGGAATGACAGATGACATGATTATGGACAGAGGTAAGAAGACACAATATTCACATCTAGCCATAACTGGACAAAAAAGTTTGGGTTTGGACATATTCTTGGTAGAAAGCTTAATGTTCTGAATCTGCAATTTCACTTAAATGTTAAATATTAATTTGTATATTCATTGGGATGGATCATAAGAAAGGAGATTCTACCCTCTCTGTCTTTTTTAGAAAAGGGCAAAGTCTAGCTTGAACAATTAGGTTTTCCTTACTTTATATCGGAAAACAAAACTATTTCTATTTCTATTTATTAAATATAATAATGAAAAGAATAGTTTTAAAAGACATACAAACTTCTTCACATCATGAAAAGTATTTCAATAAAGATTAAGTTATAGTCTTAATGTCATGTAATAGCATTACTGTTGAGTAAGAAAAACATAAAATAATGTATTTTATCTTGCTAATATATCAACATATTTAATGTACTTATATATTCATATGTTAATAATTATTGATTAATATATATAGATACTCAGAATTTACTTTGCTTCCACAAAGTATGAAGGGAAACTGCCAAAGTTTAAATAAAAGAGTTTCCAATATTATGTCTTAGCTCCTTCCTTTGTCAAGTGAGAATGTTGGACCATCTAATCCTGAAATTTTGTCTAAATTTTAAAAGCGAGTACCACTACTGTAAATATACTACTGAGAGAAAAAAATACAGCATAAGTATAATGTTGTGCTTCTCTCATCTCTCAGTATTCCGAGGTTTTGATAAGGACAATGATGGCTGTGTAAATGTAACAGAGTGGATTTATGGATTATCAGTATTTCTTCGAGGAACTTTGGAAGAAAAAATGAAATGTAAGATTTATGGTTTTTCTATTGCTTTGGGCATTAGGATTAACATATCTAAAGAACTTACCTCTATGTCTTCCAACCTGGCCAGTGAAAAGGTTTGTCTTTTGGTTGGTTGGTTTGAATCCCTCTTAGTAAGTTTAAGTCAATGCTAAAGGCTGAGAAAATTAATACCAAGGAAAGTCAAGAGATTCTGAGGAGTAATTCATGCTGAGCAAGTGTGCATAAGTGAATACTATACTATACATGGTAATATGTACATATGCATTTATGTTCAGGGTATTAAGTATCTACATATTTAATTACCTGAGTTGTTAACCATAGAAGTAGTGAACATTGATTCAAGTGTTCTGTTTCTTAGTTAATTCTTAATTCATTCTGATAAACTCTGCTTAAGGATCATATTTCAATCAGTTTTCCAAGAGTTTCAAGATGAAATGTTCAAGTCATTGTTCCTTGGCACGGTTGTTCCTTACCGAAAGAGTGTAAGGAGTTACTTTCTAAGCGTTGTTGACTATATTCAGCAAGTGTGCACTAAGCATTTACTATGGAAACTAGATTGCACCACGGCCTGCGGGATTAACATGAACATCCACAATACAGATGCTGGCCTTGAAAACTGTAACAGAACAAATGGTTCCCTTTTGTTCATAATTGGTTATTTTTTTAAAAGATTGCTTTGAAGTGTTTGATTTGAATGGTGATGGATTCATTTCAAAGGAGGAAATGTTCCATATGTTGAAGAACAGCCTTCTCAAACAGCCATCTGAAGAAGACCCTGATGAAGGAATTAAAGATTTGGTTGAAATAACTCTTAAAAAAATGGTAAATATGGGAAATTTAGGATTTTATATTGAAATTTACAGGCCAGATATGGGATAGAAATAAGAATTCAAATTACAGTAACTATCACTTTCCTGCTTGGTAAAATAAAACACTTGTATTGTTGCTTTTTTATTATAATATTAAAAGTTCTTTTCAATGTCATTATTTAGTCTCTCACTTTCCCAACACCTTTCTTCTATTTACACTTGACCAACAAGATACAGTTTGTGTTTGCAATAAGTATTTTACATGTTGACTGATGTGTGTCTGGTCACTCCCTAGGACCATGATCATGATGGGAAGCTGTCTTTCTCAGATTATGAACATGCTGTGAGAGAAGAGACCCTTCTACTGGAAGCTTTTGGACCATGTCTACCTGATCCAAAGGTAATATCACTTTCACTGAACAGTGACCAAGAGTGACCAATATATAGTGTATATATTATATATATACTTGTAGGTTTGGTGAGTGAAGGATCAGATTAATTATATTCACCTACAAAGAATAGCTTCTAAGTAGAGAAAGCCCACTGAAGAAGAACCTGCTGGTTCATCTCATAGTACTGTTGTAGCCTAAAGCTATTTTTCCCATTTATTAACTCATTAATTCATGTAAGAAACAATTATTGAAGCATAACATATTCCAGAAACACAGATAAAAGGCTCCATGTCTGCACTCAAGGGCTAATATTTTTCTGGGAAAGGCCAGCATGAAAATAATTACACAACAGTGTGATAAGTATTACTATAATAATAATGACTTGTTCAGTGTTTCATCAAGGCCAGGCAATGTTTTAAGCACTGCCCCATATTACCTCATTTAATCTCCCCAACAATGCTATGAAGGAGGTAGTATTATTATCCTCATTTTTCAGATGAAGAAACTGAGAATCAGAGTCAAGTTGCCCCAGGTCAGTCTCCAGTTATGGACTACCCTGGGTGCCCTGGTGCTCAAGTCCATAGTGATATGTGCAATAGAGTGTCACGGTGGTCAGGGGCATCAAATCCAGCTGGATGGAATCACTGGTGAATGGCTGGTGGAACAGGGAAGGTTTAGCTGGGTTTTAAGGCCACAGTGGTTAATAAGATCAAAATGTAGAAGAGCAGTCTAAGGAAGGGAATGATATATGCATGAGAGGGGAAAGAAGGGGAGAGAAAGAAAGACTGTGTCAGAAGAGCATTCAGTGTGGTATGAGACTGATGTTGAGGCTGGACATGCATAGAAGAGCCAAATCCTATGGAGCTTAGAGCTTGGATTTTGTCTTGAAGATCATGAGGATTCATTGGAAGATTTTAAGCAGGTAGAGTGACGTGATATATAAACATTACCATATGCCCACTCTCCCAATCTCTAGTTGGTTTCTCCAGCTGCCTACTCAACATTCCAGTAGATAATCTTATTGCCATGTAGTATCCATTGTATAGATAATCTCAATGAACTCTTGATTTTCCTCCAAAAATCATTTCTCTCCCATATTCCCTACCTCAACAAATGACATGGCTGTACACTCAGTTCCAGTCAAAGACCTAAGTCACCTTTAATTTTCCTCTTATAGCAGCCCCTTCTTCAAAATATGTCCTTGGGGCACCTAGGTGGCTCAGTCAGTTCATGATGTCGGTTCATGTCATGATCTTGCAGTTTTTGAGTTTGAGCTCTGCATCAGGCTCACTGCTATCAGCAAGGAGCCCACTTCAGGTCCTCTGTCCTCCTTGCTCTTTGTCTCTCTCTCTCTCTCTCTCTTTTTCTCTCTCTCAAAAATAAAAAAAAAAACATGTCCTTGAATATAACTTCTCCACATGTCTGATTGCCAACTAAATCAAGCTGCCACCCTGACACCCAGCCTATTTCACTGGCTTTCTTGCTTCTGTTGTTGCCTCCTACGAACTGTTCTCCACAACATCCAGTATATTTGAAAATACAAATGCTGTCATGCCCCTCTCTTGCTTGGAACCCCCAGTGCGTTCTGATGTCTGTTCAGACCCCAGGTCTCTCTCTAAACCATGGTCTCCTACTACCTTCCCAATGGATGATTCCTGCCCCTGGAGCCATTCCAGCCACCTAGCTGCTTTCCCTACAGTAGGTGACTCTACACTTGCTGCAGCTTTGTCTGAAGCATCCTGTCCTCAGACCTCAATATGCCTCAGTTGCTTACTCCACTCAGTTTCTGTGCAGATGCTATCCACTGTCTTAACTACTCACTCCTCCCCCTCCTACCCTGACTACTGCTTCTTTTTGCTTTGTAGTTCTTATCACTATATACAATATAACTACTCATTTATTTATTGTCTATCTTAACACATGGATATAAGCTCCATGAGCACAGGAAGTTGGTCTTTTTTTCACCATATTTCCCCATGTGTAGCACATGTTATATAGTAGCTGCTCAGTAAATGATGAGTGGATGGATGAATGAATGGATGGATCTCAGAAGTGTTCAATAGTGAGCTCTAGATCTACCTCTTTCTATCTCCTCAGGGACTACTTTATCATTTACCATTCTCTTACCCTATATCTTCAACCTCTTACCTCACTACTAAATTTTTCCCTTCAGAATTTAAATTTAGTCTCATCTGAATGATGGAGAGAGAGAGAGAGAGAGAGAGAGAGAGAGAGAGAGAGAGAAATAAGGCAAGGGAAGGGAAAGGAAAGGAAAAGGAAAGGAAAAGGAAAAGAAAGGAAAGGAATGGGAAAGAAAACATAGAGGGAAGAAGGAAAAGAAAGGAAAAAGAAGGAAGGAAGGAAAGAAAGTACTTTAATCCCACACATATTTCTATTTCCTGTCCAATGGCTTTCTTTTTCACAGTCAAATGTCCTGAGAGAGTGGCCTATATTTGTGACTTACACTACCATGGCTTCTGTAGCCTACTCCTGAAACTGCTGTTGCTGAGGTCACAATACCCTACTTGTTAGTAAATCCCAAGCATAAGGCTCTTGGTTTCTTGTCTTGCTGGCCCACATCCATTCCCCACTCCAGCTCTCAGTGCAGCTTTTTAGCTTCAGCCACAGCCTGGCCATGACACCACGAAGCCTCCTGGACTCCAGAGCCCCCATGCACACACCCTATAGCACTGTCCTGTCATGAGTTAAGCTCAGTTCCTGGCCAACTGGCCACCGGCTGGAGGCTCCTCGAGAGCTGTGTCATGTGATCTTGCTCATCTCTGTGGCTCAAGACCAAGTGTCATGTTGGAAAACAATCAGCACTGTCCCTGCCTGTGAGTGGAAAATGCATGAGTGTCGCATGTTCTTGGTCCCCACTCTTCTTCAGTTATCCTGTAGCTCTTCAAATATTAAGGAGACATACAGAACATTTTGTTTTTTCTTACCTTTTTGGAAGTCTGTACTAATTTGAGCCCATTTTTTACAGAGCCAGATGGAATTTGAAGCCCAAGTTTTCAAAGATCCAAATGAATTCAATGATATATGAATACTTAAATGTCTGTATTGTCTCAAGTGAGAAAAAAAGGAGGTGCATACGTATTGTTTATTTTTTCTACTTAGCTCAGAAAGATGATGTTAAATTGTGTGTTTGGGGTGGGGGATAAGGCTCACCAACACGTGTCATTCTGCTTTGGTGAAAGATGCAAGTGAATAAATGGAAGACAAGAAGCCCCATACTAAATGTTGGGTTTGGTAAGACAAGTTAACATTGCCAGATATCTTATCACCTAGCCTATCTGTTGAATTATGATAAAACAGAGAAATTACATAATCATGCATTTTGAGGCAAATATTCTTCATGTCAGAAAGATGCTGGGTATACATTTAAAAATCAGTGAGACTACTGAATTTCCTTTGGAGCACTAAATAAAGACCACATCAAAAGAAGAAAAGGATAATGGCATTTAGCACTTAAACACCTCTATGCTAGGCAAGGAGGGATGTTCAGAGAGCTGAGAGCAACATGGAACCCACTTCAACATGATGCATATTATTGTTCAAGGCTTTGCCAGAATAGCCTGTGGAGACAGTAGGCATCTGAAGACAAGGGTCCTGCACCCATCTTTATGTCTGTCACAGCGGTTAGGACAGTTCCCTGCACAGAATGGGTGCTCAGTAAACACCGTGGATGGAAAAGTACAAAGTGCTACAAGATAAATTCAAACCCTTGGTGAGCAGAGAATGAAGAAAGGGATATTTCTGTACATAGTGCATGATGTTGCCACAGCTTTCAGTCTATCTCTGGAGTCACCCCGAGACTCCTCACCCCATTATAGTTGGTTGCAAAGCTCTTTCCTGGCTCCCTCTGCCTCTCCACTTCAGCCCTGTCGCTGTCTCCATGTCCCCACCTGGGTGAACCTCAGTGGATCCCCCCACCTCTTGGCATCCCATCATGCATCCCTTAACAGGGAGCGCATCACATCACATCCTACCAGCCATGAACTCCCGAAGGCAAAGCTGCTTCCTCTCTGCCTCCTACTATCCACCAGGTGCCTGTAGGCACTGGATGCAACATGAGAAAAGGGGCCCACTTAGGCTCTGGTAGCTACTGTTCACCATTTCTTATATGCATGCAAGCAGCTGAGAGAGTATTATGCAGATATCCGCTATGTCCATATTTAAACACCCAGAGGCTACTTGGGGCATTAAATCCCTTTTGTTAACATATGTATTAAGTTTAAGCAAAAGAGTACCTTGTGTAAAAAAAAAAAAATGGACTGTTACAAATAGATGGAATAAGTGACTCCATGAAATAAAAGGTATTTTACTGACTTAAAATATTTTAAGTATTTTCTTAAAATTTTAGATTCTTATATAGATGGACTTGATGCAATTTTTCTGTCTTGAGTAGGAAATGGTGGAACACATAATGCTTTGAATTTTTAAAAATTGTATTTTTCTGATTACAAAGCAATAGAGCTTCCCTGAAGACTATTTCAGAAGTTCAGAAAATTAAAAAATAAAATTAAAATATTCGTTAGTACTCTGGTATAGATTCTTTCAGGCTTTCTTAAGTCATTTATAAGTACAGCTATAATTTGCCCCGAGTATACCTATATTTTTTTAGATGATAGCATTGAAAATGCTCTTTTGTAAGCTGCTTTGTTTATGAACCACATCTCATGGCATTTTCTCAGATCAACTTATATTTGTCTACAGCCTGACTTGTAATGGACACCTGCTTCATCACAACACACTTGATTAAGCCTCTTCCTGTCATTGACATTTCGATTGTTCCCACATTTTTTTTTACAAATAATTTCCAAAGTGAACTGTCCTCATAAATGAATCTCATCACGTGATCAGTACTTGCTTCTTTAGGGTAAGTCTGTGAAAGTGCATGTTAGGTTACAAGCCTGGCTTTGAAGTTTCTGCTGTGCATGGCACACGGGCTGCCAAGTCTGCTTCTCTGTGGTACGTATTCTTCTAACGTCCTTGCTGATGTTGTGGACCATAACTGACCACAGTTTTAATTTTTTTTTTAATGTTTTATTTATTTCTAGGAGAGAGAGAGAGACAGCGTGAGCAGGGGAGGGTCAGAGAGAGTGGGAGTCACAGACTGAAACAGGCTCCAGGCTCTGAGCTGGCAGTCAGCACAGAGCCCGACGCGGGGCCCGAACCCACGAACCGCGAATCATGACCTAAGCGAAAGTCGGACGCTTAACCGACTAAGCCACCCAGG